>OW240918.1:52396505-52896211 GCA_933207985.1 Pelobates cultripes | reverse complement strand
CGGCCCCCAGGTGCCGACGGCCCACCGGGAAATTTCCCGGTATCCCGGTGGGCCAGTCCGGCCCTGACTAAAGACCCACCCTTTGGCAACCTGCAAGTCCTACATAGGGAAAAGTAGCCCTGACTTTTCCTTATGTATAACTTTAAATTTTAGCTTTTGTTCTTGTTTTTTTTTGTTTAGTTTTTTTGAATAAAGGGAAAACTAAGCGGGGGAGGGTGGAAAAAATATAACATAAGAAAATGACATGTCTGCTTAACAATTATGTTTTAAGTTTTATGAAAGATTAAAAAAAAAGTTAAACAAATGTTAAAATATCAAATTCTACTAATAGACTCCATAGTGATAATATATTATTTTGCTTAAGAAAACAGCATAGTTTAAAGTATGCATTTTATGTGAAGCTGGGGTTATTATGAAAGGCTGCTTTTCCCTCTATTCTGGCCCGCACATTTTCAAAAATTTCTACACCGATGGTTGCAAACAAACCTAATCTTTTAGTTATCCTTTGTTTACAACTATCGAGCTGGATAAACATTCGAACTAATATATCAGAGTTAATGGAGCTAAGACTTAAATCGTTTGAGGCAATCCAATACTTATATTCACATAAGGTACTCAGAATTTTCTCAGGCTAAAACAGTCGTAAGACGTCCATTCCCTGGGATGAGCAGATCTGCAAGAGATATCATTGTCACAAAACACATTTGTACAGGGTTGCATGGCTGGGTAAGGAAAAATATAATTTAAACCTCTTCTCACGCTGGTGGATTTTTTAAATATATGTGGCTTGCATATGGGGTCTGTAAAATATAACATTCAATATAATATATTGTTAGATTGTGTTAATTACTAATACAATTTTTGTTTAAGAATTTACACAACAAGCAGTGATTTGTGGTGAATTGATAACTGTATTATCCAAAGTTTAGATGAAATAGCCACATTAAGAATATACCCAAGTAGCATAATTTCTGTTTTTTTTTTCTTTCACTGTTTATTGTCATAACTTTGCAATTTGATTTTCAGTTCATCAGCAATAACTGTTTTATGAATAAGACCCAAATGACATATCCCTCAAAATAAATATGTTTTGTAATTTAATGGATGGCTTTACAGAGAGATCCTAATTATTAATTAGATGATGCAAATGACTGCAGAGTTGAAGATGAAATTTCGGTCATAATTTCTGTTACAATGCAAAAATCGCTGAAACAGGAATTATATGTTGTCTGCAATAGAATAGCACGGGGAATCTAGTTTATTGTTACATTTTGCCAATGCCTGGAAATATGATTAACAAAATGAATCTGTGATTGTGCTGCAGTGACAGTAAAACTTCAAAATGACATTCACAATAGAGAAGCATTAACCACAAATTAAACAAAGATTTTAGCAGATTCAGCAGTCGACAACAAAAGATCTTTTTTTGTTTAATACAATCAATTGAGTTATTTTGAGAAAAGCCTTATTGTACTTTACCCTGAATGAGGCTTTTTTTAAATGGCACCTGTCATGCTCCAAACAACTTATGATCATTATTACATTGAGCATAAGATGTTATCTATACACTGTGCTGGCCGTTTTGCTAGAAAAAAAACAAAATATTTTTTTCTTTCAGCTGTCAATTCTGTGGTTGGTTCACTTTAAACCTGCATGCTTTCTAGGATTTGAAAGGTACAAAATGCAGATTTCCATACAGTAATCGGAAAAAGCAAGCTTTCATGCCTTTGTTATAATTAGACCTGTCTGGTACTTTGTAAAGCTTGTGACCAGCTGAGGCTTTCGCGGGTTGTTAACGTACTTCTCTGAAAGGTCATTCATCTGACAGTTTACTGCAATTATTGATAGTGTTAGTGTTCCACTGTGTGTTTAAGTAAATATTTAAAGGGCACTTGTGTTAATTGGAGCTTGTGGTCCAACATGTAGGGTATGTAGAGTTTTTAACAAACTCGCCTTCCCGCTCAATATGTTTCTTAGTAGACATGTTCAATTTGTTTCGGTCTGAATAGGAATTCGGACAAATTTCGGGAAATTCGGACATTCGGGTACTTCCGAATGTCCGAAGTGCCGAATTGCTGAGGTCCCGAAGTTCCAAAATTACTGAATTTCCGAAGTGTCGAAGTGTCGAAGTGCCGAAGTTGCTGAAGTTCCGAAGTGTCAAAGTGCCGAAGTGCAGAAGTTCCGAAGCACAGTATTGCCTAAGTACTAATATACTTACCCAGTGAAAGAAGAAGAATGTTACATTGTATACAATTTTAAATAAAAAGTATACAAACATAGCCAGGATTCAGCTGTAAGCATTTGCAACACTTACAACAATCAAGTAACATACATTCATATAAAATATAAGTTACTTAGCCAGTCAATGTAATTCCCACGGTATTAGGGAGCTATGAACTAAAAGGCTGAAAGACCTAAATTGGTCTTTCAGCCAAATTTACTAATACTAAGTAAAGATTACTTAGTATTAGTCAATTATGCCCCTACTCGCTATACCGCAAGTAGGGGCATGTTTTAAAAAAAAAAAAGGTCCCCCATCCCGAGCCCCCACCCACAACGCGCAAGTGGGTGCTTTTAAACTAAACGGGGGACCTATTGCCCCCCCCCCGGCCCACGCTGTGTAATTTGACTCATAACACTCTGATTGGTGGATTAAGTAACCAATCAGAGAGTTATGGGTCAAATTACACAGCGTGAGAAAATTCCAAAGAAGTCCCCCCCTATTAGTATTTAGGGCCCCCACCCGCCGCTCAGGGGTGGGGGCCAGGGGGGAGGACATTAGGTCCCCCCCTATTAGCATATAGGACCCCAACCCACTGCTCAGGGGTGGAGGCCGGGGGGAGGACAATAGGTCCCCCCCATCATTTTACTTTAGGGCTCCCACCTGCCGCTCAGGGGTGGGGTCTGGGGGGGGCAATAGGTCCCCCCTTTAGTTTAAAAGCCCCCACTCGCGCTTTGCGGATGGGGGCTCGGGAGGGGGGGCCCTATTTTTTTTTTTTTTTTAACAGTGAGCAGCCACAGGCGGTATAGCGAGTAGGGGCAAAATTTACTAATACTAAGTAATTTTTTCTTAGTATTAGTAAATTTCCCTGAAAGACGAATTTAGGTCTTTCAGCCTTTTGGTAGATAACTCCCTAATACCTTGGGAATTAGGGAGTTATCTACTAAGCGGCTGCAAGAGAAGTCCTGAAGTCCCGAAATTCCGAAATTCCGAAGTTCTGAAGTGTCGAAGTGCCAAATTCCTGAATTGCGAAAGTCCCGAATTTCGGAATGCCGAACTGAACCGAAAATTTTCCCCATGCACATGCCTATTTCTTAGTCCAGACTGGTTGCAAGGTCTGGTTACAAAGGGTACAAGGTCTACGTAAACATGGTAGAGATAACAATGGGATTAAAGTCTGTCTAGAGAGGTAGAAGGCAGTCCTATGTGTAAAGTAAATCCAACAACAAAACAATGTCTATCTAGAACTTCATAGAAGGTACAGTGTGATCAAACACGTTATAGCTGCAGATTGTTGATAATAAACAGCTATGTTGTTTCACATTAAAGGGAACACTCTACGCACCATAATCACTGCAGATTTTTGTGATGGTTATTGTGATGGGAGGCTGCGCCATAATTGTCAAGTTAGTTTGAGAGGATGGGTGTGGTGGGGACAAAAGGAGGCACATCCGTGAAGGGGGCATGTCATCCTGGTGACTATGCACATGCGGATCACTGGACGCCTGACAATCAGGACTGCCCATACGCTGATCACTGCATATGGACTGAAATGCCTTGCAATTCATCTCATGTGCAGCGCATGTACATTTATATATGCATTCAATAGGTACATTTTCTCAGCCTTCTGGGTGCAAATGAGCTGTACTGGTTATGGAACTTACAGTGTCCCTATTAAGTCATCCTCATTATCATGCTATTGTTTAATAACACTAGCATTAGGTTAGCAAGCTTTGTCCCCCCTTCCCTCCCCTGTGATACCTTTTGGTGGATGTTGTGGGCTTATTAGTAAAATACAAATTTAAAATAAAAAAAGTACCAATTCATGATTGTGACTTATGGTTGCATATAGTTTTATGCTCATTATCTTCTATACATCTTTACAGCTTTATACGTATCCCTCCTTTAAGTATTGTATTTCCAAAGGCAAACACTGGAAGAAGTTCCCTACTCTCCCATTGATAATTCATCCCAACATGTATAATCTTACTCCACCATAGCTAGAAATAAATAATCTGCTAAACTGAGTGATAAGGACAAGTTCATCTGATCACAAATATAATGACCCTGTGTAGAATAATTGAATGTGCCAACTGAAGTGCAGCTATTGTATGAGAGAGTATCATGTAAGTACACATTAACAAACATGACTTAGCACACTATATATATATATATATATATATATATATATATATCACTGTATTCATTTCTAAAATGTAGCACTATAAAAATAGATATATAAAATATTGATCACATACAAAGCCAAGCTTTGTTGTTTAAGATAGTGGTTCTGTGGGAATTCCAATTTCACAGTCAGTTTTGCAAGGATTTGTTTTCTCAATCTCTATCAATGCTTTATCAATCATGTTCAACCAGTTCCATCCAATATGCAGATCTCTTGGACACTATGAAAAGAATCATCACATGTGCATTAATCAGCCTTATTCAATGGATTAATCCTTTGCAGTTCATACGAGAACAAGTTTTACCATCCCTTTAAATCTGTACTTTTTGAAAATATTCTATTTACCACCAAAGTGCATAGCCAGGTAAAACAAGAAAATCTATTTTATTAGATAAGTAAGCAACAACGTGTACTTCTAGCTTCTTATCTCCTAATGTTCTAAAACATGTACTCGCTGTAAATTGCTACCCTTTAATGTTATTTGACCTTAAGCCAATCCATGTTCGTTATAGCTGTACAATTAGTTTTGCTGCAGGGTTAGATGAGATAACCTTGTTTTAACCTCTTAAATGCCAGTAGTGATTGCAGTTCTTTGCTCACTTCTATGCTCCTCAAAGATAGGTTATTCGGTGAGTTGAGGTAAGATGGCAACAGAAGTTAAAAATGTAAGCCAAAATAAAAATGCTACAACAGAAATGACAACAGGTTTACTGTGTGCAATGTAAGGTGAAATGTGTGGTTAAAAATATATATTCTGGGGACCTCATGCTGACTAGACATGTACTGTGTGAGCTCCTGCTAATCTCACCCATTTTTGGAGGAAATCTCTGGATCCCACGATTAAACAAAAGTAGATACCTGCTCACTGAATTAGCGGTGTTGTGGAAAACACAATTACATTTTTCACCTTTAACAATGGGAGACCGCAGAGACACGCTGAGGCCTGCCGGTGGCTATGATGGGGAAAGACGTCCGATTACCCCACCATCGAGTTTGCTGTGTGAGTCGTCTCAACTCTCCCCCCACTCCTTTGGACAAGCGGGGGTTATACCGGTCCCTACTGGACTGTCCTGTATTGCCGCTTCAGCAACAGAGGAAAGCTCCCACCACACAATTGTTGACAATCCTCACGAGATTCCGGAGGGGCCTTTTCCAATGGCGCAGAGCCTGACACCAACACGCAGAGATGCCGGTGACCCTGCTGGGTGCTCCCTGCTGAGGTTGGATGCAAAATTCCAGAACATCTGGGCCTGGTTTGGATAAAAAAGCTTGGCACCAAACTTGCCGCTGCCACAGAGAGAAGTCCGGCACAAGAGAAACCAGAGCCGAAGAAGGCCCCCTCAGGGCACCACTTACCGACAGGCTCGTGCCCCTCTACCTGCTGGCACAACCAAGCAGATTGCCAGCCAAGGCTTGACCCCACTTCACCCACTGTGCCTGCGGATCCCACGGAGGAGCAGACCCTGTAGGCAGGCTCAGCAGAGACCTGCACATCTTATGCCACAACAATGGGGGAATGTACTTCACCAACTGTGGAAGCGGAGAACAGCAATCCAAAGCACAAAACAGCTCCCCAATAGCCACACCAGCTGAGAAGCACAGAGAGTCGGAATTTTAAGCTATGGACATTGTGTCTTTCCTCACCAGCCCGAAATGGGGGGAAGCTGACCTCAGCACAACACCGGAGGTGGAGTGGTACCCACACCCGACTCCACTATACTGAACCCCCCTGTGGACAGCAACGCTACTGGCTTTGCAGGCTACCTGAAGGAGTCGGCTGACCGATTAGTCTGTACTGAAAGCAGGACTGCAATCAGTAAATACCTCTGGGAGAGGATCCCAGGCGCCATTTTGTTTTTTATTTATATCTTTACTATACTTTATGTTTATGCACAGTGTAGGCAGCGGCCATCTTTACTTCTAGATTCAGTACCATTCAGTATCACATGTCTGGCATAAGTAATGTACGCTTTACTCCACTCTCTGAAGCCTGACCTAGTTTTTTCTATCTTTTTATTTCTTTAATCTCTTGAGTTCATTACCATACTACCACTCATAAGCATAGTGCCCCAACTCTCACTCTGTTTATGCAACCAGTACCTAGGTCTCAACTCTAGCCTGTAAACCTTCTATGAGCCAGCACTATTACTGTATTTCTCTAGCTTGAATAATCAATCTTTGTACCTAGCATGTGCCATATTATTAGCTTGGTTAAAATATAAAATTGTGCATATATCATCGATTACCCCAAATGTAAAGCGTGATAATATGCCTGAGGACTGCCGTTGGGGTAAGTCAAGCTTGTTGTAATTTTCTTATGCACTGCAAAAATATAACTATATATATATATTCTGTTAAAGACTGAAGTCCTAACTTTCAGTCACGACCATCAGAATATCCCTGGGATTTTTCCCCTCTCGGACAGGAAGGGTCTGTATTCCTTTCGCCCTCTATATCTTTTTTTCCTCCTGTTTTTTTCCTTTTTCCTCTTCATTCTCTCTCTTACCTGCTATTCCTTTATTTTTTTTCGTATCCTCTCATCTAATCTCTCATGAGTTATTATTTTGCCTATTTTGTTATTATTTTGCCCTCTATATCTTTTTTTCCTCCTGTTTTTTCCTTTTTCCCTCTTCATTCTCTCTCTTACCTGCTATTTCTTTATTTTTTTTTTCTCTTTTTTGTATCCTCTCATCCAATCTCTCACACGTTATTTTGCCTTGTTGCACTATTTCATGCTCTGTTTTCAATATTTTTGTTCTTTTTCTCTATTCAATCAATAAAAATGTATTACATTTAAAATTAATGTGGCAGTCTATTTAATATTACCAATCTGTTCTATGTTTTTTTCATATTTAATTTGCTGCTGTCCTTCAAAATCTGATTTGCGATTCTGAGATTAAAATGTAATTCTGCAACAAGTGTATAAATTACTAAAATTAAAGTAGGCGCTACATATTCCTTGAGCGTTCATTATACTTTGCCGAGTGTAACTGATACCTTATATCACTTTCTACTCATCCTGTGCAATAATAACCGTTTATTTACAGTAATGGATCAGTGTCTGTGCATGTAATTATTAGAGGCACATGTTAATGAGTAGATACACTTGTTTAATAGGTGTGCAAGATCACAGCAGATAGGCTGGGAATTATTTCTATCTATGAATATTCTTTTTGACATATCCCTCTTTCTATAATAATCTTGTGTGTGACAGTAATATTGGAAATGAAAAATATAATTGCTCTAGCATGGGCAGAGGTAAGTCTCTAAACCTGGTAAAATAAAGTGATGGGTAATGTGAATCTATTGCTCTGCTATACCTTGCCCTGTAATTCAGGATGATAATGAATATGCTACACACTTACAAATTTCTATATAGCAATGCATTAACTCTATTCATTGACAGGACTATACATAGGACACAAGGTCCCTCATTTAGACTGGAAGAAAGGAGATTTAGCCTAAGGCAAAGGAAAGATTTTGGTTTTTTTACAGTAAAAACATTAAGAATGTGAAATTCTCTTCCTGAAGAGGTGGTTTTATTAGAGTATGTACAGATGTTTAGATGAATACTTGCTAAAACATAAGATTCAGGGATCTAATTTTGCCATTTGCCTCCAATATCCTCGAGAGATTTGTCTACGCCAGATTCACAGACTTTCTCGAATCCAACTCTCTGCTTGACCCCCTTCAGTCTGGATTCCGTGCTGGTCACTCTGTCGAAACTGCTGTGACCAAAGTATCCAACGATTTAATTGCTGCTAATTAATTGCTGCGGCCAATACTCTATCCTAATCCTCCTTGATCTTTCTGCCGCCTTTGACACTGTTGATCATCAACAGCTTCTTCACATTCTCCGTAACTTTGGTCTACGGGATACTGCTCTCTCCTGGTGCTCCTCCTACCTCTCCCAGCGCTCCTTCAGTGTTTCTTTCTCTGGCTCTGCCTCTTCTCCCCAACCCCTCCCTGTCGGCGTCCCCCAAGGTTCTGTCCTCGGCCCCCTACTGTTCTCTATCTATACTGCCTTCCTTGGTAAACTCATCAGCTCTTTTGGCGTCCAATACCATTTATATGCAGATGACACGCAAATCTACCTGTCCTCCCCTGATCTCTCTCCGCCCACCTTGACTCATGTTTCTGACTGCCTCTCTGCTATTTCCAACTGGATGGCTGCTCACTTCCTTAAACTCAACCTGTCCAAAACAGAACTTCTAGTTTTTCCTCCCTCAAGTGCTGCTACTCCTGTGTCTGTCTCCATCTAAGTCAACGGCGCTACTATCACCTCTACCTCCCAGGCTCGCTGCCTAGGGGTTCTTTTTGATTCTGATCTCTCTTTTACTCCCCATGTTCATTCGATAGCCAAATCCTGTCGCTTCCAACTCAAGAACATAGCGCGCATCCGCCCATATCTAACGCCGGACGCGGCTAAGGTACTGGTTCATGCTGTTGTTCTCTCTCGCCTTGACTATTGCAATCCCCTTCTCACCGGTCTTACATGTTCCTAGCTTGCACCACTGCAATCTATAATGAATGCGGCTGCGAGGCTTATTTTCCTGTCCGGTCGCACCTCCCACGCCTCCACGCTCTGTCAGTCCCTGCATTGGCTTCCAGTTAGATATAGGACCCAATTCAAAATTCTGGCGCTTGCTTACAAATCCCTACATAATGCTGCTCCAACATACTTATCCTCCCTCATACACAAGTATGTCCGTCGAGACCCCTGCGCTCAGCCCAAGACCTCCGCCTATCCTCTGCCCGGATCCCCACCTCTGATGCTCACCTTCAAGACTTCTCCAGGGCTGCACCTATTCTGTGGAACTCCCTTCCCTCCTCAATCAGACTTTCACCCAGCATCCACTCCTGTCAAAAATGACCTACCAAGCACTCAATAAACCCTTCTGTAACAAACTATTTAATTCCCCTACTTTAACCCTTTGTGTCACTATACCCCACTCCCTCTAGCATGTAAGCTCATCGAGCAGGGTCCTCAACCCCTCTGTTCCTGTACGTCAGTGGTCTGATCTCAATTATGTGTCTGTTAGTCCACCCATTGTACAGCGCTACAGAATTTGTTGGCGCTATATAAATAATAAAATAATAATAATTATAATAATAATTAGTGATGTTATAGCGTATTGCTCCAAGGAGAGATCTGACTGCCATTTGGAGTCAAGAAGAAATTTCCTTCCTAGTTTGTTGAAAAATTGGAAGCGCTTCAAGCTGGGGGGTTTTGCGCTTTCTTTGCATCAACAGCAAAAACTGATATGAGAAAGGCTGGACCTAATTGATGCATGTCTCTTTTCACCTATGTAATTATGTAACCTACATAATATAACTAATTACCAAGTGCATCCAATCACAGTCTTTCCTCTGTGCCAACGGCCGGGGTCTGATTGTTGCATATACTTGTATCTCTGAATCTCCACTACGGACCTTCTCAAGATCTGCCCCATTCTTATAGGGCTACTTTCTTCATTATATCACACATCCTAACAACTACAAAATATATACAGTTGTGCTCAAAAGTTTGCATACCCTTTGAATATTGGTAATATAAGAATCATTTTTAAAGAAAATGCGAGTTAGCAGGTAAAACATTTATTTTATTTCTTATGGGATTCATATTCAACTGTAGGTTAGAACAGAATGTCACAATCATAACACAAAACATGGCAATAAAAAATAAATAAAAATGAAATGACCCCTGTTCAAAAGTCTCCATACCCTTAGTTCTTAATACTGTGTATTGCCCCCTTTAGCATCAATGACAGCATGCAGTCTTTTGTAATGGTTGTCTAAGAGGCCCCTAATTATTAAGTTGTTTTTCAAAATCAATGCCCAAACTTCACAATTTTTGCCAGGGCATTCACATGTTTGAAGCACAACTATATATGTAACTGTGAACCTCCCCCCGGCAAGGATGTCTAATGCCTTCTGAAGGAATACAGGGAAGAGTGACTGCTGTTTGTACTGAGGTTGATGTGCTGGTAATAACGTCATTTTGTTGGCCTCATGGAGAGAATATTGCCTTGTTTTGGGAGGTATCTTCAGCAGAACTAATCACTGTTAATAGGAGCAAGAGAAACACCAGATGATGGGTGCTACAAATGTGTAATACTCATGTAGCTCTGAAAATTGTGGCAGTGGAGAGTGGGGTAGCAGGTAATTAAAGCTGCACTGTCATGCCAAACTTACCTTTCCCTAATCACTTTCTCTTCTCTCCTATTGTCCCCACACCAGCCACCACCCATGGGCGACAGGTGGGGGCTCTAAATGAGAATAGGTAAATAGTGAGCCTTACAGGTAACCAATCAGGTAAGGCTCACTATTTACCTATCAGAGCGCTCTGAGTCAAATTGCAGTTTTATTGTCTCCCCCTCACTATGTTTAGGGTGAGGGAGTAGGTAGGACTTTATAGGGGCTAGGGGCTTGGGGACCCCTGGTCACCTGGGGGGGTTATTTTCACATTTAGCCCCCACCCGTCGCCCATGGGATGGGGCTAAATGTAAACCCATGTGTGAAGGGCCCCCACCGGTCTCCCATGGGTGGGGGCCGGGGGGAGGACAATAGTTCCCCCCCATTTTCATGGGGAGGACAATGGGTCCCCCCCATTGTCATTAAGGGCTCCCACCCGCCGCTCGTGGGTGGGGGCTGGGGGAACGACAATAGGTGCCGCACCCCATTTTTAGTTAGGGCACCCACCCGCCGCTGATTGGTCCGGGCATGAAATATGGTAATATGGAGGGCCTAGGGGCATTTGGGGGCAACTAGGGACAATTAGATGTAGTGGAGTCCTGTAGGGGTTAAAAAAACAAAAACTGGATTCGACCATGACCGTGCCGCTTTAAAACTATAGCAACTCCTAAAACAACAACATAAAAAATAAACATGTTTCTGATGAGTGATATATTTACTGCCCTTAAAGCTGTTATAGCTTAAGTGACCTGTAAGAATGGTGAAGATGGAGATTGAGAAAAGAACCAAAATCTAAGGTTGATGATAAGTGGCAAAGTAAGAATTGCAAGAAAAGTTTACAGGTTGTTTGAAAGATACACATAAATGCTCACACAGAGCCGTTTGGATTCAATCAATGTAGACTTATCCCTGTGGCTTCTGACAAATAACAAAATGATAAATGTATTGAGATTCAAAAGAGAAATATATTTCTCATCAGACTCTGCCGAAGTCGAAGATTAAAGTATAATGAATCAAAAGAGATAAAACCAGCATCCATAATGTTCAGGTTTTCATAGTTACAGAAGAACATGATGTAAAAACAGGAGAGTTATTTATTGAAAATGCATTTTTGTTCGTTTTCCATCTCTGGCATTTACATGAAAGTCTGTACCATTCAATCTGCTCATCATTAGCCAGATCAGTAACAGAACAGACTGGGACGTTTTTAACATACGCCCAGACGTTGGCCAAAGTTAAGCCAGTTTCCGCATTTCCATCTAGGATAAAACATATACCACAGTTCATCAGACTGAATAAATTAGCGCATTGTGTCCACATTCGATTTGTTCACTACTCGAAGAAAATGGTCTAATTTACCCAGTTCACTTAAATTTGGAGTTCAATCCTCACTTTGAACTCCCATATACGCGCCCAGACAGTAAGGCCAAATAACTAGAAATTCTGCTTTAAAAAGAAGGATGTGATTAGTGAGAAACATCAAATTGAGAATGGTAAACCTGCGACATAGCTAATGAATAAAATTTTTATATTTATTATATATAGTATTTTAAAATAAGGCATGAAACATGCAGAGTATATACAAAAGCATTGAAGGATATGTACAAAGTGAACTAGATCTTAAAGGTGTATTTATTGTTAATACATAAATGGATAGCTTTAGGGGTTACATCCCTAAACATCAAATTACAGTGAATTGAAAACTGAATTGCAAAATGTATGCAATATATACATTTGTATATTGTATTTATGGATATTTATAGAGAGAGTTGCAACTGACGTCGAGCGATAGTTCCATTCCATTTTTCATGAAGCTTATTTTTGATGATCCATGTTGGATTGCATCTTTAGGGCTCAGATTTGACGCTGGGTTCGAACAATATATACATTCACAGCTTGGAAAATGATCATGTGTTAGTTTTTGTTCTAGCTGCCTTTGATACAATCTTCCCTCCGTGTGTATTGCTGTTTATCGTCTTTGTAGAGCTCAGCCGGTTGTAACCACCCATCCAACCTTAGCGTGAATGCCTTTCTTTCATGAAGCCAGTTATTAGTTCTCGAGAGTAGGATTCTTCAATAGCCATTAAGTGATTGTGAATGAATTCCCATCCACTTTATCTGGTTTGATAAGAATGAAAGCAATTTACCAGTCTAAATACAAACATGCTGCTGCTTCTCAATATTTGGAGAAAAAGACGGCATTTTGTGAGAAAGGAGAACACTGCACTATAAAAGCCTGTGTTGTTTTATAACAGCATTTTTAGCTTTGAGATATCTCATTACACTCAGTACCCATATTTGGTGCACATAGTACAATGCAGCTTGGTCTTTTTCTGGGCTCTAGACGTGTTTGTATGTTTGTAGCTTGTAACCACAACGTACATTTTCATTGGGACCTGGTGAATGATGTATAAATAGGTGTCCACTAGCTGGAAGGTTCATTAAATATAACCCGACCTTTGTTCACAGACTTTGATCATTTTTGACGGACATATTTTTATGGCCTTTGCAGTCTGGCATTTCTGAGTGATTCAAACCATTGTTGTGGGTTACTCTTTATTTAAAGAAATTGGGCCATCTCCTCATGGTCCCCAGGGGCGATCAATTAGGATAAGCTCAATTTAATTTAAACTGCTCATGCCCACAGCATTTCATCCTTGGACCCAGTCAGCACAATGTCTTGGGCCGGCCCTGATGGTACCCCAATCTACAGACTTATATATACTTGTGAAAATCTTAGATCTTTTAGAGGAGTTGACAACTGACTTGTGGATTTTAGGTGAGCACAGGGAGAATTGTTAAAATGTAAATTTGTAGAATTTTTCCATCTTGACTCTTTCAGCCTATATTATGCAATGTAGTTTTCCAGTTTGTCAGCTTACTATTGCTCACCATTCAGTGAACAAACTTCATATTTTAGCGTATAGAATATATTGTTTATTTGTTAGGATACCACGTCCAGACAAAGCCAGAGATTTACATGGGGATTAGGAAAATGATTTAGCTTTATTCAAAAACATGCAAAGAACACTTAAATAGCAACATACTAATGAATACTAAAGAAAGTTTCAATTTAAATATAGCCATAAAAATGAACACATTTCATAAAACTTCTCATAGAATAGTCACAAAACAGTGTACGCAAAAGGTTACTAACGCAACAAACGTTATAAGATATTTATCAATAAAAAAAAAAAAAAAAAGACAGACATATATTTGCTAAATTATGCCATTATGCTATTTAAATAAAGGGCTATTTTATTTATTGCATGGTGGTATAGGTATGGTATTATTGAGCAACAATTTAATTTTGAATTGTCATTTTGGTTGTTCTGGCTACCAATTTGTTTCAAGAGATACTACATCTTTGATCTACTGACCCCCTTAAATCTCTTAGTTTGCACTACAATTCATTTCCCCTTTTACGGTCAGCTTTACCTTACTTTCAGCTTATTTTCCCATTTGACTTAACTTAAAAATGAAGCAGTTCCTTTTTTTGTACATAAAACAATGGATTTATTTAACACGGACAGGTTTATTGGTTGAAAGGGTTTAGATTGTTCATAGGTGACATTTATTGTCACTATTTCTTTGTCACTCCTTGAAAAGCTGCTTTATTCTAGGATCAGATTGCAGATGGCAATTGAGATACTGAGAATTTCCTTTTGCATTGTATAAGTTATAGTGAATAAATGAAAATAAATCCCTTCCTAATGGCTCAAACAATAATGGGGGCCTGAGCCCAAAACACAATTTTGTGATCACTCCCAAAAGCTGACCCATGACTACTCCCCAAACTCCACCTTTGCCCCTCGCCATACCCCTTAAAATCTGCAAGGTACTTCTCTTGACACTCCCACAGTTAATTACAGATTCACACGTTGCACACACAGGCACAGAGAAACAAACACACAGTCAATTACACACAGGCATGCACAGGCCCAAAAAGGCACATACTACACATATAGACAGGTACAGACAGACACAGATAGAGACACATAAACATGCACAGACATTCAAAAACAGTCAAAGACAGGCACAGTCAATGACACTCAAACAAAAAACAGTCACAGACAGATACACAGATAGGCACATGCAAGCATACATACACATGCTAGAAAAAAGGATACTGGCTTTCCTACCAGTACTTTAGAGGTAGTCTTCATGCAGGGGGTGGGAGAAAGCAGAATGCAGGCAGTTTAACTTCTTTCTGGGTCTGTGGCAACAAACTCACCCTATATAGGATGAATAAGATTCCATGTCCTGCTCTGTTGCCCCTCTTCCTGCTACTGTTGCCCGGTAGCTGCTCTGAGTTCTCCCTACTAATTCAGGGAGTTTCAGCCGGAACCAGAAGCAACACAGGGAAAATGATAGAATTTCGTGTACCCTGTATCTCTATTACTGAACTTCTTCTTCAACCTGGCTGACTTCTGCAATCATTAATGAGACTTGGCAGGAAAAGTAGTGAGCACAGAACAGGGTGAAAAAAAAGATTTTGGGCTAAGTGGTCCCAGATATTGGGATGGACACCCCCTGCCTACTCCTTAATGATATGCCTGGCTGTAGATGTTTAATTCAGGATATTTTCTGTTGTTACATGCATCAGAGATTAGTATGGTTAAATAGTCTCACCATCCTTTAGGCCAGTGGAGAAAATCTATAGAAACCACAAGGCATGGAGATGAAGGTGGCTCAAAAGTTAGACTTATTGCTTGACAGTGAAAAAGGCAACAGAAACTCCACTGCACGGAAAACCTGCTGAGGCTAAATGTTCTCTCTCTTCCAAGAAACTCAATAATCAATCATATTTTGAAAAGGATTTCTTGAAATAAAGCAAATTTATTGTTCAGTGAAATTCTCCTAGAAATTCTTTGATATTTAAATCACAGTACGCCAGATCCTAATTGGAAGCATCTCTTAAACGGTGCAAAGGTTTAACTCATATGTGAAAAGAATTGGCTTTCCTTTAGCAACAATTTCATAAAACAGAATTTGAGCAGCAAAGACATGGTATGCTTGGACAATGGAAAATGGAAGAGATGACAAGAAATTTGGCCACAGCAGGAAAGCCCACAAAATAGTCGACAAAGCCGGCAGAATTTAAAGGAACAGTCCAGTTACCATAACTACCACTATCTGCCAGGAGTGACTGCTGGGAGTCAGTGGCACATCTAGTCTTCTCCTGGAGGAGAAGCCACTGTTTCTATTCAGTTAAGCATGACTTATAGAGGACTATGCTCATTGATTACGAGTGTTTTTCTGAGACTTTTTCTGTGCGTTTGGTTTCAAATGAATTGCGATTTTCCTTTTTTGGCAATCGGCGGGTCGCCCCAGATCCCCAAACTATGAAGTTCTATATGGCCATGGGTGGCTGATAATAGATGAATAATTTCCTTTGATACATGATTCAAGATTCAGAATTGCAGCTATGACGCCAAAGAGATGATTGATGGTTATGGCCCAGCCACTAAATGGTGATTATATTCACAGATCACGTGAGAAGTGACCAACAGAGAGATCTGTGAACCACAGATCATTTGTATTTTTTTATTTTTTTTGTCGACTAAATCAAATTTTTTTTCTCTGTGCTCAAGTCGAATTCTCACAGTCCTGCATGGCTCTACCTAGTTCACTAGAGCTAACTGGGAGAATCTCAGAAGCAGGTTATGCAGCCCGGTACCTTCTTGTACCCCTCATCAAGTCTTGGCTAATATTTGGGTTTACCAGAGCTATTATCTCTGCTTCCCTTTGAGACTCGGGAGATTTATAACGGATGTACTCAGTCAGAGTATAGGGGATCCATTACATCCTTACTTTGGTATTCCACTAGTTTATACACCTTTATCATTACCTATAAACAAAATAAGAACGCAATACATTTGTACATAACATTCCGTGTCTGATTTATCCACAATTAACTGATTCACAAAATTATCCTGTAACAATCACACTGATCATATGCAGTCTCACTAACACTCATTCACTTAATGTAACATATGCACATCTATTTTTATGCAAACATAAGGTGATGAACACTAATGTATAAGTAAACTTATGGTGACTGTTGGTGACTGTTGAAGTGAATATGAAATTTGGTTTCTAATGAGCTATAAATGTCTCCTGAAGTGTCTCTGTTTATGTTTGAGAGTTTATCTGATTTGCATATTTTATGCATGTGTGAAATAGCTATGAAACTAGATTATCCGCGTATCTTCCAACTTGAAACACTGCAATTGATTGGAGTTGGCTTTGTAGTATGGTAAGTACTATGACTTAATACCATAATATATCAGTTCTATAAATGACTACTTCTAAGACATCGACAGTCAAAGCTAGATCCCCAGTAAAACTACATTTTCCATGATGCTTTGTCAGACTTAAAAAACATAGCATCATTGGCAAAGGAAAATGGTAGATGTAGATTTTTAACAGCCGGAGATCTGCCTTTTGCCATTTTTATTATAATTCTAGAGAACATGCTACAAATGTTATTTTACTGTATAAAACCAGGTCAACGTGTTGTATGTATCTACTATAATTTTGTTATAAAGCTAGTCCTCACTTTGCGACTTACCTGCATAACAACGGCTCTGACTTACGACTAGCTCTCTAGCGCAGGGATTTGAGGGATTCCCCCTGGGTTATAGTCGGCTAATTTCCCCCAAACATAGATTTGAGCGATTCTCTGCTCTAGAGAGCTGATTTATGTTCGGAGCATTTTCACCAAATATAAATTTCAAAGGATTCCCTGCTCTAGCGGTCTATGTTCGGGTGAATTCCCATGAACGTAGATCTGCTCTCTTGCGCATACTCGCTAGCGCATCCTCACTTACTGACCAATTTGTTTTACGTCCAAGTCATTAGAATGGAAGTGAGGATCATCTGTATTTTGAGTTATTCACCAGAACAGGAATTGTGGAGAAGTGACTGTTTGTGCAGCCCTAACCATGACTCGCCTAGTTGTGAATCACAGAGCCTCCATACACACTTTCATAAACTAATTACCAAAACCCTTTTATTAAGCTGTAGTTGTTTTGGTGCATAGATTGTCCCTTCAAGGCAAGACAATCAAGCTGGAGTAACAGCTGAAATTGAGAATTGTTACAATTTTCTTATGTTAGAAATCCCATGGTCAAATCCTGACAGTCACCAGTTAATTGAATGACCTGGCATGGATTCTTTCTCACGAGTTATATCTGGTAATATCTGTCATGATAAATACATGAATAACTTTGTTACACTCACATAGCTTTCAAGCAGACAATCAGCTCTCTTGGTTCCTGTTTTGGTTAGCTCAGTGGAGCCAAATTGAAAAAGCAGCAATTGCCCAGGGCCTTGCAAAGACTTCTCATTGAGCTGCATTGGGAAGTCTGTGATTGGACAGCCACATAACATCTGGGCAGGGTTAGAAGAGGAGAGTTTGCAAAGGCAGCAGACAGGAGATCTGCAGCTTTTGCAAGCTGTTTTTAGAAATAACTCCAATGAAAAAATACATAATTAAGCATGCTTTTATTGGGTGTATATCTACTTAACAGTAGTTTATTTATTTTGTATTTGGGCAGTGGAGTGTCCCATTAAAGCCAGAAAACTAAAAAAAAAAAAAAGGATCTTCAGACAACTCTGTTTAATGTTGAGATTTATTTGGTATACCAATGGTTAAGTAATAGACAAGAAATGTTTTATTCCTTTAATGTCTGACCTTTCTCATGCTAATTCATTAAAACCTGACTAATTGAAACCATAACTAACTGTCTAAATTGACAGTGACTCTGAATTGTTCACAGTACTGATAAGTGAAGTCTACAAGCCAATTGGTCTTACCAATATACCATTCATTTTAATTACACCAACATTAAAAGTACAATGTGCTGGAGGCACTATATACATTTTAAAGGCACCTGAGTTTTAAATTGTCCCCAAACAGTACTCGGCCTCTGCATTGTTGTCTGAAAGTGCTACAATTCTTCTCTAATGAGTCCTAATTGTTAATACATTGTCAATATTTAATACTGACTGTGTGCTATCTGTACATATTAGGGTTAAGTGGGCAACGATAATACTACAACTCAGTTGGAAATATTTTACAATTATCACTGATAGCGATTAGGATGCCTAGTCTTTTACCCAAATACTGTTATATTATTCATATATTTGTATATTGTGAAGTTTCCATTTAACAACCAAATCAAGAGTTTTTCAGTAAAACGTGAATTGTAGAGAAAACGCATTGGGATTGACAAAAGTTTAGTCTTTCATAGGCATAAAAAAAATTATAAAAAAATAAATACATCTTCCACTCTGCCATTTTCATATTTTAACTATTTTGGCTTTCTCAGTTCTACATAATTCTTAGTGTGTGAATTGTGCCCCCTTGCTCACAATTGGTGTAGAATTATCAGGGATTGTACCAAGCAATCCCCCCTTGAGCCCAAATTTCCTGGCAGGACAATTATTCACGTAGAACGCGTTGTAACAAACTGATTCACGAAGATCTTTCTCTGCTCAGATCTCATGAATATATGATTTGCTAGCATAAATTGTTGGGTTTTCCCAGTGACAGTTTAGAAATTAGAGAGAACATGCACTGTAATGGTTTAAATGCGGTTATTTCATACATCACGGAATACTCAACCAGTTTATTGCATATTCTGTTTAAACTTCAGCTAATAGGTGCATGGCCCTCAACCTCTTAACATCGGAATGCAACATTTCACTGAATATTTTGTTTTACTTTATATCAGGCATAGGCAACACTTCAGATGTTTTGGACTACACCTTCCATGATGCTTGCCAGCATTATGGGTGTAAGAGCATTATGGGGGATGTAGTCCACAATATCTGGAGTGCCGAAGGTTGCCTATCCCTGCTTTGTATTATTATGCACCATCACTGTGGAAAATACTGGAATTAAAATGAATTAAAAAAAATAATCTTTTTTTCTGTCATCTACTTTACTTGTTACATTGATTACATAAAACACAGTAGCATCCTCCTACTTTGCATATTTATTGCGAACAGGATATAAAATCACACATTGCCGTGTCCCTGTGTTTTCTCTTTGCCTTGTAAAATCTAGTATATAAATATTGTTTTATATCAGTGCATCCTGTATGCCAAACCACTGAATTAGCACTTTCCTTGGTGTACCATTAAAATGTCTGGAACATTAGGCCCATGTACATGGCTCTTAACCAACAGGAGGAAAACATGCACTCCAGAAAATGACTTGATTTAAGGAGTCAGGCTAAAAAAAAGATGAGTAACATAATACTGTGATATTCACGGTAAAGATGAATTCTGTGGTCCTGCGACGTACTGTTTAGTAAATATTAAATGCTATATATTATTGTCTTGTTACCAAGGTTTACACAGTAAAGTTAGTTTGAAGTAATAGTGGGGGGATAGTGGCCGGACAGTGCCTACAGTGAAGGTATAGTGACTACAGTGGGGGGATAGTGGCAGTAATGGGGGATAGAGACTGTGAAGATGATAATAGCATCTGTAGTGGGGGAATAAGGGCTATATCGGATGGATAATAGCTATAGTGGATGGGGTAGTGGCTGTAGTTGGGTGATGGAGCAATAGTGGAGGTTAGTGGCTGTAGTGGGCTATAGGGGTGATAGTGGGGGTATATGGGTGATAGGGGTTGTATTGGAGGGGAAACAAAACCATTTTTAATTAAAAAAAACAAAAAAAACTGAAGTATGTTTTCCCTTCCCTAGGCCTCACCTTTGGCCAGAAAGTGAGAAATCCTGATCTCTGCTGGTCCAGTGGGATATGTTGGTGCAGACAGCTCCTTCCAGCTAGTCCCAAGAAAAGTATCAGGGTGTTTCCTTGGTAACCAGAGGCAAAGTTCTGATGCAATAGATCAGTGCTGGTGAGGGGATTGAGTAGGGCCGAGCAGATCTCCCCGTCAGTTTGGCCTACTGCAGGAGAATAGACTGGACAGTAAGGGAGATCTTTGATCTGCCTATAGGCTGTGCCACCCCAAGTCCATGGCCTCGGTATTCATATGGCAAATCCAGCCCTGTTCATAATTGTGAAAATGTTTAACCCTTTAAATCTTTTTGCTTTAACACACGGTTAGTGAGTAGGCCAAAATAGGCCACTGGTCCAATAGCACTTGCCCAGTCTGTGTACAGATATATGGCTCCTAGTATCATTAGATAATACCTACAGGATTAACTGTTTGCATACCAACCCATGTATACTTAAAATTCAGTTTCCTGCCTAAAACACCCTGGGCTTAAGTCTCTTAGCATAGTAGGGGACAGGGTTTAGGCTGTTTACTAAATAGCAGTATTCCCATAGACATCAGTGAAGGAATTACTATTCAGTAAGCAGAGTAAACCCTCAGTGTGCTAAGAGAATGCAGGTCCATGTGTGCACTCTCTCTGTGGTGTTATCATGCATAAACAAAATTAAAATTTAAATAGTTTCGCTTACCTTCTCTACCAATTCTTCTCTGATCCTCACTAACAAGATTGTTCATTCTTGTTCCACCTTATTCCAGTCAGTCCCTTATCTTAACACAGAGGGACTTCATGTTTATTTGTTTTTGTTTAGCATTTCTTAAAGAGCACTCTTATTTTGGGAGCTCTAAGACTGACTGTTACACTGTAATCTATTGGCAAATACCAATAGAAACAAACAGTACATTTCAGACACCTGCATTTTTTTGTAGTTTTTTCTACACTAGCACTTTATTTAATTTATGTGTCATAATACCATATTTATTCCCCAAAATGAGTCTCCTTACAAATACCAAATAGCACAAATCCTGTGGCATAATAGACACGGATCACAAAAATCCTTTAGTATTTCAGGAATAGATGAACAAATAAATTATTCGTTTTTTATTAGTACAGGGTTTTGTTGTTGTTGTTACTGAACAGCAATTTATAAACAAAATAGTTTTGTCCTAATTTCTTGTGCTAGCTACACATTTCGAATTTGAAATTAATTGTATACTTTATTTTCCGTGATGTCATGGAAACCCACTTTCTAGTGGTCTTTCCTTTTGGAAAATTAAGGGTAGCAAAGGGGATAAGGAGGGTTGATGGGTTTATTTACAGGAATGTATTAGTAGTGGTACACAACTCTGTATCATCTGCTTTTGCTGGGATAATATCTTCCGCATGCTGAACCCTTCATTTATGGCCGAGGAGTGAAGTATAAGCTGACAATTGAATAAAAAAAAAATAAAAAAAATAAAAACAGCTACTGTAAGTGGAAAACAAATGTGAAGCTGGTTTACTCTTATAACTAATCATAGTTTAGTGACTGAACATCGAGAAGACGACAGCTATTAAAACTTTTGTCTCCTAAAGCTCTAGTAGGTTTTACTAGATTTTCAAACGATAAAATTAATTTGACCATGTCACCTTTCAATAAATTGATAGGACCTGGGGATTGTGAATGATAGGCTACTGAATCAATATCAACTGAGATTTCTGGCTTCTCACCTACAACTTCTATGGTTTATTACATATCATTTCATTCGTCTAAAAAAAAAAAAAATTTGTGACGAATGTGAGTGGAGATTCCTTGCTGTGCAAGAACAAAGGGTTAATGAATAAGGAGAGAGAGAGTTTTTTGCACATGTTGGCAGGTTTTTAATGAGAGTGTCATGTTATTTTGAACAATGCTATTTCAGCAGAGCGTAAATGAGTACAATGAGATTCGAGGCATGGACTTTGCCGTTTGTTCCTGTTTACTGTAGGCAGAATTCTGTATGTTTCCAAGCAATGTATTATTTTCAATAAACCTTTCATTTATTCATGAGGATCCCCCATTGCAATATTATAAGAAAAGTAAAATTCACCCAGATCTCTTAAAAATTATGAGATCACTTAAGATATACGTTTTTACTGTACTGGAGGCCAATGCCAGGATGAATATGGCCTTTAAAACCATACCATTGAACCGCGTTTGTAATCTGTTAATCAGAATAAATTACTGTCTTCTCCCTCGTCTCTGGCAAACGTGACACAAAAATGGGTATTCCACCATGACTTAAATCCCTCTTGCTCCCTGTTCTTTCCAGCATGCCAATTAACACTAGTCACAGATGTCAACTGGACATGGGCAAGTGAGTGGAGATATGAATTTTGGAGCGGCTTGTTTTATGAAGTTTTATGGACGTGTAGGCAGAGTCATGTCATAGCGTCAAAAGGCCTAAACGCCTCGGCACACGTCCCTGTCAAGTTGATCATAATTTTAGTATTAGAAGGACCTATTAAAATATGTGATGGTCCCCACCTAACCAAATCCTTAGTTTAATTGAACCCAATAATTGGCACAGTTTAATGAATACTGCATTATTTAGCACTTTTTGCCCGTTGTCCATATGCTATGGACTACTCAATACAAAGGGTTGATCTTAACTCATATTAAGCCTTACAATAGAAAAAAAAAATTACAGTAGCTCTGTCTTGTAATTTAACCAACATTTACATTTTATGTATTTTTTTTAATGTTTTTAAATGCATGACAGCACTGTAATAAGAGCTATTATAGTAGCTACCAATGTAATGACTAGTTGCCCATCTTTACTATAATCTTCCTCCTTTCTTATTTTCCTCCCATTTCTGTTTCCACCTTTAATAAACATAAATACATTTTGTAAGAATAAGCAGATGAACAATTTGTGTACTTGTGACAAAAGAGACAATTCCTATAATGTAGCAACCGACAATCAAAGCTGAGATATTTAATGTCTGCTTTCTTATTGCAGCCACTTTGGCAACTCTGTTTAGCTATGGCCGAGACTTAGTAATTCGATATGGCTATTGTTATTAGAAAGTACATTGGTGTAAAGGTTATGCGTTCGGATTTGACATTAATCAGGTATTTAATAATTTTGGAAAAGCTTTTTAAATAATATGATATTGTGAAAAATATGTTAACATATAGATATGTTTTTTATATATTGAATTTTTTTTTAAATTAGAAATTGAAATATTTAAATAATTTAAAAAGCTTATCCAAAAATAGTAAGTCAGGGACATAGATAGAGATCATAAGACAAAGATGGGACTACCTTGACACCATTGCCAGATGATATCTTATGTCTCTATAGACATCAGTGTTGTACTTTTGCACATGTGCACGAGTACTACATAAATGTGGGGTCCTGGTGAACTAAGCACAAGGTGTTGAAAAACAAAGATGGTGTCGCCCGCAGGAGACAGCATCAAGTAAGTACAAATCACCTTTGCTGCACCACCAGGCCTCTGCACCCTAAGTTGCAATGTCAAAATTGGTTGTCTTTCAAAATATGCAAAGACCCCAGAAGGTGAACTGGGTTAGAAACCATTGATCTAGAGAGATATATATAGTCATACTCCATGTGAATGATCAAGACATTTTTGTGTGTACCAACTAATAAATGTGTTTTTCAAGGCCAGGAAGATTTGGAATACATTTCTATTTATGCATTTATATTGGATTGAATAATTCCAATATTAATTAAAAGCAGTTTTCACACTGTGAGCAGCTATTTACTCTCTGCAGTCACGCATCATCTCCAGGCTGTGTTTGTGATAGGATCCCTTTCTTTATTTTGAATATTAAAGTTCAGCAGCTTCACAGACAAGTGATAAATTCCAAGTAACGCACATAAAGACACATATGAAAATCTGAGACAGACTGTATATATATTTAATATATTTTTTGCTCTTTTCAAGGATTGATAAAGTGTAGCATATAGACTTTATCTCATATTATTGGAAAATACTTTTCCACAAGGGCAAAATATGCCAACACAAAATGACGTCTTTCTAGCGTATTACACGTGGAAGTTAAATTCTCACTTGCAGTAAATTCTCAATGAGCCATTAGTTGATTAGCCACATCCTGTTTATCAGGCAAACATCAACAAAATATGCATATTTAATAATGTATTTTATTTAGTAAAATTGTGTTGTGGTGCTTTTATGATTTGCCATTACTTGAAAGAAGTGTTATTTAGAAAACTGTATCATATTTTGTTTACGATCATTGTATAATGTGTGGTTAGAGTTATGTGAAGTTCATAATTCAGAATGAATACACATATTAAAGGGATATATACATACACACACACACATATACATACACACACACACACACACACACACACACACAGAGCCCCTAACCCTTGCAAATAGACACTACAGCCTCAATTTCCTAGCATACATTCTGTAGCCACAATTTTCTTCCCAAACGCACACCATAGCCCAAGGAGGGTAAACCCAGCCCTGTAGGCAAAGCAGGGTCAAGGCAATCCAAATGGTCAAAACCCAGGCAGCAAGATGCAGGAACGCTGAGACAAGCTAAGGGTTAGATATCCCCAAAAAATCAAATGGCTCACAGATAAGCAGCACCAAACAACTGAGCAACGATCGCTCAGCTGTTCACGGTTTCAGTATGTCACCTATCATAGGCCACGCCTCATCTACCCCCAGCCCCTTGATGTTGTGGCTTTCAAGGGGTTTGGGGTTGCCATGGGAATCAGTGCAGGGTGCTCCTTTCATAGCCGCACCCACAAGGCTGTCCCACAGCATAGTTTGAGCATGTACCTGGCTTCTTAAGTGTCCCCGGAGACATGAAGTGAATTGTAGGTCGCGGCCCACCCCTTGTATTTGTGCATGCACACGTTCTTGCAGTCATGGCTTGGAGGTGCCGATGGAGCAGCAAGGGAGCCGAGGTAAGCTGTGACAATCAGGGAAGAAGAAGAGAATGGAATGTGGATTAGTGATGGAAAATCTATCTTAAAATGGGGAGCAAAGAAATTGTCAAACAGAGGATGGATGAGAAGTGCAGAATATATTGCTAACATTGACTGAGAAGGATAGAGTAGACTGGTAGAAAGAATATAGAAGACAGCATGTCAAAATTGAACTTTGTCAAGGATGGCAGACACCTTGCAAGATCTCTGATGCAAAATGGAATTGAGTCTGCATAATAAATTAAATGCCAGATAAAAATAGGAAGCAATCGTCCTGATTGATCAAAATAAGATGATTTAACTCTGCGGGCTAAAGAGAGAAACCTCTTCATATTAGGTCAGTCGGTTTACCAAATCACTAAAAATAAAATGTTCACTTATGCCCAACAAACAAGTGGATTTTTACATGAAAATCAATCCTAACACATATGACAGAAGGTTATGTTACTTTCTGAAATAATTTCTTGGCAAGCAGTTAGAGCAAGACAGATATCTGCACTGTGCCAAGGGAGTTCTGAAACGTAATAAGCCTTAACCCTTTCAGTTGAAAAAATACATGATCTCACATAGACTAAGAGAATGTCTAATAAGACTGAAAATACAGGAGCATTTTTAATGGTTAATCCTCATTCACATTAAAGGGATACTGTAGGCACCCAGACCACTTCTGCCCATTGGAGTGGTTTGGGTGCCTTGCCCCTCTCCCCTTAGTCCTGTTAGCCAAAATACTGCAGATTTGGAGAAACCGCAGTGTTTTGATTACAGGGCTTATCCAACCTCTAGTTGCTGTCTCTCAGACAGCTGCTAGGTGGTGCTTCCGTGTTCTTAGAGCACGAAAGGTGTTTTAAATGATGTTCGATGTGCCCACGCTCTACATGAGGAATCGAGCGTCGACAGAAACCCCATAGGAAAGCATTGAATAATACTTTCCTATGGGAGGTCTAATGCATGCGCACGGCCATTGCCGCCTATGCACATTAGGTCGGGGGGGAGCGTGTGCGGACATCGACGCTGGACGCAGGTTAGTGACTGAAGAGGTTATTAACCCCTTCAGTGCCGCAGGAGAGGGCCTTGACAGAAGGGGAAGTTAGAGAGTCAGGAAAACTAGTTTGTTTTCTTGGCACTATAGTTTCCGTTTACCCAAAAATAAATACTAGCAGCAAGGGGGATCCAGACCACTTCACCTCATTGTCCCTTAACCCTAAGCAGGTAATTAATGTAGTTTTTCATAAACTGCAGTAATTACCTGCTAGGGTTAACTCCACCTCTAGTGGCTATCTACCAGACAGCCACTAGAGGGACTTCCGGGCTTCTGGACGTCTTTTGGTTGCCTAGGTGACACTGGACGTCCTCACACTATGCATGAGTATGGGTATGAATTCAGTATTAAATAAAGCATAGAGAGATATTCATTGCCTGATCGGACTTTTTGTCTTACACTGGCCTTGAATAGTACTTTAGTTTCTCTGGCTTTGTAAAGTTTCTGTTACATATGAAATGTTATTCTTGTTCATTGTGCTCTGCCTCACAATGAATCTTCTTCCCTCTTGTATGTGAATCCTGTACTCGAGATCAGAGAGTGAGATGAGTAGGTATGCACAGATGTGCCCAGAGTTTGCTGGAGGAATGAAGCAGTGAGGTTTTCAAGAATCATTTCTTCAAACACCTTTTCCCTGCTGCTTCTCTAAACAGCCTTATCCACTTACCCTGTAGAGGAACTCACCAGCTCAACTTTCCTTAACAGATAATTGGTTTTACACAGCGGCAAAACTTATGGGAGACCCTAAAAGTTATTTTGTAGATGTGTAATCTACAACAGACATACTGAAGCCTTGGGTGCTACCTTGTTTTAATAAAATAAAATAAAATAGTATTAAGTGCTTAATTCATTTAATATATGTTGATTGTTATTTATGTTAGGGATATACGAAATGAAAATAAAAATCAGTTCATTAATCAAATAATATTTTTTATTTCCATGGAAAAATGATTAAAGGACCACTATAGTGCCAGGAAAACATACTTGTTTTCCTGGCACTATAGTGCCCCCACCCTCAGGGACCCCCTCCCGCCCGGCTCTGGAAAGGGGAAAGGGGTTTAAACTTACCTTTTTCCAGCGCTGGGTGGAGAGCTCTCCTCCTCCGATCCTCCTTCTCTCCGCCCCGTCGGCTGAATGCGCACGCGTGGCAAGAGTTGCGCACGCATTCAGCCGGTCGCTTTCCTGAGGACGCTGGCGTGCTCTCACTGTGAAAATCACAGTGAGAAGCACGCAAGCGCCTCTAGTGGCTGTCAATGAGACAGCCACTAGAGGCTTTGGGGGAAGGCTTAACCCATTAATAAACATAGCAGTTTCTCTGAAACTGCTATGTTTATTAAAAAAAATGGGTTAACCCTAGCTGGACCTGGCACCCAGACCACTTCATTAAGCTGAAGTGGTCTGGGTGCCTAGAGTGGTCCTTTAAGGTTAACTTTCCAGGATTTTACTAATGTGTATACTATCTATGATATTTAACAAATGGATCCTGGATCTCTACCTTAAATATTTTGACTTTTCTGCCATTTAATAACACATCTTTTTTTAGCAGTCAATCAACAGAGAGTAAGATGACCAATTTACTAGTGACTAAGAGAGAACATAGTAAGTGGATGAGAAGAAAATAAAAGTGTTTCTATTTCCTCTTCTCCAGTACATTGTGTGCCTTGGCTGTGCCAGGCTTGAACTGGATCATGATAACTGCTAAATATTTATTATACTTTTTATTTGTTTTAAAAATGTTTTAATGACACCGATGCAAATAAAGGAAAACATAAAGTCAGATATTTTAAGTAAAGATACAAAAATATGCAAAAGATCACAATCAATCATAGAAATAGAAACACACAGTGAGAATTTAAAAGTGAATTTCAAATATAAAGTCAGAGTTCAGCTGTAATCACCTTAAATTTGAAATTCACTTTTGAGGTTTTGTTTTTGTAATTCTCACTTTAACCCCTTAAGGACCAAACTTCTGGAATAAAAGGGAATCATGACATGTCACAGATGTCATGTGTCCTTAAGGGGTTAAAGGGATACTACAATGCTAGGAATACAAAGTCCCTCGCGGTCCCCCACAGCAGTGAATGGATTAATAAACCCTTACTGTAGTTACCGATGGATACTGCAATGCTTTCCTTTGGGGATTTGACTGATGCTGAATGTGCTCATGTACAGCAACCAAAAGTCTCCAAACCAGCAGGTATTTCCTTTAGTAGCTGTCAGATTGACCCTGCAAGGTCGTTATTACTATTATCGTTCTCAGAGACTGCAATAATTAACATTGCAGGCAGGTTTAAGTGGACTTGGTCACTGCACCCAGACCACTTCAAAGAGCTGAAGTGGTCTGGGTGCCTATAGTGTCTTTTTAATGTAGATCATTAGTCAAAGGCAGTTGTAGAAGTATAATTATCAATTATGCAGAAACCTGGGAGCATACAAAATATGTTGCTTAAATTTTAATTTCAGTAATATAATTTTTTTATACTGGTATTATAACAACGCACCAACGTTTTTTTACCTTTGGCGTTTTTTCTCAATGCAAACGATCGTTCCCAGCTTGAATTCACAACTGTCTCTCATGTTGGTTGCTCAGTATTTCCTTCCCAGGAGCAGTAATAGTTAAATGTACAGGTTATATTTAGGTCTCTTAGAAAGCCAGCACACTCTGAAGTAGTGCAGCTCTGATTAAAAGCTGGTTACATTTAAACAACAAGGCTGATTAGATGCAGAAGGTACTAAAGCTGTGCTAAATGGCCCTTTATCTTCCATTATACAATGTGCTTATACCCATGTGGGCTACATAAATCATCTTTCTGTGCAATTCCAAGAGAACCTACGTGTGCTATGTCTTTCTCTCCAACTAACCATTTCCAACTAATGCAACCTGCACTCCACTGGCAGGGTATCATAAACCAAGACTCATGTCTCTTTCTCAGTATCCACTGCTATACGCAAGCAAACCAATAGGAGTTTCTATATCATGCAAGGTCTTCTACAGTACGTGTGCATGCAAATATAAATGCCATGTACATCTATTGTGCAACATGCTAGAAATTGCTCATGACATGTCTAACTCAGTTTTTCTATTATTTATTTAAGAATAAGTACTTAAAGGCATAAACACGAATTATAAAAAACCTATAGGCCGTGTACCAAACGTTTTGTAGTACAAAAAGCAAGAACTACAATATAGAGTCGAACCAAAAAGTCAATTCAATGTTAAGTATCAAATTGTAAAATAAAACACAGCACCTTTAACCAAACTTAAGGACCAAACTTCTGGAATAAAATGGAATCCAGACATGTCACACGTGTCATGTGTCCTTATGGGGTTAAAGGGACACTATAGGCACCAAAACAATTTAGCTTAATGAAGTAGTTTTGGTGTATACCTTTTTCCAGCGCTGGGTGGAGAGCTCAGCGCTGGAAAAAGGTAAGTTTAAACCCCTTTCCCCTTCAGTCCCACTGCTTAATTCTCTGCAATTAAGGAGTTAAATCACTTTGTTTATACAGTCCTAGCCACACACCTCCCTGCATGTGACTTGCACAGCCTTCCTAAACACTTCCTGAAAAATAATCTAAATATTTTGTTTAGATCTGTTTAATCTATAGTTTCTTATCTTCTGCTCTGTTAATAGCCTTCTAGAGTATGCAGGAGTTGTGTGTGGAAAAAAAGGTCAATTTACAGAGCAGGGTATAAAAACGTCTAAAACAATTTAATATCTGACGGAAAATGCAACCATTTCTTCATGCAGGCTGTGTGAAACACAGATAGGGGAGGTGTGGCTAGGGCTGCATAAACAGAAACAGAAGCGATTTAACTCCTGGATGTCAGTAAATTGGGTAGTGAGACAGCAGGGACATAATGTATACACCAACACTGCTTCATTAAGCAACAGCTGCTTTGATACTTATAGTGTCCCTTTAAGTAAAATATAAACCATAAAAAATAAAAGGTGCTAGAAGAAAGTCAATAAATGCAGAATCCACTGTGACACAAATAAATATTAAAAACAAGTCAATCACTTCAGACAACATAGTCATCCCATGGCAACCATTCTCTTCTAGTAAATTAATTCAAAGAGTTGTGAACAATGGCAGCAGGCTTATCCATTATAGGAATACTACATTGATGTTTTTTAAAGTATTTGGTAGATAGACTGCCAAAGAATACATACATGCCAAAAATATTGCCAACTCCAGAAACATAAAGCACTTCAGGAGGCTGAAACACATTGTAAGCTGACAAACTGGATAATAAACTTTTTTTTAAATTAAACTTGAGATCAAAAGTACAACATAATAATAAATCAGTCGTATATGATAGGTCATAGAAAAAAAAAAGTCAAATTATTAGGGAAGTTTAGGAGAGCAGCTGGTAAAACATTATGTCTTTCATATTTTCACAATATAACTCTTAATTGTGTTGGAATAATAAAAAAAAAAAAAAACAACACATGTAATAATTAAAATCAAACAATTCCTAATTCCCAAGTCCGATTCCATTAAAGCTCTTTGTTAGAGCATGTCAGTCAGCAGCTTTGCTACACTTAGTATTATTAAGCCAATTTTATCACTTATCAATACAAAGTAGCTTTTATAAATACATTAATTGCAAATTGACACAAACATTTAACGTTCATAATCACTTCAACACTAAAATGTGTCATTTATATAACCACACTAAACACTGAAGTGAAATGCTCCCACATCACCACAAGTATATATAAAAGCCAATTAAACCACTTAGTGGAGAAACATGCTGTAGTTTAGAAAGATCAAAAAGTTCTGTAAACAGAATACATTTTAAGCTTTTAATTAGTTAAATTAAAGCCTAAATTAGGCCATGATCTTTAAAAACAAGCGTATTTATGGTAGGGCACCCACAAACAAAGCTAGTGGAAATACCAAAGAATTAATCAGCTTGGCAGTTTGAAGTCCAGGTTAGATAGGGAGTTCAGACAGTGTCTCATGGGCTCCTCTTGTCTCATGTTGAATGTTCTTTAAGCTTTCAAACCTTGTATGCTTTTTGTGTACAGTCTTCAAACTTAAAGGAACACTATAGTCACAGGAATACAAACATGTATTCTTGTCACTATGGCTGTAATATAACTATGTAGCCAATCAGCATCCCTGTCTCTAATGTAAAAGGTGAGTTTACTCATCTTTATTGCTGCGCACGCGGGTCAAATGGCGCTGGCCTTGACCCCGTCTGCCTCCTTGACTGACATCATCAGAATTGACAATCTCAGCCAATCCAATTCTAATGCAAGAAACGCATTGGATTGGCTGAGATCATTATTTCTGATCATCTCAGCCAAAAAGGCAGAGCGGGGCAGAGTCAAAATCCACGCTAACTAATCAACATCTCCTCATTGAATCATTGCATCTCTATGAGCAAAGTTCAGCCTCACAATGCAGAGTGTTGTGTAGCACTGACCCAGGAAGCACCTCTAGCGGCTGTCTAGTGGCTGTCTGAGTGACTTTCAGTGAAAGTGTACTCAGGCAGCAATGTAAACACTGCGTTTTCACTGAAAAGACAGTGTTTACAATGAAAAGCCTGTATGAACTGACTGTACTCACCAGAAAAACTACATTAAGTTGTAGTTGTTCTGGTGACTATAGTTATCCTTTAAGTTCACATGTAGACATTTCAAACCTTCAGTCACCAGAGCTATTACAGCAAGCATGTCAAACTCAAATGCTCGCACAGGCCAAATAAACAAGGTTTAGGTTTATGTTGGCGCAAAAACTTTTATAGAAACATAGGTTTATTTTGAAAGTACAGCCCTACTCTACTAAGTCTCAGCCCCAACTGCAATAAATCCCAGTCCCCCCTTTGCTAAACCACAGTCACCCCCTCTACTGAATCCCAGCACCTCCCTTTACTAAACCTCTGCCTCTGTTTAAAAAAAAAAAAAAACACACGATATTAGTCAACAAACAGTTACAGAGTCGGGCCTCTGGTGTATCCCCAATGGCGCCGTCCGCACCCTGTTCCAAAGCGGATTCCTCCCGCTACTCCTTGAAACCCTGTGAAGGTGGAGCACGTAGATGTTACGTTGGAATGTGACGTGGCGTTGCGTGCCTCTGTGCACCTCCAGGACCTCCACTGTTCAGCCGCGGCCATCGTGACACAAACTCACTGAGACACACTCACTGACAGACACACGCAAACTCACTGACAGACACACTCACTAACAGAAAGACACACTCACTGACTGACAAACACACTGACAGACACACTCACTGAGACACACACACATACTTTCTGACAGACACACTCGCTGAGACACATTTACTAACAGACACACACACACTCACTGACAGACACACACATTTACACATTCTTGCACACACTCACAAATCATTTTATTTATTGCTGATTGCTCCCTACTTTTGGGAACTGGTGTGGGGCCTCTCCCTGGGGTCCAGTGAGGCTCTTTTCTCTGGAGGTTTACCTTCCTGCTCTTCACTGCTCCCTCACACACACAGTTGATACATTTTAAAGCTGTACATACCTCATCGGTCAGTCTGGGGCCACTAATTGTGGCCCCAGCTGACAGAAAGGACCCTCTGGTTTCAAAAGAAACCTTGGGCTCCATGACTTTATTTCTTGGCAGACTGCTCAGAATTCCAGTGGCTGAGTATTTAAAGGGATTTAAAGGATCATAGCCCATTAAGTCTGGCCCCAGCTGACAGAAGGGACCCTCAGGTATCCAGTTATATCTGGGGCTCCCTGGTACCAGCTGGGATTTAATCCTGCTGTTACTATTAATGCATGGCGGTCTATGCTTTCAATGGACATTAAAGCCCTGCAATACATGATGGCAAAAAAAACTCTGCATCTTATTAAAAAGGGAAACTCTATTGCCCAAACTAAAAAGCAAACAAAAAACACTATTTAGATATAACCCCAAAGAAAACATGCATTCATTTAATTATGCATTTTTTCATAGAAACATAGAATGTCACAGCAGATAAGAACCATTCGGCCCATCTAGTCTGCCCAGTTTTCTAAATACTCTTACTCCCTGGCCTTATTTTATAGCTAGGATAGCCTTATGCCTAAACTCTTTCACTGTGTTAACCTCTACCACTTCAGCTGGAAGGCTATTCCATGCATCCACTACCCTCTCAGTAAAGTAATACTTCCTGATATAATGTTTAAACCCTTGCTCCTCTAATTTAAGACTATGTCCTCTTGTTTTAGTAGTTTTTATTTTTTTTAAATATAGTCGCCTACTTTAATTGGAATTAAATCTAAATGCAGCTTACAAAAGCTACAGATCTTTTGTCTGCTACCTTTGTAAGCCCTCCTATTCTAACCCAGCTCAGACTTTCTGTGACTGTCCAGTCACAGACTTCCAAATGCAGCTCAGTGAGAAGTCTTTGCAAGACAAGTGCTCTGGGAAACTGCTGCCTCTTGAGTTTAGCTCCACCGAGCTAACCAAACCAGGAAGTAACAGAATCTGTTGTCTGCATCAAAGTCAGGTGGTGTAACAAGGTTAATTTTTAAAAGTATCAATTTCTTTTGAAATCTGCACTTTTTTTAAAATGAAAAAAAAAAAGTGGATTACATTCTTCACACATAAAGTATATCAGCAAGCTAAAGTGCTTCATGTGTGTGGAGTGTTCCTCTGACTATGGCAAACAGTGGCCATCAAGATTTATTATGAGCATGGAGTATCTCTTAAGAACACAGATGTAAAGATATAATCATTATGCTAATCGAATATACTTTCTCTGTGTTTCTTGAAGTAGGGTATTGCTAAAATAAAAACACAACTGGACACATTATTAAGGTAGTTTTGAAGTAAAGTGCTTCATTAAGATGCCCATAAAAGCTGGAGTGGAATATTTACCATCTCTGCTTCTAATTTTCTTTGGTCTGGACTTGCTCCATTATACCATTAGAAATAAGGACCCATGTGACATGCTCAAATGTAACTTCTTAATCCTGAAATGTGCCTTAAATTCGATTTAATACTTAATGTTTCCAGCAATATGAATTTGTAATAAAGTTTCCTCTATATAAAACAGGACTCCATAGGACACAAGTTACAATTTCACCAGTTTGATCAGGCAGTCCCTGCAGTGGTGTGGTGGTTATGCTTCCCCACAACTTTCATTGACATTATGCAATAAGCATTCAGTACTGTTGGCATATACATGTGAATAATGACTGCTCTGCAAACAAAATGCTTGTCGTAATGGAAATAGGTGTTTGAAATGCACAGTACAGGAGAAACTATAGACAGATAAGAACATAGGTTGAGCTAAGTATGTTTTTATATTCGTAAAGTGGGGAACTTGTCTTTAAAGATTCATTAGAAAAATTTCTAGAATATGCCCAACAGGTATCCCGGATTGACTAGAGCAGAGGTAGGCAACCTTCGGCACTCCATATGTGAACTACATTTCCCATGATGCTTTGCCAGCATTATGGGTGTAAGGGCATTATGGAAAATGTAGTTCTCAACATATGAATTGTCAACGGTTGCCTTCTCTTGGCCTAGAACATCTGAAACAAACAAAACAAAAAAGCAAATATTCTTCTTTAGAATATGATTTATTGGCAGGTTTTGTCAGTACATTTTAGTTCTGCATGGTATATGCCATAACATTCAGAAGAATGGGCAGCATTGACCTCCAGAAAGCAGGGTGTTGATGATCACTGGAATAAGCCGCCGATTTATTGTGGATGATAAGCGGCATAGAATCAAGAAACAGATATGGAAAACAACATCTAAATATGTTGTATAAACACTGTATACCCCATGCAAATGACTGTTCCTGCCACGTTTATTTTTATCTCTGAACATCTTGCTGCCAAATTCCCTGTCAATATATTGTAATCTCGACAACAAAGTGGTTAGAACGCAGCACAGCCCTGGAAGCAGAGTAAACCTGAAGGGAAATCACACTCAAAGACAAATTGAAAGAAGAAATATAAAATATCCTCCACCACCATGAATTCTGATTGTTGAATTATTGTGTAAACAATGTCCTCACCACATCTCTTTGATGTTCTGTCCACCATACTTTGTTTGCTACGTTTTATTTGTTCATATACTCATTTTGAAGTCTTGCAGAATATGTTGGTTCCACAAAATTAGAATATCAATAATACTTTTTATTATTATTATTATTTCTCTGTAAATGTTGGATGAAATGGCGCCAAATCATCCCAATTTGTACAAAACTCTTGAAATGGTAATTCAGTCTTTGATATGCAGTTTATCATATTTATAACATTAAACCTATTTCTTTGTGTTCTTAAAAAAAATCAGTTATTGTGACGCCTACAAGAAACACATATCATGAATATTAATAATATCACCAACATACACAGCAAGTTTAAAATAATTGTATTGTTTTTTTTTTCAACCTTATGCAGTCCTCATTTGCCCATTCTAATTAAGCTGCCTTCTGAGGGTTTTCTTACCTTAGGATATGGACCCTTGCCTAATTCACAGTGATAGCTAGTGACAGAAGTTGAATGTATTTGTAATGTGGTTCCTGGTGTATGGACATAAGCATTTGAAAAGACGCTAGCAGAGTTGCTAAATTAGGAAACTTATTAATTCATCATACTTGGTTTGACATAACATGGTTAACATAGTCTTTAGTTTTATCAACGTAACTAAGTCTTATCTATTCATGGGGATGGTGAATACCTATCAGTGGAAAGAAGATTGGCTTCTCTACCTACTGAGAAGGTGTTATCTTTGTTTTGTGCCCAAATCTATAGGTGGTGGTGAAACACTACGTAAGCCTGGAGAGTCCATTTTAAAAAACAAACAAACTAGAAATGACCCATTATATAGCAGTTTTAGATGACAATATGACCATCTTAACAGAACAGCCCTAAAGCTCCATGAACTCAGGTAGCTGCTCCATCTAAAGTGCTAGCAGTCCTAGTAGGGGCTACTATAAAGAGTAAATTGGTATAGATATGGTGGGTTTTAAATCTAGTATGCATGCCAGAGGAATCAGATCGGGTGGACGGCTGTGTGTTAGGTACGCAGCCTAAACACCCTGCAGTCTGGCTTTTATCATTATAATCTTTTTTGGGCACCTTAAATGTGTAGATACTTTACCTCTTGATAGCTGCCCTGCCCTGACTGCTAATTTTATTGTAATTTAGTTTAAACATACAAGAGCTTATCAAATTAAATTAACATACAAAAAAACAAGGCCTGCGCTCAAACTCCCACTAGTCCAACAACCATAGTACACATTAGCCCCAATACATACAGTCAAAACCAAAGAAAAAGGTTACCTGCGCTCTTCCCAAATTCCTATGCATATTTAAACAAATGGAGGTTATTTAGTTGCTCCAATGGCCATGAGAGTTTAGCCCACCTGCCACGTCAAAGCAAACCTCTCAAGTAGGTCCTATACTGACTATTCACCTTGCTTCCTTGAGCTTCTAGCAAAGATATCTCCAATGAGACAGAGAGGGGTAAATCTAATTAACATGACCAGAACCATTTGTTTTTAAACAAGTCTGATACCATTAGAGTTAAACACAGCAAATCTAGATAATAAGCTGCTGCTGGGTCTGACTGACATATCTCAAACCCATCTTCAATGAAACACTAACAAGTGTGGCAGCAATCCCTCTGCATTATCTAATAAGCACCGAACAAGGAAGAATGAACTGTGGGATGGCCTTGAGAATCTAGCTTACATGCCAAATAGCTTGAATGTCAAAATGCTTAGAATCAGAGATCGAATACATCCACTGAATAGTCAAAATGCTGAATATTTCACTGAATTGTGCACAAAATGATGAAAAAACTGGGACACCTTGAAACGTATCTATTTCATAAAAGCTAGATTAGACAAAATGTAACTCACGAACATTAAAATGCAGTGATTAGTCATAAAGGGTTAACCGTTTCAATGATCTCAGCTTCAGTCCATTTTGTTCTCAGTTAATCGTATTAGCTCAAGTGCCTTCTTTTATACAATAAACAATTGTCTTAAGAATAGCGAGAAATTTGATTTTTTTTCCTATTCATATTTTACTTACAAGATACGGGAATACAATGGGAAGAATAAAATATATATATATTTTGCTTTGTTTTGAATTTTACTGTGATCGAATAAAGTATGCAGTTCTGCTGAATATTTTTTTTTCTAGCAGCAAAGCGTATTAAGTAGAAATCATGTGGCTTTCATCCTGTTGATTTTGTGTACTAATCATATTGGTGACGGACTGTGTGTGTTCAGAAACCTGAGGAATATCTAGAAAGAAATACGTTTTCATGCTGCTGCCAGGAAGATAGGGGTTTGTCTATTGATGTATTCTTGTATCTGAAAGGCTGGATCCCAGTAGTCAGTGCCTGGAGGGAGTGAAAGGGGTGTTTGATGTTTCGTAGCTTAGATCAGTGGTAACTTGCACCCATCTGTTGTGGACAATGTTTTTCAAGATGCTCAGCCACAAGTTCATGGGGATTGCAGCCCTTTTATGGTTAAACAGACCACAACAGCCAAAGGTTAGCCATTACTGCCTTAGATTAGTAGGGCTGCTTTCTAAACATGCTTATAATACATTCTGTGGGGATTGATTCAATTATTGGAGATGGGAAGAGCTGCGAAGGGATAACTGGCATTAGCATGACAGCTCATAACATTAGGATGTGCACCCAGAGAATTGCAATACCATCTAAATTTTAGATAGCAATAGAGTGTGTTTGGGCAACACTGGCATATCCCTGGTACAAAGCTAGGGTTATTGGTTGTAGTATAGAACGTTAGAAGAATTATAATGTGTGTAAAAAGTGGAGACTATCCCTTTCCCTGAATTACCCTATGTTTGACTCACTGTGTGGAATATGGTAGGCGTACATATTGATATAAATTTTTTTTTTTTAACTCAGCTTTAATTACAGCTTGGCTCTTTTAGTCTGGATTTTACCCTTTGGATTGTACTCATAGTTTAACTAATAGCCATCTATGTGATTACACAGTTGGGAACCTGTGTGAGGGTCCATCGGGTGGCCTATGCAATAAGGAGCCCAGTCGTACACTGTGGCACTTTAACAGGGCGACCAGGCCCCTTCTATCCTGCACAGAGAGCTGGGACAAAGTGACAGCATATCACTTCACCCAGCTCACTCATACAGCCGCTCAGGAGGAGGAAGGAGCCGCGAGGTTTGGGCTGGATTGAGCAGGCCCCCTACTCCCACCAGCCACAGCCAGCAGAAGGTAAGAACCTGCTGGGTGGCTTAATTTTTTCAATGTGTGTTTGTATGTGTGTATAGCTGTGTGTTTGTGTGTGTGTATCTGTTTGTATGTGTGTGATGTGTGTGCAGTGTATCTGTGTGTAGTGTGTGTATCTGCATGTGTGTAATATGTGTATCTGTTTGTGTGTAGTGTGGGTATCTGTATGTAGTGTGGGTATCTGTGTGTTTGTGTGTGTGTATCTGTGTATGTGTAGAATGTGTGTGTATTGTGTGTGTTTATGTGTGTATCTGTGTGTGTGTAGTGTGTGTATCTGTGTGTGTATCTGTATGTGTGTAATGTGTCTATCTCTGTGTGTAGTGTGTATCTGTGTATGTGTAGTGTATGTGTATCTGTGTGTAGTTTTTGTAAACAGTATGTGTGTGTAGTGTGTGTGTATATCTGAATGTCTGGGTATCTGCATGTGTGGCAGTGTGTGTATCTGTATGTGTCAGTGTGTGTATCTATATGTGGCAGTGTCTGTATGTGTCGGTGTGTACATCTGTATGTCTGTGTATCTGCAGGCGTATCAGTGTTTCTGTACATCTGTATGTGTGTCAGTATCTGCATGTGTGTGAGCTTTTGACACATATACTGACACACATGCAGATGCACAGACACACACACAGTTGCACAGACACACTGATACACATGCAGATATACAGACACACAGACATAAACACTTCCACACATGCAGATACATAGACAAACATACAATCACTGACACATATATAGATACAGACACACAGATACAAACACTGACACACATGCATATACACAGACACAGTATGTAGTTAAGTGTGTTGGCTGCAGTGCACACACAGACACAAGCTACATACCCAGCATACACACAGACACATGCTATCCCCAGCACAAACAGACATATACTACATCCCCAGCACACACACAGACACACACTACATCCCCAGCACACACACAGACACACACTACATCCCCAGTACACAAACACAGGCACACAATTCACTCCCAGCACACACACTTCAACCCCAGCATACCCACTTAGACACTACCATTGCAGAAACATTTATGGATTTTTTTTGGGAGGGGGGCAGCATTTCATCCTTGGACCCAGGCAGCACAATGTCTTGGGTCAGCCTTGCCTATCAGCAATACCTAATAGGGCATTGTGAGCCTAAAAAGAAAACCGTGTTCAAGTGTTGGAGTAAATGTATATTTTATGCGACTTTTTGTGTTCCCCTACATGTCAGATAACACAAGTGCAAAAGCAGGTAGCAGCATGACCTTCAATACATGCTCATGTGTGCTGACCTCCATAGCCCCAAGCTAACCAGTGATTACTGCTGTCAGGGTCATGGCTGAAATCACGGTGAGGGAACAGAGAACTTGCCTAACTTTTGTTGCCTGCCATATTATTCTGGTAATGCCCCTGTGAACTATAGATTACATTAATGGGTGCCTTGAAGTAGCTTTAAATTCTTTCATCTCTTGGAACGTATGACATCCAAGCACGGTTAACTGTTTTCGAAGTGCCAAATCTGTTTCTTATATTGTGAGGCTTTGTAAACACCAACGTCAATCTTCTGAATGGATTGACAGATATTCTTTATGGCATTGCTTTATTTTGAACATTTCCTTGAATTAGCATTTTTGAACCGGCACATAGCAAAGTAGAAAAGGTCATGTTTATGTATAAGCTGATTAAGCACGTTGAACATGGTGTTCTACATTGTATTGGTCACCTCAGTTGCCATAAGCAGTATACAAGAGCTAAGAATCACGGTAATGATCAGTCATTCTTCTGCATCTTTGCGGACCACAGCAGTTCTGATGTAGAAAATCAAAATTCAAAAATCAAAATTCACACAGATAAATAAATAAAGATAAAGTACAAACAATTTTACATTTGCGCATGGTACCAGCATGCAACTTTTCAATCAGAACCTCAAAGTGAGCAATGAGAATTTGTTGTGAATTTATTGTTCAGTTATAAGAATCTAAATATATTTTGTGTGAGAATGCCTCTATTTGAGTTATGAGTTTAGGGGACCAGCTTAAAAGCGGCTCTTTCACTTTTTTATGGTTTAGCATATTCAAAATCCACCATGTGCTTACCTGTTTTTTATTTTAAATCATGCTCATTTTTTACGTTATACATTAGTAAAAGTAGTGACTACATTTCCTTATGTATAAACTTCATTTTAACAAATGTTGACAAACCCTTTGCATTTGTCAACTTTCAGGGTTATTCATATTGAATTCAATGTGAATTTTAATTCTAAGGTCAAAATAGCTGATCTGGAAAAATTCTCCAAGTCAGTTATGCTTTTAGTTCAACTACTCTGGCCTCAAACCTGAAACTCACCTTGAATTCACTTTGCATTTTTTTTACTTTAGTGAATAACCATGTTTGTCATTGGTTGTCAACATGTACTCACCTCCTTCCAGCATTGTGTCACTTTCAGGAGTCTCTGTTGACTTGCTGAAGGAGGGATATCTGGGCTGGTGTTCAGGGGACTTGAGTGGTGGCACAGTCGCTTTAAAATCTCAGTTTCATTTAATTAAAAATAAAATTATGAATTCTACTTTCGGTGAAAAACTTCTTATCACATATATATATATTACAGGAACACTCCAAGAATTATAACCACTACAGCCCAATGTAGTGGTTATATTGCCAGGAGTGCCCTGGCATCTTCTGAGGGTGAAGAGCCCACTGCCCCCTCTTCTAGTGATGCAGGGCCAGCTCATTGGCTAAGAACATCAGCTGAAAACTCTCATCCAATGAGCGCTTTCTTGCAATGGCGGCTTTAGCTTATGGCAAGGTTTTCCAGCTGCAGAGGAGGCACTTGAAAGAACCTGTGGGAGTGCAGGTAAGTTGTCAAAAATCTCTAAAAAGGTTTGACTGCCTACCCTGAGAGGGTGCGATGGCACGATGGCACCATACTAACTATAGTAGGCTGTAGTAGTTATTGTGCCAGGCGTGTTCCATTTTTGATATTTATGGGGGTGTTTATATTGGAAACGTGTTCTTGGATTGTGTTAATTTCCTTACATGGGGCATTAATGGTATGTAAACCTTCTCGAGTGTGTATTAAGCAACATGAAGCCAGAACCCTATTATGTACCTCAAACTGAGGCCTATTATCATCCTGGGTTACATATCTCTAATTACACCTGCCCTCCTTAGTCAGGGCCGGCCCGTCCTATAGGCAGATTAGGCAGCCGCCTAGGGCGCTGCTTAAGGGGGGCGCCGGCAGCAGATTTACTGCTGTTTGAGTCGCCCCTTTATGTGGGACTAATTTATGTATTGTGTGCCACAAGTCATGGCACCGGGCGCTAGGGAGCACTTACATAGCTGCAGACTAGCGCCTGGTGTCATGTCCTGCAACACACAAAAATCACAGAGATCCACCATCTCATAAGCCCCGCAGCACAAGGGAGCATCGTTCTATTGCTCCTGCCACTTGCCCTGTACTTGGGGTCAATTGGGCGGGAGGATAGCGAAGCTGAGAGAGCTTGAAGGCAGCAAGGCACAGTCCACAAGCCTGGGACTCACAGAGAGACACACGGAGAGCCAATATGATATGAAGGCAAGATGATGTGTTGTGTGATGGTGTGTGTTTTAAAGAGTGTTAGCCTGCTTTAGTTAGTATTGTTGTGTCTGCTTGGATTAATGTGTGTGTGTTTGCTTGGGTCAGTGTGTGTGTGTGTTTGTGTGTCTGCTTGGGTCAGTGTGTGTCTCTGCTTGGGTCAGTGTGTGCGTGTCTGCTTGGGCTAGTGTGTATGTGTGTGTGTCTGCTTGAGTCAGTGTGTGTGTCAGTCTGCACCAGTCAGTGTGTGTGTGTGTGTTTGTGTGTGTCTGCTTGGGTCAGGGTGTGTGTGTGTGTCTGTGTGGGTCAGTTTATGTCTGCATGGGTCAGTGTGTATGTGTGTCAGTCTGTATCAGTCAGTGTCTGTGTTAGTCTGCTTGGGCTATTGTGTGTGTGTGTGTGTGTGTGTGTGTCTGCTTGGGTCACTTTGTGTCTGTGTGTGTCTGCATGGGTCAGTGTGTATGTGTGTCAGTCTGCATCAGTCAGTGTCTGTGTGTCTGTTTAGGCTAGTGTGTATGTGTCAGTCTACATGAGTCATTGTATGTCTGCTTAAGTCACTCTGCATGAGTGAATTTGTATGTGCATTGGTCACTGATTGTGTGGACCATTGAGTGTAAGTGAATGAGTGTGTGGGTGAGGGTAGATTCAAGCACCCCCACCATAAAATAATTTTTTTTAAAGGGGGGAGGGGATTTACTTATATTTATTTCCATTTTTCAAGCACCAAGACTCCCTTTGCACTGCTTGCCTCGTTACCTTGCGCAAGATCACTAATGGGGCAATGATGGTTCAATCCAATGTTCCTCATGCAGGAGGATTGGGGACCTGATGTGCATAAGTGGCAAGCGCTATGCACTTCCAACAGTGTGACAGCTACTAGAGGCTTGTTCAACCCTTCAAGGTACGGCCATGTTTTATCTTGTGGGGTTAAGTCTACAGGACCACTGTGGAGCAAATGGGGCAGCAAAAGTTTTTTTGCCTAGGGCGGCAAAAGTCTTTGCACCAGCCCTGTCCTCAGTTCCCTCCCTTCCATAGCCTACCCACTCACTATCCTTTTGTTTAGTTTTTCTTTTTCCACACACCAACTTTACTAAATTATTTTGACACAGGCTTCTTATCCATCAGTCCTTCCTCCACCCCAATATGCCATTTTTCTTCTTGATTCTCTTTACCCCTTCCTCGTAGATTGTAGTTTGCAGGACTTGACTGCTGACCCAAATACCATACCCGTTACCCCCAATAACGACATGACACCTGATTGTTGGGTAAGGGCAACGGCCACAGCTTTATTAAACTTTAACAGCGCCAGCATTTCCACCTGTCAGCTGTTGGGGTGACTACCCAACAGACAGATACTCCAAGTCTTTATCCAGAGTTCGTACAGCCTGCCTTCGGCCATCAGCCCTAGCAGGCTGCGACTCCCCAAATCCTTTCCGTGCATTACGTGCGCTGGCCAGGAACTCCGCCATAGCTGTGACAAAACAAGAACAGAAACAAACAACACCACAAGACAGAAAACCATCACATAGCCTAGAAAATTGGGGAGGGCGGGCGGGAAACTGTTCCAGACCGCTCCTTCTGCTCTGGTGAGTACCCTCCCTTCTGCTTTCCTTCTTATATCCCCCCATCTTGCAACTATGTATCTCTAATACTCCTGCCCCCTTACTGCAGGACAGCAGTCATGCCTCCCCTTCCTTGCAGTCCAGGGGATATCTTTCTTCGCTTCTTGTCGCTGTTAATATTCTGTATGTAAGTTACTTGTTGGGAAACATCTACATGCTGTAATTGTAAAGCACTTTGGACTATGCTGGCGTTCTATAAATGCTAATAATGCTTGTTATTTACATTATATGTATGTTATACTGTATTACTTAGTGATTTTTTTACACTAAAAGCATTTAGGAAAATAGATCATACAGGACTGCATTACAACATTGGTAACTTATATATTTACTAAGAGGCCATAGGCATTAATCAACTGGAACACTTGCCATGCATAATGCATGTGCACTGTATTAGACAATCCTTTAATTCTGAAATTAATAACTGAACACAGGAAAGTTACTTCAATATGTGAGGATAAAAACACTCACATGGTAAGGGAATTGAGAGGAAATTAAAGTAAACTCAAATTCAAATTTTAGTTCACTAAAAAATTCTTCAAACCATCTGTTTTAATGACTAACCTGGTAAGATGGAAAACCTGTCCTCTGATATAAGATTATACCATATACAAATGCATTTCAAAAAAAAAATGCAGGCTAATAAAAATGTATGTATTCCTTAAAGGGTCACTCCACTACAATACAAAATACAAAATAAAAAAAAATCACTATTTAGTGGATATACCAAAATGAAAACGTGCACGTATTTAATTATGCATTTTGTCATTGGCCGTATATCTAAAAACAGATTGCAAAACTTGCTGCCTTTGCAAGCCCTCCTAACTCCGCCAAGACTTTATGTGGCTGTCCAATCACATACTTCCCAATGCAGCTCAGCTAGATGTCTGTGGAAGGCAGGTGCTCTGAGCTGAGCTAACCAAACCAGGAAATAACAGGACCTGTTGTGTTCTTAAAAGAAAATAGGGGGTAACCAGGTTAATTTATATAAGAATCAATTTATATTAAATTCTGCACTTTTCGTGATATGAAAAAAAACCCACACATTAGCAAATGCTTTAGGGGTCTGGAGTGTCCCTTTAACTGGTTCTTACGCATTACTGTCTACTGTGCATATAAATGTTCAGTAAATGTTTCCTTAGAAACATCTACACACTGACAGAACTGAAATCTAAAGATAAAGAGCCTGTAGACTGAGGATAACCTGAGTTGTCAGATGCTAAACATTTTCTCCCATACAACAATAAAAAGTGATGTGAAATGCAGAGACGCCATATTATCTGAAATGACCCAATATTTGGGTGCTTAAAGCAGCTCTCTAGTATTTTTTCTTTCTTTTTATTTTTTTTTCTAATTTTGGTTTTCCTTATATTCTCCTCGTTTCCATTTGCATTTATTTATGTTTATTATGTTTTATTTCTTGCGCTGAATCTTCTTATCGGGGAGCAGCCATTTTTTTCTCCACTGCCCATAATGTCTGCTATTAACCTTACTGTGGATTCACTTTATTGATGGATTGTGCGTAAATTTGATTGGCAGCTGAAACATAACCTTGCTCCAACCTGCCTGCTTTACATGAGGAAAAGAAGTCCCTAAGTTTACCTATGAATTTCATGAAAACTAGAGCACTCAAAAGAAAATAAATAAAAAGAGACTATAAAAGCTATATACAGGGTGGGTCAAAAATACAGAATAGGATTTGACAGGTAAATAACTTGTTAGGTGTTACATTTTTTTGTTGCCTGTACGTATTAGAACTGAATCTTTGGAGACTTATCATGGGTAATTGCACAAAGGAACATGTAAAAATAGTAGAATTTTATTGGTGTAAAATCATCCTGAAACGTGGTTTCAACAAGATGGGGCTACTGGCCATGCAGCTAGGGCCACAATGGACCTCTTAAGGTAACTGTGTGGCAGGCGGATCATTTCAAGAAATTCCCATATTAATTGGCCGCCACATTCACCTGACCTTTCAGCTCCTGCATACACTTGAGCAGCTCGAGGAGATTGTCCGTTCAGAAATTCATGTCCTAGAGCCTCAATCATTAAAGGGATACTGTTGTGACAAAGCTGTATACCTGGCACTACCGATCCCTCTGCCTCCTCCCTCCATCGCGCCCCACCCAGGTAAATAAATGGTTAAAAACCCTTTACTTACCTTATGTCAGCGCAGATGTCCCTCGGCGGTCTGGTGTAGCTCCGCCCCCTCCTCCATCCCGTGGCGAGTGGGATCTAATGCACATGTGCAGCAAATGCCGCGCATGCATTAGACTTCCCCATAGGAAAGCATTGAATCAATGCTTTCCTATGGGGAAAATCTGACGCTGAAGGTCCTCATGCAGAGTGTGAGGACGTCCAGCATCAGATAACGGACCAAAAGTCTGTTACGATTCCGGAAGCGCCCCCCAGTGGCTGTCTGGTAGACCCCCACTGAGGGCAGACTTAAGTGATGCAATGTAAAGATTGCAGTTCTCTGGAGATGCAATGTTTTACATTGCAGCACTATGTGCAAAAGGGACACTGCACCCAGACCACTTAAATGAGCTGGAGTGGTCTGGGTGCCTACAGTGTCCCTTTAACTAATGTTATAAACAGTGCAATGGAAAGAGCACAACTTTGTGAGGTGGCAAGCAGAGTTCATTTAAAAAGATGTCAGTTTCTGTACCTAGTTAAAGAAATCTCATACGTTAAGCATTCATTGTATGTAATATCATTGAAATTGGTTCATTTAAAAAAAAAAATATATATATATATATATATAACCTAGAGGGTTGCATTTACCTGAACATGTATACATTTTAAGGGTGCTGCCGGGGCCAATTAATACAACATATCTTGTATGCTATATATATATACCGTATTTGTCCGTGTATAAGATGCCTCTATTTTTTGAGCCCAAAATTAAGAAATAAATATTTTTAACATTAAATAGAACAACTTTGATATTTTAGAGGTGACCTCTGAGAAGAACAACACACTTCTGATTCTCATACCTCCTCTGTGCTACAGTACTCTGTGAAGTTAATGGCTCCAAAGTGCATGCTGGGAGACTACAGCTCCCACAATACAGCAGGTGGTGTGAGGGCATGCTGGGACATCACAGCAGTGTTCCCTCTTCTCCCTGATCGTCTACTCTACTGCAACTCCCACGCATATAGGGACCTCTTCGTCCTCTCCACAGCATTTAGAAGTCTACAGGCCCTGCTTCATGTCTCTCTGGATTAATGACCTGGATCTAGATGGGGTTCTAATTGGGAGTGAGAGCAACGGTCCGAGATTATAAGGATCTTCCTCCATCTTAATTTTTTTTATAATACAGACCTGCTCTCACTATGGGGCTGTGGGGCTGGATAGCCAAGTATGTGTGTGGGCCGTGCCACACTGAAACGCAGGAGCCGCCATCTTGGCTTAGGCCCCGCGCACAAGTGTTTCTTTTAACACCTGAAATGACATTCCGTGTATAAGACGACCCCTAACTTTAAACTAAAATAATGTGGAAAAAAACATAGTCTTTTACACAGAAAAATACGGTATATATATTTTCTCGACACTCCGGGGGGTATTTTGTGTTTTGAACAGAAAATAAAATTCCAAAACTGAGGTCAAAGTAGCTGGTTTGAAAAAGAAAAATAAAATTTTGAATTCTCAGCCTGGCAAGTTTAGCGTGGAATTCACAATTTAGTTTTCAATTAAAGACAATTCACTGCTTAGTAAGTAACCCCTTTGTGTTGATATTTAATCTGTGCTTGGGGAAATCAGATTTGGAAAATTTGAACATTGCAAGGTCTTCTCACATAGCAGGAGACATCTGGGCTGTATATTATAGAAATGGAAAATTAGATTGGCAAAAGGAGGAACAGCTGCTTCCCCTCCTATACAATTTGGTTAATCTGTGAAAAGTCCTTAAGAGGACTTCTGCAACTTTTTTAGTACAAGTGGGCGAAGCAACACATTGCAAAGCTTGCCCCCTTGGCAATAGTTAAAACTTGTGGAATTTAAGATAAATGTTTGCATTCTTCTTTTAGATGCTTTGAAGTTTTTTGTATTTACAATTTATGTCACAAAACGTCTATGCTGTATTTTGAATAGTCAGTTCTCTAGACTGGGCTATGTTTATCTAATATGCCCTTAAATGGATCCTACATGTTAGGTGCAATATATTGATTAAAGAATCGCTAATGTCACTGAGGCCACTGCATCTCAATTAAGTGGTCTTAGTGCAGTGGTCCATTAGTTTTAACTCGGCAATGTAGAAACTGTTTTCATTGCAGGATTAAGTCAACCTGCTAGTGGCTGTCATACTGACATTCGCTAGATGTGTTTCTGCAGCACTGCCACTGACTGAGTAAAACTCAGTCACATGATGCAGAAACCCCCATAGATTCAATTTTTTCCTTTGGGGAAACTTGGGTGGGCACACCATGCTTGCTGCTCATGTGCATTAGGTCCCCAAAGCATTGGATTGGACCATCGTGGATGAGGCCATGTCTCCCTTATGGTGTCGTGAGAGGAGGAGAGGTGAGCTGCACTGATTGACCTTCAGCACTAGAAAAATGTAAGTGAATCATTTTTGATAAAACATTTTTATCATCATTTTTAACAGATTCATTCGTTTGGGCGATGCTGAAATTTTTTTCCACAAGTCTTGAAAATAGTTAGTAATTCTATGAAGATTCTTTTACTTTATCTTCTTCTGAACTACAACTCTCTGAAACCCTTCTTGGTCTCCCAAAAGCTCACTTCAGTAACTGAAAGCCTTAATCTTTTTAAATTTTTTTATTATTTAGTGTTTGATTGTTTTCATATGTTTGAGCCTTCATCTAAATAAAGTACATTAATGCTAATAAAAACAGGTTGGAAGCTACTTTCCAGATTTGTAGTCCATAGCTTGCTATCCCAGGTTGCCTATACCACAAAACTGGAAAATCTAAATAATTAGAAATTTGATCTATATATAAAAAACACATCGTCATCTCACTTTCACTATACAAAAATCGGTGGTGGTTAATGTTATTATATAGTGTAATTTAAAAAGAACTCCAAGCACCATAACCACTACAGTTTACTGCAAAGAGTCTTTGAGTGTGGCTCCTGCAAAGCCCAGTCCATTGCCAACTACTCAGATAATGTTCACGTTTTCCTCTTGCATTATCTGTCCAAAGCTGTTCAGCCTTGGACTGCAATCCCTGGCTGCTAACATTGAACTAATTCATCCCCATCTCTCTCTGTCTCACTGTCATCCAATGTTGGACAGCTTTTGATGGACATTGAGGAAGTGAATATTCTACATTATCTTTGATGCATGCAAGAGGCTGGACATTTGGTGTCAAAAGAAAACCCAAACATTCACCATAGCTCCCACAATAAACTGTAGTGCAAATATATGATATAAATATATTGGTGTTTTGATGTGGAATGTGATAGTCAGGTATATGCTTTGTTTAAGACACTATATGCATGTAATTACGATATATTTTGGTTAATTCATGTATGCACCGGGGAGTTTGCAGTATGTAGAGTTAATCTGTAAACCAATAAGAATAACAAGTAAATTCTGTGTCTTACATTTCACGTGTCTGTGATATAGTCAGAAATATTGCTTCTATTTTCATATCACTTGGCTCAAAGTGGGTATACATTTCAAATAATGTGTGACCCAGAAAGGCAAAGCAAAAGTTCTTTAAGTTGGTCAATTTCAGAGAGATAAAGTGATTTGGAAGGATATACTGTTACAATGATATCTGATCAGTTTCATTTAAATATATAAGTAAGGTTGATTTGAAAGCACTTCTCTTTGCAATGGATCAGAATAGAAGAAATGTAAGGAGAAGAAGTAAGAGTTGGTGCTAGTGGAGTCCTTGTATGTAAAATCCCTGATTCTGGTTATTTGGGCGAGATTCACTTGCTGTCCTCCTTTTTTTGTTTTAAGATGCCAAAAGTGACAGGTTAGATTTCAGAGGTGTTAATAAAAAAAGGTTTAGACCCGCCGCCAGCCGCCCCTTGCCCACCTAAAAAATTTTTTCCAGTGTTGTGCGGGTCTGCAGGTGCTGGCTCCACCCCTTGCTCTGCCCCCTTGGCTGAGATCATCACGCAAGGCAGAACGCAGCGATGGCCAATCAGCATCTCAACATAGAGATGCATTGGCTCAGTGCATCTCTAAGGGGAAAGTACAGTGTCTCCATGCAGAGCGTGGAGACGCTGAACGTTAGTGCAGCACAACCAAGGAAGCAGCTCCATTGGCCATCTGAGTGGCTATTACTGGATGTATCCGTAGGCAGCAATGTAAACACTGTCTTTTCTATGAAAAAGGCAGTGTTTACAGCTAAAAGCCTGCAGGGATAAGCTATACTCACCAGAAGTTGTAGTTGTTCTGCTGAATATAGTGTCCCTCTAACAGTTGCTGCATATATTCCATCAAGAATTTATCGGCAATCCTGCTGTTTATTTCAGTGTGGAAATGGATCATTTAAATGACAGAATGTGAGTGCATAGCAGATATAGATATCTCAAATTAAAGGACAAAGTATTGCATATGTTGTATATTTTTCAAATTAAATTTCATCCACAAGATATTCCCAAATCCTCGTATGTTGACCACAGCAGGAAATGCACAATTATATATAATTGAAATAAAATGCAAATCCTGTCTGGATTGTTCTGGTTATCTAAGGTATAGACAGAATGAGGAAAAACCGAGCCAGGCTCACCTTAATTCTAGGAGAATAGAATGGTGGCCTCTGAGGATATCACTGATTGATTTGACGTATATCACTATAATTAAGGACTTGCCCAAGGGAATGCAAAGTTTTAATAAATCCCAGAGTGACTGCATGCAGCTTATACCGGTGTAGGCATTGATTCTACTTGTTGTAGTGTTTCTAGGAAACTAGAAACTGAAATATTTTTTAATTCAAGGTGAGTAAGAATCCTGAGAAGGTCAAACATTTTAAGTCAGACTGTATAATGTTATGTTCAAGCACTGTTTTCAATGCGGGGGAAGGATGTTTTTTTTTTTTTTTTCACTTTGCGATTTATATTGCTATGCATTCTGTCTCTAGACACACATGCTGTGTCATGTGACATGTCTGACTACTGCAGAGCTATAATTAACAGAATAGCGAACATTCTTAAAATGACAGTAAATCCTCCAGAAACCAAGCTTCCATTTAATTAAAGAAAGTGTAGGTTTATGTGCATATATACACTGGCTCAAAACATAAAACCAAAAATAAAAATGTGTAGGATTTTTCTCAACTATTTTTTTTTTTTTGCCACAAGGTGAGAGCCACGAGGAGCCGCGAATACCTACCTCCTGGGTTGTCCTCAAGTTAATGTCATGTGACATCATAACAGAGGAGCACATTTAGATCAAATAGATCAAATCAAATCTGGTCTATCTGCCTTAACACCCCCTTAAAGACATGGAACTTACAGGAGAAAAACATCCTGTTCATGTGTACTCATGAGCCCTAAATCAATTTACTTTCCAGAAAGCATTTTTTATTTATATGTTCAGTGAGGTGGTCAGGACACAAATACACATTTCTGGTGCTGTGTTGACAATGATTTTATAGCTAACTGCTCTATTCTTAAATTGGAATTGTCACTTATCAGGACTTTTAATATTATGTCTCCATATCTTTATATTTTACAAATATGGATTTGTGAGATTTCAAAAATAAAATACATTTTATTATTTATCCTACAACTGGGTGCCACCAGCTTCCTGTCAATCATCATAATCTCTGCCCTTTGCATCTGGCAATCAGAATAGAAAAAGAACACAAAAAAGAGGAGAATGAAACAATATTTATATTTATATTTCGTATCAATCAAGGGGGTACTCAGTGCTGGTATATTGAGAAAGGGAAAAGCATTACAAATTACAGCTATTTCTAGCTAGCTTAGAGATATGTCTAGTGGGGTAGTACTACAGTTGTCCACATTAATCTTCACTTTATGGAGCACTTGTAGCACTTAAGCACTTCCTGGGTGTGTATCATCCTTCTTTCTTAGATTTTTCTCTTTTTTTTTTTTTTTTGGGTAGAGCTGGTACCACCACACTGACCACTATGTTAATTGAGACTAGGTTACATAGCTTTATTTCTACTAATTCTACGATTTAATATTTATGTAGCCCATGGAGCAGCGTAGCTAAGGGGAGTGGCCCTTGACATTGCCAGGAGACAGGCCATCTAAAGGTCAGTGGTCAGGGATTGGTCTTAGGAAATGGTGGGGTGGAGTTAAAAAGGGGAGTATAAGTAGTGGCCATTTTAGAATCAGGGATCACTTTAATTTAAGTTGCACTTACCTGTTGTTGTCCCACCCACCCTCCCTTTGCTTTCAGGTGTTTCCCATTTGGTCACGGCGGCGGGGGATGGTGAGTAAAGTTGGGGGGGAGAAAAGAGTGAGATGGGGAAAAAGTTTGGAGTTCAGGGTTAATAGGTAGGCCTTTGGACTGGTTTGGTAGGTTCGAGCTCGTAGGTAGCTCCGAACCGGGGTGTGTATGGGGTGTCTCTGTATGCCCCTACACTTATGGTGCCCTTTGGTGGCAATGGATGGTACCCTTTGGTGGCAATGGTCATGTTTCATGTTAAGTAAAATATTACAATGTTTGGGTATTATGTTATGTGGGGGTGGGTCATTGTCAAGGGGTTAAATTGTAAACTGCAGGATGTTAATTGGGCAGGCCAACGTTGGCCTGCTGTTGACAATGACCGTTATAATTTATGTTAAATATCAAATAAAGCTGTGATATAATTTTGCCAAAAACCATGGTGTCAGTGCTTTATTGGGAATTGGGTATTTGGTGGGGGTTTTAAGCAGAGGCCGACAAGGCGACTGTGCACATGTCATATTTCTTCTCTGCATCTGCAGTTTGTGCACTGGCTTGTGTGAAGAGGATTGTGATGTCATTTGCTAAGTCTTTATTATAAATTTAAAAGAATACAGAGCATCAAAACAGAGCTTAATTAAAAAAAAAGTGTTAACTTTTTAACGTTTTATTCAATGGTTTACATTCGAGAGAAGTGTCAGTTCCACTCTACGGCTCCTTGAGGGCTACTTACCTTGCCTATGATTCAACTCTAAGAGGTTCTTTCTTTCCAGAAATGATAGATTCTAACATTTTATACTATGTGCAAACTCTTTTTTATTTCCACATAAACCTATCAATCTCTACTTGTTAATATATCACTTCCTACGGTATTACGGATAATCAAATCAGCCAGAGCACAAGTGAAGTTAATTACCTTCCTAAGACTAAAATATCCATACAGCAATTTCATACACTCCCCCTCTTAATAGTTGTAGACTTTCTGTTTTTGTAAGGCAACCTTTGAGCAGCATGTCAGGTGTACACCGCAATTTTAGCATCCTATGCCAGGATTTAATGTGCATTCATTTACTGCTAAATGTTAAATGTTACATGTTTCCATTGTGACATTAGGAGTATAATATTGATTGATTGAGTGACTGATAAACTGGCAGTCTAATCCAAACAAGACTCATTCAATATCATGCTGTCAGATTTTACAGTGGTCTCCATTAACACAAAGGCTGTTCATATATATTTTTATAGTCACCCTTTGCATGATATAGTCTTGTTTTATACTGTAATATTGATATAATGTACATTTTAATTAGTTAGCATGTTAGGTATGTTGTGTATGTTAGATAGTGACATGAATTATACTAGATCATATTCACTTTTTGCATTATGTTATAATAATATTGTGCTTTACATATTATTCACTATACTATACTCATATTTTGCAGTGTGCTACAGTTAGTTAGTAAACCCCCTTAAGGACCACATGGCAATCTAAATCATCATCAAAATCTGGTCCTTAAATACCATATGCCAACAAGAACTGTCGGACCAATTTAACATCAACTGCATTATAGAGCCCCGCTCATTCTAAATATATGGGACATTCTATGTCAGAGTATGGTCTCGAAAGACTAGCTTGTTATGAAAAGACGAGAGGAACACTGATACTCAACAGGTTAGCCATTATGAAAAAAATACATAAACCCGTAAATGTAACTATTTCAGTGTCATATATGTTAAGTCAACAATTGAAACTATTTACATTTTTGTCTCAATTGATAAAAGCATCCTTCATCATTTGAAAGGTTAATCTAAAGAATAAGCTATAGATTATTCCAAGGATCAATGATGCGTGTTCTAGACATAATTGTTATAATCCACTCTTGCTAGAAAAAGTTCCAGCCTTTTTTTGTAAGATATTGATTGAATCCACTAAACAGTTGCATTTGCAAATCCTTGTCTGTTGTTTCCATTACCGAAGAAGGCTTTTTGTATTCATCCTTTGCAACAAATCTCAAGGTATACATAATAATATTTTCTTAAAACTTGATTTCCAATTTCCTTGACTTGCAGTGACAATGACTGCTAAAGGCAAAATCAGACATAATACAATACACTCTGAAATGCAGATTAAGGTATTTACTAAAGGGGATGATATTTTGTTCAAGCATTAATTCACTTTTATGTGCATACTATGGAATCCAGGTAATTTGGCTCACTGGTAAAAAAATAAAAATAAAACATTCTAAAGGGGGAGGAGCTTGACTGCCAAGGAAGCAAGAGCTCCTGCATCTGGCCTTGAAAAATCGTGATCTATCCCCAGGCCACCCGTTAGACCGCAATAAGCGATCAACGGGTTGTCGGTGAGCTGGCCTGGCAATGGAACATCCCGACTTTGACTTGCGGCTTGCACGTGTCCGAGCTTTGGAGAGGTGGCCCCTCTCCTAGCTCTTCTGGTCCCGGTGCACATTGCTGTCCAACCCCCCCTCTCTGGACCGGTGCGGGTTATCCTGGTATCCACTGGCTAACACCTCTGTCGACACTAAAGAGCTGCCACCCCTCGACTCTTGATCACGTCTGGCTACCCTAAGATGGCGGACATGCTTATACTCCACCAGTCTGGACTGACACAGCCCATGGAGACACAAAGGGGAACTGCTGAACACATGCTGGAGTGCTTGGTTGCAATCTTTGCAGGCTTCTGGGCAAAACTGGAGGCCTGTATTATATCAACACCTATTCAATCTCCTGAGTGAGAGCAACCCAAAAGAGCTACCCTTCACACCTACTGAAGGCCCAGTGGTTCCAAGGAGACATCCTGCAACACAAATCTACATGTTTAATCACTCCTTCCGTACATCCAAGAATGGGAGAAGGCACAGGAAGCCACAGCGGCGGGCAACGCTTCCCCATCACACCCGGCATGGTCGCCAATACTCACCTCTACCACGGAGATCCAGACTTCCTTGCCCTCAGCGGAACCGGTCTGATTCGGAGGTCACCCCCTTATGCTGCCAAGTACACAGGAACGTTGGCCCATGGAAGTCACAGTCCTCCCTGTTTCAATGCCGAACACAGAAAGAGCAGGGAATGGAGGCAGAGCTCAATACTAATTTGTCTCATCTCATTTAGACTCTAAGTGGCATAGGCTAAGCGACGTAGGCAGACCCCTCAACAATCCAGTGTATCATGTGTTTAAGCCAGTTATATCTTGCTAGCCTGTTTAACCTTTGTTAATTTCTAATAAGCATAGAAGACCTAGCATATTCTTCACAATTAACTGCATGTGTCCAGATCTTACGTTTTAATTCTTAAGTACGCTTAAACCATGCTATAGATTTCATGTTAAACGTTTCATATGCATGTTTTACTTAAATCAATTTACTGTTGAACCGTATGCATGTCTCCCTAATCTTGATCACCAATCTACTCACTTCTGAGACATGTCAGAATTGTTAAAGGATCACTATAGTGTCAGGAAAACAAAGTGGTTTTCCTGACACTATAGTGCCCTGAGGGTGCATGTCCCCCTACCTCCCCCATGTCCCCCTCCCCTTCAGCAGCTTACCTTAATCCTGCGCCGGGCTCCCTCGGCGCTGGTGACCTCTCCTCCCCCGCCTGACGTCAGTGGAGCTGAATGCGCATGTGCGTTTCTCAATGCTTTCCTATGGACGCTCTGCGCGATGGATGCGAAATTCGCATCCAGCATCACAGATGTGCCTCTAGTGGCTGTCCAGAAGACAGCCACTAGAGGCTGGCTTAACCCCAAATGTAAACATAGCAGTTTCTCTGAAACACCTGGACCTTGCACCCAGACCACTTCATTGAGCTGAAGTGGTCTGGGTGACTATAGTGTCCCTTTACGCTTGTTCATGAAACAAAAAATGTGCTAATTTTCATGTCACTGTTTAGCCTGTATGTAAAGGTGTACGCTGTTGTGGCGTTTGAGGTTTGTACCCACCTGCACAAAAAAAACTAAATTAAAAAACTAAACAAAAAACTTTCTAGAATTGGAGGGACAGGGTACCAGATACAGTGTTATAAAGCTGAAGGGAGGAACTACTTTCAATACCAGTCGACACCCGGTGCATTGGAGTAGGACCAGCAAATCCCACAATGATAAAGCAATTAGCAAAGAGTCTCCAGGCACTCAAGGTGTTCAAACCATAGGTAGGTTTATGATGTCAAAAAAATGACAAAACAACAACTATTCAACCTACTACGATGTCTTTGTCAACATACACTCACTTTGTAAATCCCTTTAATAAATAATTTAAAAACCATAAAACAAACTACATTGTATAAAATGAAAACAATTTTTACATTGAAAGATAATATATAATATTACTTTTTAAGCTGAATATATGTCTAACACTAACTAGAATTATGTAATAGCTATTTATAAATGTAAACTATATGGCATTTTCATCTGTTTAATTCTTTTGAATTGTGTCTCTTCAAAATCTTTAGTAACCACATAGAAATGGGTGATGGTACAGCATAAAGAAATGGCGTTCCCATAAGTTCATTAGTTCATTCAGTCATGAAAACCCAGCATGCTCTTTTTTACGTACAGTGACTAAGGGATGTTTTCATTTGCTGTATATAAGAGTACAGTTAAAGGGCATCTTGTAGAACTATTAATGCAAGAAGCTCAGTGTTTCTTTTCCTGACCAGGTTAATTAGAAAAATAGAAATATGCATGTCAAATTGATATCAATATCATGTAAATTGTACTATTATTACTAATTTTATAACTATAAAATAAAAAGAAGAAATGAGGATAGAAAGAAAGAACAGGAAAAAATAAAAGTAGTTTTGACTTGGGTACAGCAATGGGAACATTGTGAGTTCAATAGGTAATGGGATGAGCATAAAAATAATTTGCTTTGCAAACACAAAGAGCTACTGTCTCACATTTTATTAGATTTGCAGTTTTTGGCAGACAATATGTGCATTTTCTCACGCAACCAGCTTCCACACACAGTTAATGAAGTATGCTTTGCTTGGAGAGGTACCTGTCTAGTGTTATACTACAGCTGTGGGTAGCTGAGTATACAGGGTTTTTGATGTAACACTTGAAATGACTGTTAACGGGCGTTTACTAAAGTCTCCCCAGTGAATGTAAGTACACAAAAAAAAGAATCTATTTTACAATTGTGCGTACAAAGAATTATGATATATAGATACATATATTTTCAAAGTATTTTTACTGAATTTCTGTGATGCAAAGTGCATTAGTTTTGCTGTCTACAAAATGCTACAGTAATTGCTATAGGCATGCATATCTAACATTAATTCTTATGTCTTAGTGAGAAATTATGTAAAAAATTCTGTACTTATTTAGGCTGAATGTAAAAACGCTAGGCATATAGGCTGAAAGATTAATTGAAAAGACTGTTAAATGGTAAAATCAATAAACCTTCTAGCTGTTGTTTTTGTATATTGTAATGGACCGTTTTGCACACGAGGTTAAAAACCATTTAGGCGATATTCCCCTTTCAGATGCACAGACAGCTACTGTAAGCATCAATCTCCCGAACTGCAAACTACACGAATCCTCCAACTCCCGAACACTGGAAACAGCCGAACAGGAAAAGCATTCAATCAGCTTACACTCCTGGCAATCAGCATACAATCCAATTCCCCCCAAAAACAAGACAACACTTCGTTTGAGGGTCAAGCAGAACTGATTTACTGGGGCTATCTGCCCGGCTTTTATGCAGGTCTTCCACCTGGTGGACACTCCCCTAGTGGACCAGATGGAAGACTGGGAAACATATTGGACATTGACCAATCACAGACATACACCTTTAAACACTCCCACAATTACATCACAATCCCTCCTCTCTATCCTGGAGATAATTGGGAAGTAATCCAATTATCTCCCAGGACAGAGGCAAAACTCCATTGAGCACATGTTAGTAAAAAGACACAAAAAATACCCAATGTTGCAAATAATGAATAAAACACATACATTCTACATATCCCCAGATAGCTTAGATCTGAGCGCACATTATTACCGAATGGCGCTCAGATCACATAAATACAGTTCAATTGCCATGGAGTCAAAGTCTTTCCCATAGTCTTTCATTACACGAATAGGTTCCATGCCATGGCTGTCTGGGGTGATGCTGTTCATACGGTTAAACTACCGAATGAACAGGCATTCGGTTATACTAGCGTATGCAGAGGTAAGGAGGCTGGCAGCTCAGCGGTGTTTGCGCAAATAAGTGTCCGTTTCCAGTTCCATAGTTTGGGCTGGCCGTTCGGGAGTTAAAATGGCCGCTGCCATGTGTTCAGCAAACGAACAAAGGCCACCCAACGATTGTCAATTAAGCTGCGGTTAACCGCAGCTTCTGGCGGCCGATTGACGGCACACTCCAGTTCCTAGTGGTCGATCGTTCGGTACTTTGTTCGGTAGCTTGAATCTACTGAACACCCCGGCAGAAAGTCACTAATAAGCCTTTCTGCAGGGAAAATAAAAGGTTTTAAATACTGGGCCATAGTCTAAAGGGAGCAGGTGAGCAACCAGGCTCCTCCAGTGCACAGTGGCGAAGTTGGTTCCGCCACATATAGATCTTCTTTAATTCACATGTGCCTAAAATAGCCACCTCTGTTTATCTATGCTATTGCTCCCCTCCTTTTTAACTTTTGGGAAAACTGAAAGCATGACTTTCTACTCTAAGAAAAAAAAATTCTTGTCACAAGGTTTTCAGAATGCCCATGAGATGCATAGCTGCTGAAATTTCTTTGTATATATTATATTTCAGTATTAAACTAACCTCACTATTACATAACAGGTGAAGAACCTTCCTAGGTAAAATGAGAGATTCACTAAATTATGAGATATGTTGATAAGTTAATAGTGTTGATAAAAATTGTAGAAATATAGACTAAAACAGCTAAGTTGAAAATATTCCCAGCTTTAGTTGGCTATATTGGTATAGATCTCAGTATTTCTCACTATAGCTACATGACATGGTGGTAAGGTAACTGGGTGAGGTACGAGGAGCCAATCTGAGCGCATTAGGCCCTGTAACAGAGCTCCCTGTACCCCGGCTGGATACCTCCGTCAAAGGACCGCTTCCTAGCTGGAACAGGTGACAAACCGCAGCGCTTCTGCCCCCAGTTACCGTGGCTTGATTTGGGTGCTGGAACCTCTCTGTCCTGGAGCCAAATATGGGTCTCGCTCTATCCACCACCAAGCACTGGACGGCACTCAGTCCTGTGAGCTCTAGTCCTTACAAGGACTTTCCCAGTTAAATCCTCCACATTGGAACAGTGATTAGCCCTCCCCCCTCCCCCCAGTAACCAGACGACACATAGGTCTGGGAGTACAAGCTGGAATACCTATAATCTGGCCAGATGGCCTGCTTTTATACATTTCTGAACACAGACAAGCACACCCATGACACTCCCACAGAAAACAGGGTAATATCTCCCCTATGCCTGGGAGATAATTGAGTCAGGAACTGTACAAAACTCAATTATCTCCAGGCACAAAAAACACACATTTCACAAACACCCCAAAAGTACCTTAAAAATAAATTTAAAAATCTGGGTGACCAACATATCCAAAAATCACCCAGATCGGTTCAGGGGTTCGAGAATTTTCTGGAAGTCCTAATTTGACCGACCGCACATGAGGCTCCTACCCAAAACAGTTCCATAAGATCAGGGCTAGCAGTTGGTCTAGTTCAGTAGTTTAAAACCGAGCAAACTACAGAACATAGTCAATAGTCTTACCCTGGAGCTTGTTTCCCTTGTTCACGGGAACGTTACCTCTGAACAGTGTCTTCCTGAGTGTTGTAGAACCGAACGCATGTGATGCTGGAAGTCCAGCGGTGTTTGTGAGTTTCTGTGTCCGTTTTCACTTCCATGAACTCGACGACCAAACACTGCTGCCTGCCTTCATGCGAACAGTATGGCCGGCACCTCGTGGTCGTCCATAGGAAATGCGGCCACCCAGATGAACACTTAGAATACTGCGGTGGAATTTGCCTCAATGCTTTCCTATAGGAATTCCACTGACGCTGCATGTCTTCATGCAGGGTGTTAAGGTGGTGTCCATTGACATCCAGGAAGTACCTCTAGTGGGGATCTGATTGGCAGTCACTAGAGACAGTCTTAGACCTGCAAAGTAATTATTGTAGTTTCTTTAAAACTGCAATTATTTCCATTGCAGGACTAAGTGGGACAGTTTGTGGTGGACAGGTGAAGTGTTCTGGGTGACTATAGTTTCTTTTTAAGGAGTATACAGTTTTCTATAATGATCACTACTTCTTCAGCTACTGAATGCATAATAACTAGAAAAATGCTTGGGTTTACTACAACATTTTATGTTAGCCAGATTGGTAGGTGAATTGTATTTTCGTTTAGTAAAGTTTATTTTCTAGTTCTATTTTTTTAACTAGCTTAGGCAGTAAAAGCAGAAGGCAATCTTGTCTTTCCTGTCTCTTATTTCTTTAACGCAAATAGGTAATTTGATACTAAAATTGTCTCTGTTAATCAGGAAAACACTTTAAATCAGGTATTATTGAAATATCAGAATAGCAACTGATTTTACCCTGCAGAACTGAATTATCTAATTCAGCCGCAAACTGTTCGAGCTATAGAGAATCTACCGCTTACTATTAGAGTCAAGGTAGCCTTCTCCTCAGGCTAGAATGTTCCACACTCAGGGTGATTGGCTGTATTGGAAATCCATGACCTATTTCTTATCTTGCTCTTTCTATCAGGCTTTGAGAATCAATAATGGACATTACGAAGCTTACCACTAAAACACTTCCTAAAGATAGTCAAATGATGTATTGCCTTCCAGCCAGTTTAAGACACGTGTCTGTCAATGTGATCAGTATTGCTTCCAAAAATATTAATTTAAATAATGCAGAATTCTTCACTATTTATTCACCTTCTTGTGTGATTCTATATTTATGCAACAAGTATGAATTGAAGTCACTTCTAACAGTTCTTTTCAAAACTTTGTTCATACCAGATGATTAAAGAATTCTAATGCAGTTTCTTTTCTTTTTTGTTAAATCTTATTAACTTCTATCTATCTACCATTATTATTATTATTATTTTTGATGGTATGATGAGCAGTGGCTTAATCCTATGTGATAAAGTGAATGTAATGTAGAATTGTTTAGAAGGCCCACCAGTAAAGTTTTTAGATAAAAATAAAATGAGTAAAGTCAATGTGGGAGGTACTGGTGTGACTTGGCGGAATTTTTTTTTTTATTCGATATAAATTCTTTTATTCAATTTCTTACATTAATACAAATATCAACACAACACCACAAGTCACGTAACATCTTTACACAATCAAAACATTCACAATAGACAGACAAGTTACACTATTGACTTGGCGGAATTGGTGTGCTAATGGGTCAGGTGAATAAAAGAAGTTTGTCTTGCAAATTCAGGTATTGTATTGACCTGCAGGATGTGCAGCTGGAACGTTTTTGTATACCTCATCTGTTGGCAAGGTCATAATAATATAAAGATGAAGATGATAGTTAATGAGGCTTACAGCCGATTTTACATATTCAACCATTACATTATCAATATCAAATAGCTCACAGCAGCCTGGTTCAGATTTTTCTATGATGTACCAGTATACTTCGCTTTTTGACATTTGGGATTGTTAAAGCAATTGATGTAATATAAGTAGTTAAAGAAACACTATACGGTCAGAAACACAAACATGTTTTTCCTAACATATGGTGGCAGTACAATAGGGATGTGATCTTCCCTGGGACACACATCTGAAAGAAATTAACATAAATAGATCCTCCCCCATTAGGTATAAAGTACTAACCTTCCAAGATCCCACAGTTCTTTTTCTTGTTCCAACCGGAACGGACGAGCATCTGAAGAATAGAAGGCTGGCGAGGCACACTGGGTGATGCCTGGAGGAACTGGCCTGATAGCCTCCCGGGTGGAGAGCTGAATGGCCACGCCCCAACCTGCAGGATTACAGAGCAGGTAGGAGCTGCTTGTTTTATGCCGAGTGCAGCCACCGGCTGAACAAGATGGTCGTCCCAAGAGGCAGTCAATCCCTGCACGAATAGGATGCATGCATACAGCGGTGGAACGCACGCCTGGGAGGTTGTGCGTTCCACCGAAGTTCCGATCACGTGATTGCGCGTGTGGGATTGGAACTTCCGATTTCAACGCTAAATTTGAACAATATTTCTTATAAAAGCTGTGCAGGTCCTACAGAGAGCATGGAGGCTACTCAGAACGGATCTCCCATGTCACAAGCCCCCCCACACAGGTTAGAGGTTTTAGAGGTGAGATTTTTATTTGGTCTCAATCTTTAAAATCTCTGCTTAGGTTTTTAATTTAAAAAATGTAAAGGTGTATATTTTTTTTTGCAGAGATGTCTAGTACTGTCTGTCCTGAAAATATTGAAAAGGACAAAGTGACTGTTCCAGTGCCCCAAAAAGCTACTTATAAAACTAAGCATTTGGTATGTAGTGAATTTTCTGTGCCTTTACCAGATGGCAGAAAGAAAATAATCTGCAATCAATGTTTGTCCTTAATGTTGGAAAGATCTAAGCAACAGGACATGAAATAATTTTTATCTTGGTTCCAGGATAACCTAGCTCAGACTTTTGAATCATTTAAAGAAGCTTGAAAAGCAAGTCCACCTGCTTCAAAAGTATGTCCAGTGCAAACATCTTAAAGACATCTGGTGAATCTTCCTCGTCTGAATTTTCAGACACTTCTAGTGATTCCTCATTAATGGAATTTGAGTTTCCACATGAGGAATTACAAAGGTTTTTTTTAAAGAAGTTAATATTGCATTTTTTTGCCAGAGGAAGGCAATAAAAAGGCCATGCCAAGACAGCAACATATTCTGGAATTCATAAATAAGGAATGGAAAAATCCAGAAAAGAGGGTATTTATCTCCAGACATTTCAAACAAATTTTCAAGTCACAAGCAGAAGACAAATGGGAAGAATTGCCTGTTGTAGATGTGCAAGTAGCACAACTGTCTAAAAAGACAACGATTCCAATTGTTGAAGTGTCTGGTTTAAAAGACCCAATGGATAAGAGGGATGAAACCTCTTGCAGATGGACTTACCAAGCTGTAGGTTTCCAATGTAAAGCAGCGATGGCAGGAGCTTTAGTAGCTTAAGCTCAGTTCTACTGGATTCAGGCATTAGAAGATTGCCTAGTAGATCAACAAGATAAGGCTATGGTACACCTATTCAGAAACCTACATTTGTCTAATGATTACCTTCTAGATATGATAACAGAAGTAACAAAACTCTTGGCTCGTATAATGGGATTAACATCTGTCTCCCGTAGAGCACTATGGCTTAAAGCCTGGATGGCAAATACAGCCTCTATGGCGGCACTCTGTGAACTTCCTTTGGAAAGGAAAAAGCTATTAGGACCTCTACTAGAAGAACTGATTCAACAAGTGTCGGAAACTAAGAAGGCGCTTCCTCAAGACAAGAAATATTCCTGCAGGCCTGAATATATGAATTTCCAGTATAAGAGCCGTAGAAGTTATCAAGAAACAAAAAAATTTATTTTATTTTTTTGTAGGCAAAAGAAAGCTCTAAGATTTGAAAACTGCAAAGATATCAGAACAGATAAAGTCAAAATATTCTGACGCCATAAAAGTGGGTGGAAGGATAAAAAATTGTGTTCACAGATGGAGAGAGACACCACGTCAAATCCGTGGATTTTAAATCAGGTAACAAATGGATACAAAATCAGATTCTCAGACCCTCCGAAGCCGAATATCCTAGTATCCTCCTACCAATTGAACCCCTTAAGGACCAAACTTCTGGAATAAAAGGGAATCATGACATGTCACACATGTCATGTGTCCTTCAGGGGTTAAAGAACCAAGCTTTGTTTTCAGCCACTGTGGACCTAATAAAAAATGGGGTCATAGAGAGAGAGTTCCAATGGCTCATCTCTATCAAGGAGTTTACTCTTGTTTGTTCCTGGTCCCAAAACCAGATATGTCATTCTGGCCCATTCTAGATCTGAAGGGTATAAACAGCATGATTCCATACCAACACTTCAGAATGGAGACCACTACATCAGTGACATAGGTCCTGCAAAGAGGAGAATTTATGGCAACACTGGATTTAAAAGACACGTATCTGCACATTCCTATGAACAAGATATCAAGAAAATGCCTAAAATTTGCCATAAAAAAGGGTTCCAAGATTTATCATTATCAATTTGAATCCCTACCATTTAGTCTGTCCCCGGCGCCAAGGATATTTACAAAAGTATTGGCACTTATCTCCGCGGTTATGAGGGAAGAAGGTATCACAATCATTCCCTACTTAGATGACTGGTTGGTCAAGGCAAGCTCAAGAAACGCTCTGCTAGAATATGTGAATTTCACTCTCAGTATCCTGAAGGAGCATAGTTGGGTCATCAACCTAGAGAAGTCACAACTTCATCCAACAAGGACCATCCAATTCCTAGGTTTTATTATCAAGTCAAAAGACCTCTCGATCCACCTACCTCCTGTTAAGAAAAAGAAGATCAGAGAGGAGATCAGAGATCTTCTAAGAGCGTAGAAGTTGCACTATAAGAAGAGCCATAAAAGTTCTGGGACATCTCACTTCCATCATTCCAGCCGTAAAATGGGCCAGAGCGGAATCCCGACCATTACAGTGGGAAATCCTGACACAATGGTCAAAAAAAAAGATGATTTGGATTCCATAATGGAGATTTCGGAGCCTGTAAAAGATCAACTATACTGGTAGACAGAAACTCTAATCCTTTCCACAGGTCATCCTCATCACCACTGACGCATCACATCTAGGATGGGGAGCTCTTCTTCAGTAGAATATGAGACAAGGCATATGGTCAGTAGAAGAAAGAGAAGAGTCAACCAATTTCTAAGAATTAATTACAGTTTTTTATGCCCTTCTTCAGTTCAATTCCCTCATTCTCAGGAAGTTAGTAAGAATTCAATCCAACAACCAAACTACTGTCACATACATCAACAAACAAGGAGGTACAAGGGAGAGAAAACTACAGAAACTCTGCACAAGAATTATGTCATGGGCTCAACATTATCTAGAGGATCTGTCGGCTGTTTATATAAAGGGTATAAACAACATTATAGCAGACGACCTCAGCAGATTAAGATGGTCCCAGAACGAATGGTCCCTCAGTCCTGTTGTATTTTCTCAGATTGTGGAGAAATTCGAGATGCCAGTCATAGACCTTATGGCAAGAAGAAAGAATGCAAAGGTAGAAAGATTTGCATCCCTTTTCAATGCAGACTCTCCTCTGGTCCTGGATGGTCTATTGATCAATTGGGACTTCAAACTTGCTTATGTCTTTATTCCTGTAAGGATTCTACAAAAAATAAGAACAGACAAGGCGTTGGTTCTGGCAGTACTCCCATACAGGCCAAACCAAGTTGGTTCTCTGCCTTGAGGACAATGGCTTTGAGGTCTTGGGAACTTCCACTATCAATAAATTTCCTGGAGAACACTAAAAATCCTGAAGATGTTCAGATTGACAGTGTGGCTGCTGCAAGGCTGAATTTACATCACAAAGGTATTAAGGATGAAAGATGTCAGTTTGTACTTGATTCCACCAGAAAATCTACCTCTGGCATTTATTTAAGAATCTGGACTAAATTTCTTCACTTGTGCAAGGATCATCATTGCCTAAGTAGTTCTCCTTCTACAGATACAATGTAGAATTTTCTGCAGGATGGTCTTAATACGGGATTAGGGTTATCTACTCTCAAGGTTCACCTTTCCGCTCTTAGCCCCTTCTGGTCAAGTATTTGTCTTCAGACATTTTGATTCAGAGATTCTTAAAAGTCATAAAGATCATGAGACCTCCAAACAGGAATTTCTTTCCTTCATGGGATTTGTTAGTTGATCCTAAGACCTTTGTGATGAACCATTCGAACATTTTGGATGAAATTTTCCTCAAGCTTTTGTCTCTTAAAACAGCCTTTTTAGTAGCAATAACATCTGCTAAAAGAATCTGTAAAATTCAGGCTCTCTCATCTTCTCCATTCACTATTTTCTTTCCAGACAAAGTTGTCCTACATCCAAAACCATCCTTTCTTCCAAAAGTCATCACGTTTAGGGCTTTCAATCATCCAATTGTACTGCCATCCTTTGGTAATCCGCCAGCCTCTGAACAGGAGAAAACTTGGCATATGCTAGATGTTAGAAGAACCCTTAGAATTTATATTGAGCGTTCATCTGGCTTCAGAAGATCAGACCATCTTTTTGTTATTTTTTTTTTTTTTTTGAAAATTAAAAGGTTTTACAGCTTCCAAGGCTAGTCTGGCTAGATAGCTAGTGGATACCATAAAAATGGCCTATACTTCTTCAAAACTGCCTTTGCCTTCATCTTTAAAAGCGCACTCAACTAGAGCTATGTCTACTTCATGGGCGGAAAAGGCTCAAGCATCTCCAGAGGATAAATGCAGAGCTGCTACGTGGTCTTCCTTTAACACTTTTGTGAAGCATTATAGACTAGACATATTCTTTGCCTCTGAAGCAGCTTTCGGGCGTAATGTGCTTTCAGCAGTGGTTGCCTAATTCCCGCCCAGGGTGTTTTTTGGGATCTTGATATATCCCTATTGTACTGCCACCATATGTTAGGAAAAACTTTAGTTTTACTTACTGTAAATTCATTTTTCCTTAATATGGTGGCAGTACAAGTTTCCCCCCTCCCCCACCCCCTTATTTTGATAATAAATTAATTTTTGCAGTAAGAGGTCTCTAGTCGTTTATTGTTACAAACTGTGGGATCTTGGAAGGTTAGTACTATATACCCAATGGGAAAGGATCTTTTTATGTTAATTTCTTTCAGATGCTTGACTCAGGGAAGAGCACATCCCTATTGTACTGCCACCATATAAAGGAAAAAGGAATTTACAGTAAGTAAAATTAAAGTTTTCCTGACCCTATAGTGTTACAAACGCTGCCCATCTTGACTCGTGTCTCTGACTGCCACTGCGATTTCCAACTGGATGGCTGCTCACTTCCTTAAACTCAACATGTCCAAAACAGAACTTCTGGTCTTTCCTCCCTCAAGTGTTGCTACTCTTGTGTCTCCCTCCCTCCAAGTCAACGGCGCCACCATCACCTCTACCTCGCAGGCTCTCTGCCTAGGTGTTCTCCTTGACTCAGACCTCTCCTTCACCCCTCATGTCCAGTCGATTGCCAAATTCTGCCACTTCCATCTCAAAAACATATAGCTCGCATCCACCCCTATTTAACACCGGACGCGGCTAAGGTGCTGATCCATGCCGTTGTTCTCTCTCGCCTTGACTACTGCAAAACCCTTCTCAGTGGTCCTACATGTTCCCAGATTGCACAGCTGTAATCAATAATGAATGCAGCGGCAAGGCTCATTTTTCTGTCCGCCCGCATCTCCCATGCCTCCCCCTATCAGTCCCTACATTGGCTTCCAGTTAGATATAGAGCTCAATTTAAGATTCTGGTTCTTGCTTACAAGTCCCTACATAATGCTGCTCCAACCTCCCTAATACACAAGTGTGTCCCATCAAGGCCCCTCCGCTCTGCCAAAGACCTACTTCTATCCTCTGTCCGTACTCCCACATCTGATGCCTGCCTTCAAGACTTCTCCAGATCTGCACCTTTTCTGTGGAACTCCCTTCCCTTCTCTGTTAGACTTTCACCCAGGCTGTAGTTGTTCTGGGGAGTATAGTGTCCCTTTAAGGGCTCACCATAAATTGTCTACTATGGCATAGTGGTTGACTAAAACATGCTAGGGTCATATAATATGTCTACTTTTTTTAATTTTGGGATTCTATCTGTTGTAGGCTAGATAGGCACTGGCCCCGTTATATATTCCGTACATGTACAGCATTCAGTGGTGAGAGAAATTTATAAACCGTTCGCTGTGTTTCTGCATTAATTTAACCTGAGAATGTGATCTGATTTTAATCTAAATCTTAATAATAGATAAAGAGGATAAGATAAAAAGATAGCACAGAAATCATGCTTTCATGTTTTTGGAACTGGACACCGGAATAATAAGATAATATTCATTTATTATGAATTGGCTAAAAAATAACACATAGCAGATCCTTGCAATAAAACGAAGGGTGACTTGCACAGGAATGGGTCCCATCTCTATTTAATAGATTCTTTAGTGATATTGCAAATACTTTGGAAGGTAAAGTATATTTTGAGTAATAGATACAGTGAGTATTTAATCTCTTGCTGATTTTGAACATTTGCCCACTGACAAAGAAATGATTAGTCTATAATTTTAATGGTAGCTGTATTTGAACAGTGTGAGACAGGATAACAAAAAAAAAGAATGCAGAAAAACGCATGTCAAAAACGTTATAAATTCATTTGCATTTCAATGAGTGAAATAAGTATTTGACCCCTTCGACTTAGTACTTGGTGGCAAAACCATTGTTGGCAATTAGAGGTGAGACGTTTCTTGTAGTTGGCCATCAGATTTGCACACATCACAGGAGGGATTTTGTCCCATTCCTCTTTGCAGATCCTCTCCATGTCATTAAGGATTTGAGGCTGCCGTTTGGCAACTCGAACCTTCAGCTCCCTCCACAGATTTTCTATGGGATTTAGGTCTGGAGACTGGCTGGGCCACTTCAGGACCTTAATGTGCTTTTTCTTCAACAACTCCTTTGTTGCCTTGGCCTTATGTTTTGGGTCATTGGCTGAGGGAAGGAGGTTCTCACCCAAGATTTGACGGTACATGGCCCCATCCATCATCCCTTTGATGCGGTGGAGTTGTCCTGTCCCCTTAGCATAAAAACACCCCAAAAGCATAATGTTTCCACCTCCATGTTTGATGGTGGGGATGGTGTTCTTGGGGTGATAGGCAGCATTCCTCCTCCTCCAAACACGGAGAATTGAGTTGATGCCAAAGAGCTCGATTTTGGTCTCATCTGACCATAACACTTTCACCCAGTTCTCCTCTGAATAATTCAGAAGTTCATTGGCAAACTTCAGACAGACGTGTAGATCTGCTTTCTTGAGCAAGGGGACCTTGTAGGCGCTACAGGATTTCAGTCCTTCACGGCGTAGTGTTATCAATTGTTTTCTTGGTGACTATGGTCCCAGCTACCTTGAGATCCTTCCGTATAGTTCTGGGCTGATTCCTCACTGTTCTCATGATTCGAGGTGAGATCTTGATTGGAGCACCAGACTGAGGGAGACTGACAGTTATTTTGTGTTTCTTCCATTTGCGAATAATCGCACCAACTGTTGTCACCTTCTCAACTTTTGTTGTTATTCTCTCACTGTTAAAATACACCTACCATTAAAATTATAGACTGATCATTTCAGTGGACAAACATTCAAAATCAGCAGTGGATCAAACACATTTTTCCTCACTGTATCTTAACTTTAAGGGGAAATGTTGCTAGGGCTTCATAAACATATTGAGTTAAAGGGCAGAGAATTTAATTGAATTGAGCAATGAGACTGCAAGGGCATGATCTATACACAAAAATGCTTTATTAAACTAAAGTTGGTTTTCACTGAGATTGGCCTTTTAACATAAAGAGAGAAAAAATTATAAATTTTGGAAACAAAAAACAGAGACGTGATTCAGGCGATTTAATATGTTTATTAAGCTTTTGAAATGATTTAATATTTTTGGATAAACTTTTACAATTGTTTAATATGTTGTAAAATATTTTAATATTTTTTTATATTTTGATCTATTTTTGTATTTGATATATTTTTGATATTTTAATATTTAGAAAAAAATATTTTACAAATGTATCCATAATTTGAAAAGCTTAAATTAAATCAAGGACTTAAATAGGTAACTTGAGCTTTAGTGACACAACCAGGGCCAAATTAAGAGCCCAGTGGGCCTGGTGCTGACAATTATGATGGGCCTAATTATAAAATGTTATTGATCAAAAACACTAAAACAGTCCTACCTCCTAAGCGTCATGTATCGGATGGAGATGGTGCTGGAGGGAAACTCATAGGATGCAGCTATGAGAAAACACATACCCTATGCTAATCTCATGCTTTCATCTTGCAAGTAAACCCATACCCCCTAACAGAAGTGTCCAGTAAAGCAGGAAGTCTATGGATGGGGTAAAAGGGTGGGCCACTGACACAAATCACATAACTAGAACTGCTGAAAGGGGCGAACATACACAAAAAGGGGACATGTCTGTGTCCCTGTGTCTCCCAGTGTCCCCATGTCACTAGGACACTAGGGGACATTGAGAGACATTGGGACACTGAGATACTAGGGAACACTGGGAGACCTGGGGACAGTGAGACTCTTGGGGACACTGGGAGACATGGGGACACTGGGTGACTTTGAGACATGAGGGGACACTGGGAGACATGGGGCACTGAGACATTGTGATATATAGAGGACACTGGAGACTTGATAAAGACCTGGGTACAGGTCAAAATGTTGTGGTGTCCAATAAACCTGCTTAAATCTATCACAGTGCCTGAGATTTTTTTCTTTTATACTAGGGGACACTGAGACACTTGGGAGCATTGTGAGACATAGGGACCCTGGGAGACTAGGGGATTCTGAGAGACTAGGGGACACTAAAACACTAAGGACACTGAGACACTACAGATACTGAGAGACACCAGGGACACTGGGAGACATGGGGATACTGAGATACTAGGGACACTGGCTGGGAGACATGGGCACACTGGGAGTGCCCCATATCTCCCAAGTCTCAAAGTCGCCCAGTGTCCCCATGTCACCTAGTGTCTGTGTCCCCATGTCGCCCAGTGTCCCCTAGTGTTTGTATCTCCATGTCTCCCAGTGTCCCTTAGAGTCTGTGTCCCCATGTCTCCCAGTGTCTCGATGTCACTAGGACACTAGTGGACACTTAGAGACACGGGGACACTGTGAGACATGGGGACACTGGGACACTGGGAGAGACATGGGCAGGGGAGGGCTGGCAGCCTTAGGCCTGGGGGGCAAAACCAGTCAAGTGGCCCATTGCACCACCAAATCAGTTAACCATCCATGCCCACCTTTTCCTGGTTTTATAACGGATATTGATGTTATGCTAATCAGTAGCTCTTTGCCATACCCGCTCCTTCACGGCTCCAGGCACTGCTTGTTGTGAGTGTGAGCCACTGTAAATTAGGGGCAGAGGGCACTTGCACTGCGGTAAAGATGGGGCTGGACAGGAGGAGAGTGCAGTGCAATCAGTGCACTCCCCTCCTGTGGGTCACCAGTAGACTGGTGCACCTGCCCAGGATCAGTGCCGGTGCAAGGATTTTTGCCGCCCTAGACAAAATAAAAATTTGCTGCCCCCCCATGTGACATCACAATGCCCCACCCATATGAACTAACGCCAGTGCTGCACACAGTGTGTGTTTACATTAAAAAGCCTGCAGGGACCAGCTATAGACACCAGAACCACTTCATTAAGCTATAGTGTCCCTTTAATGTGAGGTACATTATAGATTAGTGTAACTAATAATATACTAGATTGCCTACGTACAAGCAGATGAGGATGATGATGGGCTGCAGTTTGGCTCCACTGGTCTGGTGTAGAACAGGATCTCTGGAGGCTGTTTGCAGCTGTGGTCACAAAATTCAATGTTCTGGGAGAATTGGAAGCAGCTCCATTTTTTGGGGCCCCTTACACAGCTCAAGGTCTGGGCCCCAGGGCCTGACGGTGAGTATGCCCATAAGGCCCACTCATAAGTTCCACCCACCCATGAGTTTGCTCACAGGGAGTGGAGTGTGTAGGGGATGTGTTATGTGTTATTGTAGAGGATCTAATATGTGTGCTTATGGTATGTAGTGTATAGGGTTACCAGTTTGTGCAGGTGATGTAGTGTGTTTGTGTGTAGTGGAAGCAGTGTGTATTTGTGTATAAGGGATGTATTATGTGTTTCTGGTTGTGTGTAAGGGATGCATTGTGTGAATCTGTGTTTGTATGCATAAGGGATGCAAGGTGTGTGTCTGTATGTGTGTGCATGAGATGCATTGTGTTTCTGTGTGTATGTAAGAAAAGAAGTGTGTGTGTTTGCATGCGTGTGTACGGGTTTGCATTGTCTGTTTCTGTGTATGTGTGCAAAGGATGCATTGTCTTTGTGTGTAAGGGTTGCATTGTGTGTGTGTGTGTAATGGATGCATTGTGTGTTTCTCTGTGTGTAAGGGAAGCATGTTGTGTTTCTGTGTATGTATAGGGATGCATGTGTGTGTGTGTGTGCGCGCGCGTAGTGTGAAAGAGCTCCCTGTCTTGGCCCCTGTCCTATAGAGCTGCCCCTTCTGTCCCGTAGAGCTCTCCCCTGCACCTTAGTAGTCTCTCCTCTCCCCCACCCTCCCCTAGCGGTCTCTTCTCACACTCACCCACCCCCCCTGTGCTCTTCTCACTCCTCCCTCTATGTGTTCTCCTCACACCCCCTGTGTTCGTCTTACCCCCCTCCTCCCTGTGTTCTTCATACTTCCCCCCTTGGTCGTCTTACTCCCCCACCTGTTCTTCTTAACCCCCTTCTTCTTATTGCTCCCCCTTCTTCTTCTTACCCCCCTTCTTCTTCTTCCTCTTCCTCCCCCTTCTTCTTCTTACTCCCCCCATTTCTTCATACTCACCCTTCTTCTTACCCCCTCTTCTTCTTCTTACTCACCCCTTCTTCTTCTTCTTACCCCCCTCTTTTTCTTATCTCCCCTCCTTCTTACTCCGCCCTCCCCCTTTTCTTATTCCCCCTCTCCCTCTTACTCCGCCCTCCCCCTTTTCTTATTCCCCCTCTCCCTCTTCTTACTCCCCCCTCTTCTTCTTCTTACTCCCCCCTCTTTTTCTTACTCCCTCCTCTTCTTCTTACTCCCTCCTCTTCTTCTTCTTACTCCCCCATCTTTTTCTTACTCACCCCTTCTTCTTCTTACCCCCCTCTTTTTCTTATCTCCCCTCCTTCTTACTCCCCCTCCCCTCTTCTTACTCCCCCCTCCCCTCTTCTTATTCCCCCTCCCCTCTTCTTATTCCCCCCTCCCCTCTTCTTATTCCCCCCTTTTTATCCCCCCTCCCCCTCTTCTTATTCCCCCCCTCCCTCTTCTTATTCCCTCCCTCTTTTCCCCCCCCTCCCTCTTTTCCCCCTCCCCTCTTCTTATTCCCCTCCCCTCTTCTTATCCCCCCTTCTTATTCCCCCCTCTTCTTACCCCCTCCCCTCCTCCCTCTCTTCTTACCCCCTCCCCTCCTCCCTCTCTTCTTACCCCCTCCCCTGTAGCGTGGCCGAGCTGCACTCCGGTCCGCGGTGGCCCGCCGGCCGGAGTGATGGGAAGGTGCACACTCACTGTGCACTTCCTGTCAGTCCGGTCGGTAACAGGAAACAGAAACTCCGCGCGGAACAGGAGTTTCTGTTTCCTGTAACCGGCCGGACTGACAGGAAGTGCACACTCAGTGTGCACCCTCCTATCACTCCGGCCGGCTGGCCGGCCACCGCGGACCGGAGTGCAGCTTGGCCACGCTACAGGGGAGGGGAGGGGAGAAGCTGCAGCCGCCTGAGGCTCTTAACAGAGCGCTCAGGCGGCTGCAGTATTTAAAGGGCCGGCCGGCCTTACAGGAATTTAGGGCGGCCTGGGGGGCAATTGCCTCCCTGCCCCCCGGCCCAGCCCGCCCCTGGACATGGGGACACTGGGAGACTAGGAGACTCTGGGAGACTAGAGACACAGACACTGAGATACACCAGGGACACTGGGACACTAGGGTGGACACTGGCTTGGAGACATGGGGACACAGTGACTATGGGCCAGGAGGAGACATGGGGCCATTGTGTCCCTAGTGTCTCAGGGTCCCCATGTTCCCCAGTGTCCCTATGTCTCCCAGTGTATCCATGTCGCCTAGTGTCTGTGTCCCCATGTCGCCCAGTGTCCCCTAGTGTTTGTATCTCCATGTCTCCCAGTGTCCCTTAGAGTCTGTGTCCCCATGTCTCCCAGTGTCCTGATGTCACTAGGACACTATTGGACACTTAGAGACATGGGGACACTGAGAAATGGGGACACTGGGACACTGGGAGAGACATGGGGACACTGGGAGACTAGGAGACTCTGGGAGACTAGGGACACAGACACTGAGAGACACCAGGGACACTGGGACACTAGGGTGGACACTGGCTAGGAGACATGGGGACACAGACTATGGGCCACCGGGAGACATGGGGCCATTGTGTCCCTAGTGTCTCAGGGTCCCCATGTTCCCCAGTGTCCCTATGTCTCCCAGTGTCCCAATGTCTCAGCATCACCAGGTCTCTCACTATCCCCTTGTCTCACAGGCTCAGAGCTGCTGTCTGGACTCTCTGTGCAGAGCTGTTTCCCTGTGGATCAGTGAGTAGTGAGAGGCAGGGAGGGAGATGCTGTAACTTCTTATCCCTGCCTCTCTCCACACAAACTGGCCGGCTCTGGTATTGCAGAATAATCTCTGTTTATACTGAGACAGACATTTGTATTGCCGGTATTACTGCAATACCGGCACCGTCTAGGCAGCCTCAAATACCTGAGAAATACCCGGCAACCATAAGAAATACATGAGAAATACCTGGCAACCCTAAGAGTAGTGTTAAAAAAAAATAATCAATGGGCCTATCCCATGGGCCTGGGCCTGGAGCTGCAGCTCCATCAGCCCCTATGTTAATTTGGCCCTGGGGTTACTGTTACAAAGTATGTAAAGGTTAGCAAACAATGCAGCAATGTAACCAAATTCATCAGATTCGGCGATTTTGAAAGCCTTCAGATTACCGAATCGCAGCAACACGAAAACAAAACGAAAATGCTAGGATCAGTACCAAATCAAATTGATAAATTTTTACTCCATTTGTTTTGATAAGGATAACAAATTAGGGGGTTATCTATTAAGGAAAGGAAATGGCTTTTCTTAAATTAGATATTTCTCCTGTTTAATAAATGGCTCCCTAATTTGGTATCCTTAAATATGGCAATCGCTTTATTCATAATGTATCTACTAAACAGTTCAAAGATAAAAAAAATTATAATCTTAATTTTGATCATTCAGATGTTTATGAGATACCTCCATAATTTGGTACTTACAACTTTGTGACTGCCACTTTCATTCACTCTCCATGGAGAATAACGGGGGTGTCCAAATTTCCAAAATTAACAAACTCTTCAAACTAAATTTGTGTTGTTCGAATCGATATATTCCGAATTACTGACAAACTGAAATTTATAAGTAAATAAATATTAAATTTAAATACATACATGAATAAATAAAAATTAATAAATAAAAATGGAAGAAATATTTTTCCCGCTCACATCTTAAACCTAGATGTGACCGTGACTGGAATATTGCCATTGGAAACCAAAGTAAAGTTTATGATGCCCCATTCATCATAAAAAATACATGCTATGAGACCAAAGAGCTTAGTGAATAAATCCCTTTATTGCCATTGCATGTTATGAATAAAACATGAATCTAAGGCAAACACTAGTTGCGTACATTTTGAGCCTGGCTAGTAGATTTGGAATGCTATACATATATACACTACTCTATATATGTATATAATTTATGTGGAGAGGGAGATTTTTGTCGTTGATAAAGACTTCGTCCTCCATAATTTGATAGTTAAGCAGGCAGTGTTTATGTGCAGGAATTTTAACACAATTGTTAACGTCATAGAAGCCATTCTCTGAGTAAATTTCATCCAAGCTCAAGGAGTGCAATTCTCCAGGAGATCACACAGAATTCCATGGTAAAAATGGTTATAATCCATTCCAATCACGAGAAAGACAGTAGACATGTATGTTATAGATCGGCTATTCCATGCAGATGGTCACCTTAATCCTTCCGGGACTGTGTTTAAATGGAAGCCATTGATTATGGGGCCAGAAAAAGTACTCCTTGCAATCCTTATTGCTTCCTGACTGTAAAAGGTTTTAATTCAACTCATCAAAAATATAAAGATCCTTCTTTAGCAAAGGTTCCCTGAAGTCCATTCCATGTGTTACTACTCTCGTACGCAGAGTAGAAATGAACCAATAGACTTTGTTCTACTCCCAGTAGAACAATACAACCATTCCGATGTGTCATTATCTCTATAACAATGGTTGAGAGAGTTTACTGTTACAGTAGTGTGAGAAAATGAAATGGTTCGAATTGTAAAACAGCTGCCAACTAATTTATAATCAGGAGCAGGTAGGTTTTCTAATCTGTGTATTGTTTAAAGCTTCCCTGAAGATCTAATTAATCAAAACACTTGGAAATTTTTCTCTCTCTTTATTGTTTGAGCTGGGGAAAAAAAAAATCCTACTTTAATGAACTAGTAACGAGACCCTTTCACGAAGCTGCTTCACGCTAGGAAATAAAGATGAAAATTGCTAATTCCATGCTGTGTAACATCAGGAACCTGTGCCGTGAATACATGCAAATTATTATGTTGTATCACATTTTGTTTAATTGGAAGACAGGAGAAAAATATATTATTTATGATTCTTTGATTTGTTTTTGAGTAAATTGAATATTCTAAATATTCCTGCAATAGCTCATCTATCAATATCTCATCAAGATATTGTCACCTACTTTGCAGAAATCACATGTTAATAACCAAGGTCCTTATAAAACCTTTAGCGCATGCAGACCAAGCTGTGGCCCTTAGTTACTATTGGACTACTGGCTCCCATAATTCTTTGTGATATACAGGCTACCAGTGAATTGTAAGAGCTATGATTCACATCTTGGAGACTAGGATGACATGTTGTATATGACATAACTCTAGAACGTTACCTACATTCATGCAGGAATTTTATCGATAACATTGTATTGTATTGTGTCTTGCACTGCTGAGACTTGTTTTCCTCCAATGAGCGTGTTTCTGGTCTGAAATGAAGCAGACAAGAATGACATTCACCAGGATGAACTCAGATCGTGGCTGATTCATTTTAATGAAGCACAAAAAAAACCATTAGATAATAATAATAAAAAAATATATATTTCAAATCAATTTATAACAGGTTTTAGTCCATCATAGTAGAAAATAGTTTTCTTTTTTTGTTTTTTTTTCAGCAGTAACAATTTTAAAGAGCAAACAGCAAAGGCTTCTATGAAAGTATCTATGTCTGCGAGGGTTATGAGTTAAAGTTTATATACTGAGTGACAAGGTTGTATTCCAAACCAACCATGCAGGTATAACAATTTTTCAGGATTTACTATGGACTTTTTTTTTTTTTACTATTATTATTTATTGTGACAAACTCCCCTTTTCCTGTGAGTTTGCCACAAGTTTTTGGAGGGGCTTGTTTGCCAGCCTCCTACCCTGTGACTATGGCCCCTGCATTAGATACTTTAAAAAGGCTCTGTTCATGTGAAGTATGTACTTTTGTACTATAGGCACCCACACCACTTCAGCTTAATGAAGTGGTCTGGGTTCCAGGTCCACCTAGGATTAACCCTTTCTGCTGTAAACATAGCAGTTTCAGAGAAACTGCTATCTTTACTTTAGGGTTAATCCAGTCTCTAGTGGCTGTCTCATTGAGAGCCGCTAGAGGCGCTTCTGCGCTTCTCACTGATTTTCACAGTGAGAAGATGCCAGCGTCCATAGGAAAGCATTGTGAATGATTTCCTATGAGACTGGCTGCATGCGCATTCAGCCGATGACGGGGAAAGGAGGAGGAGAGTTCTCCATACAGCCCGGTGGGAGGGGGACCCTGAGAGTGGGGGCACCCTCAGGGCACTATAGTGCCAGGAAAACGAGTATGTTTTCCTGGCACTATAGTGGTCCTTTAACCCCTTAAGGACACATGACGTGTGACATGTCATGATTCCTTTTTATTCCAGAAGTTTGGTCCTTAAGGTGTTAAAGAGAGAGTCGTTACCCCTTCATGAAGTATTGGTTCATGTTTGGGGGATTGGAGAACTGCATACACTCTGGGGATTGCTCCCCTGAGTATAATCACTAGCTCTTAGAAGAGCTGTTCCTGCTACACTCTCTGGACTAGGAGAGATCTACCCACTGGAAGCTGGATCTTGGTCTTGGGTCCAGGGTGGGTGGATTATGGCGAGATCCCCAACCAAGCTGCGGCAGTTTGTGGGAGTCTATGGTGGTTATGGTGTTCCAGTACATTGCTTATGGTGCTCGCTAGTACTAGGAAGCAGCGATTGACGGAGACACCCGGTCGGGGTGTCAGGCGGTCCGTCACATTTATTATTATTTTATTATTTATATAGCGCCAGCAAATTCCATAGCACTGTACTATAAATGTGTATTCGAATGAATTGATGGAACACTTTTCTCCAACTATAATTACAAGATGGGTAGCACTTCTATTTATTGCACCAATCGAAGAAACATCCCTATAGGTGAACTGTATTTTTTCATGCAATACAGTTGATGGAAAAATGTGATTTCTGGGTTAGCAGTTGACTGTCTGTAACTCACAGTGCTCGCTGGGGCACCTACATTCATGGAGGTCTTTGCTGTTTATTTTGGAAATATTCTTTTTTTTGCCTTCAACAGTAATACTTTTTATGATTGATTGTCTCTACACCTAATAGTTTTCTTGGCAGTACATTTATCTTGGCATAGTTCCACCGTATTTTGCAAAATTGTATGCCTCTTAATATTTTACTTGTTCATTCTAAAGAAATGGATATCACTGGTATATTTTCCTAGTATGCGATACAGGTTTTGTCTCAATTAAAGAGTGATCCTCCTCCTACTATACTGCATGTGTACGTAAACTGTCAGGAAATTCCAACAGATTGTCACAAATTATCCCTTGCAGATCAGAATTTGCATTACGTTGGTCCTTATGCTGAAAGCGACATCTTGAGTTCTTTTATTTGGCTGCACTATGAACAGTGCATTCTCTAAGGAAGCCTGGTTTGTGCTCCTGTTGTTGACGGATGGTGCAAACAGAGCTTTTCATGACAAGAACAAGGCTATCAATCTTGTCTAAGTAGAAGGTGCTTTGTATAGATGGGAAGAGAGTGCTTAAACTGTCTGATCAAAGAGCCATGTGGGGAGGTAATGAATGCTCTGTGCAACTGTTTGTCAAACTTCTTTCAAGGCATGATGATGTAATTAGATTTGCACATGGAGCACTGTAGGAATTAAATAACAGAAACAACTCAGTACATTGTGATACTGATTCTCCAAGGTCATTTTTATTAACTCGCCAGCATTAACCTTTTGGGTGCTCAACAAAAAGCTAATTCATCTAACAGAAGCGGTATATGTACATGTTCTGGCAAAGTTATGAAAATATCATTCGCAAGCATAGATAAAAATCAGCTCCTCAGCTGTTAGGAAACTTCAAATCTCATGATGCGTCGGCCCTTAAAGGGACATTGTAGAGAATGTAACTGCTTAATCTCTTTGAAGTTTTTGTAATGTCTGGAGTTCTCTCGGACCATTCTAATTGGTTTGGATTAATGTTTTAATCAAAATGAGAGCCCTCCGCTATGAGCAGCTGTGATTGGATAAATGTGTCAGCTGACCAGTTTCAGCCTGTTACAGTGCCGATTGCTGGTATGAATTGGTATGATTTAAAGTAAATGTGTAATCTCTGCTAGTTTGGCTAGGGACATATTTAGTAGACTTGGAGATTCATTTAATAATAAGCTGCAATTCACACGAATTTGAGCCCAGCAAGTGACCATCCAGATTGCTGATTTCCAACCTGCTATATAGACTAATCACGAAACAAACGGCTCGTGCAATGGATGAGCATGTTTGTTTGATTTGTGATTCAAAGTTCCATCTGTGGTGCCCAAAAACAGAGACGATTCATGGGAAAAAAGATGATTGATACCTTGGGGACAACCAATAAATATTGATTTTATTCAGAGATCACATGAGAAGCGACCAATAGAGAGAAAAATGAGGAGCAGATTAAAAAAAACTATTTATATATCATAGTTGTCCTGATGAAAGTTCCTAGTCGGAACTGAAACGTTGATTGTTTGACAATTTTCCAGTAAAGGAGTTGATGTGAAGATACCTGGGAGTGCTGATTTTTTTCTTGTCGTATACATTCCAGTGCATTCGAGCACCGGGTTGAAATAATATGTGAGTAGGAGTGCAAGGTCTTTTTTTTTTATTATTTTTTTTTTTTAATATATATATATATATATATGGATAGAAATATTTTCCACTGCTCTTCTTTTGCCCACAATTGGTTACTTTTTCTCACTTGATCTGTGAACCAAATGGCAGGAAAATATTTATATTATTTATATATTTTACACTGCACTGATTGGCCCATTTTCACATCCTTTTGGTTCGACTGATTTGTTTTCCTGAATCTATTTGGGGAGACAAAATTCTGACAAGCCCTAGAGGTCACATGCATGATTTTTTTTCTTTTGGACTAATTCATTCAGCCAAAACAAATGTTTCCAAAAAAGTCTATTATTTATTGTTAAACAACTTTAAAAACTGCTCAAAAATGGACACCAAATGGAGGGCCAAATCCAGATGACACCAGGCACTATGACCAATTCAATTTCATGATGTGTCCATTTAATGATCTACACTATTAGCTTGGTCTCATACACAACATATCTATGGAAGACAGTATTCAAATACATTACTAACACAATAAGATGAAACAATATACCTCTTTGAAATACACACGCAGCTGAGTAATTTAGGAGCCAGATCTATTAAGAATCATCTTGTCTGAAGAAGGTATAATCTATGTCACTGTCAGGTCAGTTTGCTAAAGGTGAATCATGCAGAAGATGTTAATGAATTATATGATTTATAATAATAATAACTACAGAGATTTAAACATTACTACTATCTAGTAAAATAAACAAGACTTATTCCATAAAGCCTGCTTGGTCTTGTATTAACATCTTCCCTGGCAGCACCATGGACAATGAATTTACAATGCAGCAAAGCTTACACAGGATACTGTGTGGCACCATGGACAGTGAACGAACAATACAAAACTGCTTACATAGGATATTGTACACTGTGGCACCATGGACAGTGAATAGATAATACATAACTGCTTACACAGGATACTGTACACTGTTTGTAGCACCAAGGACAGTGAATAGACAATACAACACTGCTTACACAGGATACTCTACACTGTTTGTGGCACTGTGGACAGCGAATGGACAATACAACACTGCTGACATAGGATACTGTACACTGTTTGTGGCACCGTGGACAGCGAATGGACAATACAACACTTTTTACACAGGATACTGTACACTCTATGTGCTACCATGGACAATGAATGGACAATACAACACTGCTTACATAGGATACTGTACACTGTATGCAGCACCATGGACATTGAATGTACAATACAACACTGCTCACACAGGATACTCTACACTGTTTGTAGCACCATGGACAGCGAATGGACAATACAACACTGCTTACACAGGATACTCTACACTGTAGCACCATGGACAGTGAATGGACAATACAACACTGCTTACATAGGATACTGTACACTGTTTGTGGTACCATGGGCCGTGAATAGACAATACAACACTGCTCACATAGGATATTGTACACTGTATGCAGCACCATGGACATTGAATGGACAATACAACACTGCTTACGTAGGATACTGTACACTGTTTGTGGTACCATGGACAGCGAATGGACAATACAACACTGCTTACATAGGATACTGTACGCTGTATGTGCCACCATGGACAGTGAATGGGCAATGTAACACTGCTTACACAGGATAGGGGAATGTGGATTGCGTTGGACTTATCCACACTGTTGACGTTTAATTTTGCCCTGTTTCTTCATAGTTTGCATTGTGAACCTAGGGATTGCAATGTGAAGTCATTACCCATGGATGGGACTACCCAACGCAGTCAAGATGACGGTCTTTGCGTGTTTCCAAGCATTCCAAATTCAGCCACAGTTTTTCAAAGAGCTCAGTTTGTTGATTAGGTATTATATCTGGTTTTATAAATCCCAGATAATTTTGTATGCTCAATAAACTCTACCGAAAATGCATGGGGGATGGCTCTTCCGGAAATGGAAAAGTACTATGCAGCCTCAAATCTGTCATGGGTAGTGGCATGGAGTGTGGAGAAAACCCACTAAGAAATGGGTGATCTTGGAGCAGGTGACGCTTCGAGTGTCCTCTGCAGCATTGGCCTGGGCTGGGGGTGGGGAGGATTGGCAGGAATAACCCTTTGGTCATGGATCCCATGCTAATATGGAGGAGGTTCGGAGAATGACATTTTCTTACCATGGAACCAGTCCCATTGCTTCCATTGTGGGGCAATCCAGGCTTTCTTGCATTTTGCTGGGCGTACTGCACTCTAGAGCGAAACATGTGTTCGAGGGGGTTATGCCTGCTGTCAGGTTGTTGCATCACACTATTCCCTCCATTAAAACATACCGGACCTCAGTGGTGACTGCTGTGTGCAGCTAAAGCAACAATACGGATGACTTGGTGCAGCACTGAGCATCCATCTCTTTCCCAGTGGGGAGCAACAGTAGAGAAGATTAGACAGGGGGAAAGTATGTCAGCCACTACAGAGGTCAAAATGCAGCACTATATGGCCTGTTGTTATTACTAGTTTGATTACTTGTCTTCACCTGAGGCACAGACCATTCTCATATAGAGAACTCGGCCCATGGATGGCTTGTGGTAGTCAATGAGGGAGAGGAGTCTCATTGCTGCACAGGCCATGTGCTTTAACCTCTAGGGAGAGGGGAGTGATTTTCCCTCTTTCTATTTTTTGCTATTTATTACTACACCAAAAAAAAGTGTGTATGGATTGATCTTGATTCAGGTTTAAAAATCCATAAAAATGGCAAATCAGGTGCATACATATTTTTTTTTTTTTTTAAAAACATCTTTCTTTTACAAAAATATAGAAGTGTTAAAATAATTTAAAACTTTGATTTAAAGAAGAATAAATAGCAATTATAGAGCAGAGAATGGTACGGTAATTTAATAAAAAGTTCTCAAATGCCATGCAGGTCAAAACATTTTTAATGTAGAAAAGTGAACACCTTGCTTATTGAGTAAATATACAACCAACATACACCAGAGCTATTCTAGATAAATGCCTGCTGTTTCTGATGCTTACTGCTTTTGAGTGGTGCACGTTTTCAGTAGCTGTGTATTTACTGTGGATACACATCTTTCCCCACTCATTCGTTTCATTATTATTATATCAGAGCAAATACATTTGTAGGTTTTTGGAAGCAAGCATTGAGTGAAACTGTTATGCTATGTACTGTGTCCATCATCATATGCAAATAGTCATCAGACAAATTGAAACAAATGGTACTAATCAATGACAGAGCTCTGCAGACACAGTTCTAGGACAGGCGCACAGCTGGGAGAAAAGATGCTTTTTAGCGGTTCAATATTTTTTTTCTTTCCAGAGATAACTTGGGGTGCTTCCTATTTCATTACAGACAGTGTGTTATGTTTTGCAACATGAACCTCCATCTGTTAGAGGTCCCAGGGGCTCTGCTAATGTTCTACAGGCTACAGATCCATGTTTAAGCTTGTAATATTCTGGGAATTCATGCTATACGGATGGAATAATAAGAGTTGGATATATTCTAGTAACGTATAGGGAGGGAATGGAGGTTCACATCAGTGCTGGAAATGTAGCATTAATATATTAGATCAATATGAGGATAATTCAGATAATATCCACCGATTTTTTTTTTTGATTTTTTTTTAAGAACAGATTTTTTTCTTTTTGGAATAACATAGTAAAAGTGATGCTGTAAATCAGACAATCAATCAGTCAGTCAGACAGACAGCCACTAGAGGCACTTTCTTGTGAAGTGTTCAATAAATGTCAGTCTTCACGTTTGGCGTCATCAAGCCCAGCATAATGACACAGAACCCGGATAATAATTCTTCTCATATGACTGATGTTTTTATACAACTGTTCGCACCAATAAAAACATTGCTGTTTTAATTTTGATGGGCACCAAGATATTTTTCAAAGATTTCAATTCCCTGGAAAAAAAATGGAGAAATGGAAGTGCAGGGCTAGAGGAAGTTGAGGGAGTAGATAATCTCCTTTGCCGAGATAATCCATCCACCTCACAGGTGTGGCATAAAAAGATGCTGATTAGGCAGCATGATTATTGCAAAGGTGTGCCTTAGGCTGGCCACAATAAAAGGCCACACCTGTGAGGTGGATGGATTATCTCGGCAAAGGAGACGTGCTCACTAACACAGATTTAGACAGATTTGTGAACAATATTTGAGAGACATAGGCCTTTTTTTTGTACATAGATCTTAGATCTTTGAGTTCAGCTCCTGAAAAATGGGGGCAAAAACAAAGTGTTGTGTTTATAATTTTGTTCAGTGTATATGAATATACAAATATATGGTTTGTTCTCCAGACTGGGATTTTTTTGAGAAATGTATCAAGGCAATTGCAAATTGTAAGGTAAAATAGCTGAGATAAAAACCCAGACACATCTGATAATATATACAACCTCAATAATTTTGTAACAAAAATCACAGTTTAGTGATTAGTGTGTTGGTTTGGAAATAAAAAATCCTTTGGGCTTTATATTTTTTTTTTTAAAGACAACGTTTGGGAGAGAAGAGAATAGGGTCCATAAATAAAGGTTTGCTCGGGACCCTATTATCAATAAATATGGCTATACTTTGATAAATACATGGCTTTCAAACTGTTAACATTTCTGTAACATGGGATAACAGACATAATTTTATTCTCAGGGTTTGAGGTTAGAACTTTCTTAGTTTTAAGTGTTAGTAACAATGGATCCAAATAATGTATTCTACTTATAATGTGTCTAAACTGTCTATTTCTTTTTTTAAAAACTGAGAAGGTCGGTGGAACAAGACTTATGTTGCACAAATTAGATGCATTATGTAGCAAACTGTCTGTCTTTTGGAATCATGTCGCACGAAGAATTCTTTGGGTTCAAAAAAAACTTTAAAAAAAAAAAGATTTAACAATGGGAAAAGATGATTGTATAAGGTTTTTTTTTTTTTTACTGAAAATATGACAGGTAATATGCAATACAGAGAATTGGTCTTTTTCAGGTCGATATCAGTTAAACTACAATGTTCTATGCTAGAACACGGGACATTTAAAGGGGTATATATATATAAAAAAAAATTCATTTCTATTCAACTGTGACTATCTAACTCCATTTTTCTTCCATTATCCCAGTTTATGATTTTTTAAATATACTTATTTTAAAATAAATACTCACCAGAACAACTACATTAACCCCTTAAGGACCAAACTTCTGGAATAAAAGGGAATCATGACATGTCACACATCCCACGTGGGTTAAGCTGTAGTTTTTCTGGTGACTATAATGTCCCTTTGAATATGATGAACAATGTCTGGATTTTGCCGTGTGAATGGCCCTGGATTGTTTTGTCTTTCTGACTTAAGTGACCCTGCTAGTGTTCTATGCCTCGCCAGCTCAGTAATATCTGTAATTATTCTCTTATAACTCACTTGTGTAAGGAATATACTGGATGAATTTTATGTGTTGCTAATTTATAGGGCAATGTAACAAAGGCACATTGAAGAAAAATAGACTTATTTAACAGCTTTCTCCTCTTACACTTCATTTTACTCTCCTAAGGGGATAACATTAGCTTTCATTAACCTGAAGAGTTGGAACTGTAAAGGCATTGCATTAAATTAGCAAGTGAAAGAGAAATGTGAATAGGCTTGAAGTCTCAGAACAAGATGACCCTTACATTAATAAACACCAATAAGTGCCACGGACTTTCCTTTCAGATGTTTGATGGGAAATAGGCAAAATGGCTCATAACATAAGAGAGACTCATTTTATTCCTTTTAATGCCAGGATGTTTTTCATTGTAGAAGACTCAGGAGGCCATTTCATAAAAACACTGGATAAATCTGACTGCCATTCTGGGGTCAAGAATGAATTTTTTTCCTAGCTTGTTGCAAAATTGTGCATCAAACTGTTTTGTTTTTTTGCCTTCTTTTGGATCAACAGCAAAAAACAAATGTGAGGAAGGCTGAACTTGATGGACGGAAGTCTCTTTTCAGCTATGTAACTATGTAACTGTACACTTCAAACTAAAAGAAAAACTAAACAGTGCTGTTTTTGAGGAATTTTTTTGTAAATGCATCACATGAGGGGTTATGATGCCATCTACAAATAAACATCTGGAAAACTGGTAAAATATATTCAGATTTTAATAGATTTCAATATACAGAGTCTACCTGGGTGGGTGCTTGGGGTGCTCTGTAGATAGCGGTACATCGGCGGAGAGCGCAGTGATATGCTCCGTCCTCTCACATTATGTGGTGCCCCTTGTGTTGGGCTCCACCAGCATCCAGAGCTGGGACGTAAAGATTTTGACACCTCCTGGTATTAGGATGGCACTGACAAGCTATCTGATGGCAACATGGCATTGGCAAGCTGTTTGGAAACTAATATGGCAGTGATTAGCCATTATGGGACAAATATAGCATTGATAAGCTATTTGGGCACAAAGATGGCACTAATATGGTTTCTGAACACAAAGATGGCACTGATAAGCTATTTGGGAACAAACATGGCAATGATGAACTACTTTTGGACAAATATTGCACTGATAAGCTATTTGGGGACAAAGATGACACTGGAGAACTGTGTTGGGACTCAAATAGCACTGGAAAACTGGACACAAAGATGGCACTGATAAGCTTTTTGGGGCAAAGCTGGCACTAGGGGAAGTGGGTGACATGTTACCTGGTGCAGTTGGTGGGCCCAAAGAGATGGACTGGTTTCCATAAAAAATGGGTGTGGTTGGGAGTGTTATGTTTGTGAAAGGGGAGGGGTTAGCAGTTTAACCACACACCCCTGGAGTGCCAACATTTTCTTGCAGGTGTCAGTGATCCTAGGATTGGCCCTGTCAATATAGCTTTGTGTTTAGTGAATAAACTTCCAGAAGATTGTAAAAATGAAAGTTTTTAGAAAGGCACTAATGTCTTAAATAGATCAGTGAATAGGATGGGGGCTGTAATTATGATTTAATGGGGAAAGGGAATAAGACATACTATTTTCCACCCACCTAAATTGCCATTTAAAATTGGCTAGGGGTCCCCAATCACAAAGTCACCCTACCTTGTGAAAGAGTATGGAAGGAGTGCATCTACCATCATTACCATCCTAGAGATGAAAGAGAAGATAACTGGAAGAGATGCAGCCAAGGGAGTCACCAGGGTCTCCACGCAATGGCCACCTGTTCTGGAGGAGGTCGAAAAGTTGCTCCTGCTCTGGATTGAACAGAAGCAGCATGCGGGGGACACAGTGGCTGAGGCTATCATCCGAGAAAAAGCCAAGGCCTTGCATGATGACCTCCTCAACCAGCAGCGAGGAACGTCATCCGATGCAGAAGGCTTCAAGGCCAGCAGGGGGTGGTTTGAAAGGTTCAAGACCAGATCTGGCATCCACAGCGTAGTTAGGCATGAAGAGGCTGCAAGTTCTGATGTTGCTGCAGCTGAAGAATTTGCTACTGAGTTACTGGAGGGCATGGTTTGAGAGGGCTACCTTCCTCAGCAGGTGTTCAACTGCAACGCGACTGCGCTCTTCTGGAAGAGGATGGCAAAGCGTACCTTCATCACAGAAGAGGAGACCTCATTGTCTGGCCACAAGCCGATGAAGGGCGGTCTCACCCTTCTGTTCTGTGCCAACGCCAGTAAAGACCTTAAGAGCAAGCCCCTGCTCATCTAGCATTTAGAGAACCCACGGGCCTTTCAGGAAACACAAGGTGAATAAGGAGCAGTCAAGCCTTTTTTTTTTTTTTTAAACTCTACACAAGAGAGCTTTTCTGGCGATGCTTTGAGATGACAGATCAATCAGGCCTCACCCTCCATGAATTTTGGAGAGAGCATTTTGACATTGTGAGCTGTCTGCAAAGTATCACAATTGCCTGGGCCTGGGTCAGCCAGACAAACCTAAATTATGCTTGGCACAACCTGTGGCCAGACTGTGTTATGAAACCTGCCTCCAATAATTCTGCACCTGTAGAGGCACATATACAAACTGTTGTAATTCACCTTATTTGGATGTAAATACCCTCAAATTAAAGCTGAAAGTCTACAGTTAACGCACATCTTGTTTGTTTCATTTCAACCATTGTGTTGGTGTATAGAGCCAAAAAAATTAGAATTGTGTTGATGTCTCAATATTTATGGACCTGACTGTACACAAATGTTTTTTATGTTATAGTATATACAGATACAGAATCCTTCATGCAACAATTAGTACACAAACTAGCAAACAGATAATGTGTCTAATATTATATTTAACATATCTGTTGTGTGTGTTTCTGCAAATCCCTGGTGTGGGTGGTATATGGAAATTATTGATGAAGCTATTTGACATAGTCGATCAATAAGTTCAATGTAACACGAACAAAAATAGACTCTTCGTGTTTTTCCTACGCTCCTTGCCCACTGATGGTTATAGCTACAGGCTGTACTAAGAAACCTTTCACTATATATCACATTTATCGTTGTGTGGCACAGTTATTAAATGTGTTTACTGACTTTCCAGTTTCATTTCACAATTGAAATTCTATACTAAATTGCAGCTCTGTCATCGTTTACCTAGTCCCAGGCTAGTGGCAATAGATTTATTTAATCAATAATTTTATTGTTGACACATTATCCTATGTATTGTAAAAAACAAATAATATGAAGATTGTTGTCTGATTTCTAAAAGTACACTTTGCATGATCTTCCTAAAGCATAATTAAAAATAATAATAATAATAATTTAGTTAGGCAATAACTGTTACATTGCGAAGTGGATTATACTATTGTGTACTTAATAAAATACTGTTTAATACAATTATTATTAAGGGGTACATGATAAACACAAATTTAAAAAAAAAAAAAACACACCAGATAATATGTGATGAAAAATAGGATGGAGTACAATAGTGAAATATATAAAAGACTTTATTAAACAGACAAAAAGTAACTTATCAGATAACACACATTAATGAGGCAGATGCCATGTGACTGCTGTCAGATTATCGATATGGTACCTTTTTAGTTTTAATGTATTGTTTATGTCATTCCCTCTTTTATTACATAGTTTGAATATAGTATTATATCAATAAAGACAAGAAAATTATACAGTTACATTGAAGTAAGTAAATCTCCAAAATAGCAGAAGGACAGTTGGAGGCCAGTTAACTGCTGTAGAAATTGGCAACCCCATAAGTTACATCATGAGCAGTAAATAAACATCGGGGTGATAGTGGGCAGCAAAAAAGGGGGAGGGAAGATGGAAAGAATAAAATCCAAAAATAAGGGAGAAGTATACATGACCTGTTTTGCTCTATGAAATACTCATTGCCTCCACCTTCCAGACCTACTTGAACCAACCACAGTATCAATCAGCTCTAGGAATCCAGAGGGCTTATGTTCCTGGTAATGTTCGGTGGTGTCATTAGCACAGTCAAATCTGGTGAGAAGGTGCCAGATTTCACAATTTGTTTGAGCTGGCACAAGTTCTCAATGTCCATTCACACTGCATTCACACTCTAAATATTGTCGTTATGGCTATATTCCCTACCCCCTGGTGTTTACACTAGTATTCTCACTCATCCTGTTTTTAGTATTGACGTTGTTTGAGAAACAATGCACCTTAACCCATTATGGACACAACTTCTGAAATAAAAAGGAATCATGACGGAATATTTCCGTCATGTGTCCTTAAGGGGTTAAACACATCAACTTAGTGTTTTTTATAGTCAGCAACAGACTGAATTCTTATAGTTTTTTGCAACTTTATGTTTGTTTTCCTTTCTTTAAAGATTGAAATGATTCATATATCAATCTCAAAAATATGTTTTTGTATGGATAATTCTGATTAATTGCATGGTGTAATTATTAATAAAATAAATTATGCAAACAAACTACAATTGCATTGTTTTTATACACTGTTTAATACATTTTCAGCATAGTCTGCAGTAGTAATATTTCATGTTTTTAGAGTATTCTAAGTGTGAAATGATTAATATAGTACTCGATATGTCAGTTAATATCATATAATAACTGTGGTTATAAAATAACAGTGCTCTGATAGATGTTTCAAAATGTAATTATTTTTATTGCATTTTCCTTCTCGAATGACAAGCAATGAAACATAAAACATTCTTTGCGATTTGCCCTGTGACATTACTTATCAGCACAGTTTGAAACATAGCCATACTACCCTCCGCAATGTCTATTTTTAAATATCCTCGGTAGTAGGACAGCCAGTCTATGCTTTTAAACCAGGAAAGATGTAGGATAATCTAATTTCATCTGACCACTTGGTAAGAAAATATCCAGTCGAACTTCACAATCAGACAGACTGCAGGAAGACATTTAATATCATCATTTTGCTTTGTAAACTTACCTCATGGTAAGGCTTTGAGATAGGTTTTGTACAATTCTATCAAATTAGTGACACATATATATTAAACAAATAGATTAACCAGAACAATAACATTACAGGGACCCAGCAAGACATGAGTTATCAGCAGGAGGGATCCTGAAGTAATGTGGTTAAACATGAACCAATTAATATATAGAAACATTTATGTAATATTAAGCACTGTTCCAGTACATGTAAATCCATATTTTCATTGGACCACTCTACAGTTTTGCAAAACTGGCTGCTATCTAACTCTACTAGAGAGGTAGAACTACCAACGTTAATCAGTGGGCACCACGCATCTTCGAAGTTCTAATGCAGTAATTTGCTTGGCACATTTTTGTTTTACCAAACTTAGTGGAAATATTAAACGATAAATTGGAGAATTTATGCTTGATTAAAATGTGTTTTAAGCTCACTTTCCTTTATTCCTTTGTAATGGTATTGTGAAAAAAAGGATAAATACTTGTCTCCATTACGAGAATTATGCTCATAGTTGTTAGGTGATCAAACTAAATACTATAGAAATGCTTCTGTTGTTGGTGTGGATCAGATTGGTGGCTCCTGCCATGCCTCCAAAATGTCTACATAGAGTTTTTCTCCTTGTCATGGACCCATCCTTGATCTATCTGTTTAATAATTTCATGCTATTCTTGATTGACCTACTAAATAAATAACGCTATGAAAGATTTATCTTATTTTGTTGATTAACTTGTTTCACAATGTGAAATACCCATCCATGTCTTACAAAAAAATAAACATTTACTTTGGGTTTTTTGATATTAAGCTAGGTAAGTTGTGTACATGTGTGGACAGAATAGTCTGGTCACGTATATCTACCAATTATGGAGTGAAAATGTAGCCCTGGCGAGTCGCACTTAACTCTTGGTGAGTGTGTCATGGACCTCCCCTCCCCAGATTTGCAGTAGCAAGTAACATTTACGGACTAGTCAGTAGCATAAGACGTGAAATTTCAAACCCTGTACCAAGACGTGCCGAGTTCATTTAGACACAGTAAAAACTTTTTTCGATTTAGAACAACCAGGAACTATATCATGACTGTGGCCACACGTGGACCTAAGAAAGACTAAGTGGGTGAGAAACATAGAAGACGCATCAAAATACGGTTAAAATATGGAGGGTTAAGAAACACAGGGGAACACAATGGCAAATGCAGCTAGGAGATACATGAAGAATGGGAACTACATGTTAGTCCCTGAAGATAAGACTATTCTCACTATTCTAGAAAAAAAGCCAGATATACCAGCATACCTCCCAACTTTGCAATGGGGGGGGGGGGGATTGGAAGAGGGGGAAACTTTGCTAGGTTATGTTACTGGTGTGCTCATAATGGGTGGGTATGCTCAGAATGTAAGTTGAAACATCCACTGAACGGGTGTTTGAACTTGGAATCAAACATGACAGGCTCACAGACAGCCTCTCGGCCAGTTCCCTACGTAGAGAACTATACAGAGAACATTACTGAAGCAGTCTCTGCATGGTCCTAGTTCCTGCTTCACACTATGAGCGTGTCTAATAATGCGCCAATTACAGTTTCCTGGTGTCCCCGGATGCAAGGAACAAAATCTGGATGGCGGGAAAGGACCTTAAAATCAGTAGTTTTTTTTAACAGCATGGGCAAAACACAAAATAATTGGTCAACCACCCCCTCCCCCCAAAAAAGTAATTGCCTTTAAAAAAAATACTACTTACAACGCAACATGAATAATGTATAGTCACTGTTTTTCTTTTTAAAATTTCCTATCTTCTAGAAGAAATATTATTGCTTAACCTAATATTTGTCAAAATGCAAATAAGAAAAACATCTTGCATTTTTCACATTTCAAACAAGTGTTAATAGCTAAAATATGAAATAACTGTGGGATATCTTGAATGTAATGTGCTGAGGATTAATCTCTGAATCTTCATGCATGTCATAAGATGAAGAATGTGAAAATAGACTTTCCTCTGTGAATTCATTATCATTGCCTTTAGCCAAGTAGAATTCAGCATGCATTGAGCATCCCATTTTGCTTGCTGGAGGGGCTGTACAAGATCCGTACATTAATACTGCACTGTGTGTTGCAATGCAATCACCCATCTGGTGTGCTTGCAAAATCATTGGATCTTACATTGACATGTAAAACACCTGGCCACTATTGGCAGGCTTCAGAGAAGTAATGGGCTGACACATGTTTGGACCTCAGTGGTCAGATGGGCAGGAATTCTAAAAAAACGACTTTGACCAAACAATTGCAAATAAAATTAGATTTAAAAAAAATGTAAATAACACTTGGACAACTTCCAGTAGTGTCTGTTTCTGACGGGTATTGTGGTAGAGCGGTTAAATTTAGGTTAGAGACAGATTTATTTTGTGACTTGACCATGATTAGAGTTCTAGATTTACAATGGAATAAATATGTTTGGCTTGTAATTCTATTTAAATGAACGTGAATTTAATGTGAGTTAACATATAGATAAAGCTAATTCAGTCAAGAGCTTGATCCCTGTTTAGTTGATAGCAATAATGATCAACTTAAATAACAATTTTCATCCCTAAAATAAGTGTTATGTTTTCTCATATTTATATTCTATAGTTCTTCCTGTGGAGTCTTTTGTTGAGGCCTCACCCTACACCTGCTTGTTACCATGACAGTTTTAGCAGCCCTGCCATGTGATCTTGGCCAGTGCTCGATTAGAAGCGTCATGGTCCTGGAGTTGAAAATTACTATGGAAATATAAACTTGTGATTCCAGCATCTCTTGCTTAATCTTGATGTAGATAACAAAATACATTTTATATGACACAGAGAAATCAAGTGAGAGAGTGATGGGTACACAAGGTCACTGTCTGTGGGCCATTGAACATATTCTATTAGTATTCTATCACTTATGGGACACATAGGGACTGCATAAAATGGGCATGGAACATAGAGGGGCCCCTCATCTGTCACATACAGATTTCTGTATTAAAAAAAAAAAAAAATCTGTCACCTTTGGCACTTTACTTGTTATACAGTAGATGGGTAGATGGTGTTCCCCATGCTCTTTCATGTCTCTTAATAATCCCACTTTTGTCAGGACAGTCCTGCTGAAAGAGGCCACTGCCATCAGGTAACACCATTGCCATGAAGTGGTTTACATGGTTTGCAATACTCTCTAGGTAGGTGATACGTGTCAAAGTAACATCCACATGAATGCCAGGACCCAAGGCTTCCCAGCAGAACATTGTCAAGAGCTTGCCTTCTTCCCATAGTGCATCCTGCTGCCATCAGGTAAATAATGCATATGCACCCAACCATTCACCTGATTTAAAAGAAAATGTGATTCATCAGACCTTCTTCTATTGCCTCATGGTCCACTTCTGAAGCTCACATCCCCATTTAAGGAGCTTTCAGCAGCGGACTGGAGTCATTATGGGTACTCTACCCATACATAGCCCCATACGCAGCAAATTGATATGCGCTGTGTGTTCTGACATTTTTTATCATGGCCAGCATTAAGTTTTTCAACAATTTGAGCTAACATAGCTCTGCTGTGTGATCAGAACAGATGCGCTATCCTTCGCTCTCCATGTGCATCACTGAGCTTTAGGCACCCATGACCTTGATAACAGTTCACTGGCTGTTCTTCCTTGCACCACTTCCAGTGGGTACTAACCACTGCGTACCGGGAACACTCCGCGAGACTGTTGTCTAGGAGATGCTCTGACTTAGTTGGCCCTTGTCAGAGTCACTCAGAACTTTTTAATTGCCCTTTTTTTTGCTTCCAACACGTGAAATTCAAGAACTGACTGTTCACCTACTGCTAACAAATCAAACTACTTGACAGGTGCGATTGTAATATTATAATCAATGTTATTCACTTCACCTGTCAGTGGTTTTAATGTTATTGCTGACAAGTGTATATACTTATCAAAGTCTGACAGCCTGGTCTGCCCCATATTTTATCTTCTCACAGAAAACATCCCTGTGGGCCAGATCAGCCTTGGAGAGCATTTAAATTATGGGCCACTTGTCCAAGCACAAACTTGCTTGTCCAAGCACACACACTGCTGTGGTAGCCCTGCCCAATTCATGTCTGCTTCCTCACCCGAGCAGTGCTCTTCTAACAGGAACCCCACTGCACCTACAGTTGCTTTTAATTATTGGCAAAACAGTGCCCTCAGGCTGCTGTCCACAAACCCTGCATACCGCTGGCCCAAGAAGCAATTGCCCCCTGCCTTTCTTGCCACCCTTTCATGCCCAGGATGAGTCGAAGATCACTGAATAGTGCTAGTTTGTGAAATATATATGTTCTGTTTTTCAGAAAACATATAAAAAGGCAAACAAATATTTGAAGAAATACAGTACACATAAATAAAACTGTGTCAGAAAAACAACATGTACAATCAAAAATTATTTATTGAGATGTTTATCTAAACAAGAAATAGAATAAGCTTGGTTGGTCTGCACAAATACACTAACTCCCACTTGCAATTATCATAAACATGTCGGCAGTAAATCACTCCAGTTTGCTTTTGCCATTTAGTGCACCTAATCTCTGCCAAGTACATTTGGAATGCTAATATGCAAATTGACATAAGCAGTGGATTGAAACATGCAACGAGATTTTATCCTCTTAAAGATTCATCTTCGAAGCAGTAGTTACAAAACACTGATATTCACGTGTGAGTTATCTTTGTATTATTGCATTTAGATTGAGCCTCTGGATTATAGAATTATAATGTAACAAAAAGATATTTTGATGCAACAAAATTGGTAAACATGATCCTACCTGTCCAAGGAGTTGCTGCAATATATGTCATGCCAATTGCTGGGGTAGAATTTTGGAGAATTGACAAGGGGATTTCGGATTTTAGAGTAAAATTATAAAAAAGTGCATTTGTCTGGTTATTTTTCCTCAATGTCCTAGTAAGTCTTTAAAGGCCATTTGTCCCTATCAACTCTAATTATTCCTAGTTAGATACACAGGATGTCATTAATTATTTGTTTTCGTTTTCTTCGTTTTATACTGTTGTCAGTGCCCCTTGCTGTTATGCTTATTTGGTATTTTAAGAAAATACTATTTTATTTTCTATTTACTGGGTACCCTGATCAAAGCCTGCTGCCTATAATCCCATTATTAGACAATATTTAATAATAAATGTATTTATTGTTTGGTTTTCTTTGTAGCCCTTGTTTTCTGGTGCTTGCTTACAAGTCCCTACACAATGCTGCTTCAACTTACATTTTCTTCCCAGTACACAAGTATGTTCAGTTGAGGCCCCTGCACTCTGCGGAAGACCTACGTCTATCCTATGTCCGTACTCCCACATCTGGTGCTCGCCTCCAAGACCTTTCCAGTGCTGCATCTTTTCTGTGGAACTCCCTTCTTGGACTTTTACCCAGTCTCCACTCCTTCAGAAAGTCTTTGAAAATACACTTCTTTAGGAAAGCATATTAATTAAATGGTTAACAACTTTTCATCCCCACACTCTGACTCCTCTCCTGCAACTATCAAAAATAACCTACAAGTTCTCAGTGAATACTTTTCTAGCAACCTACTTCATTACCCCTACTTTTACCCTTTGTGTCACTATACCACACTCCCTCTAGAATGTAAGCTCATTGAGCCGGGCCCTCAACCCCTCTGTTCCTGTGCGTTCATTTGTCTGGTTACAGTTATGTGTCTGTTAGTCCACCCATTGTACAGCACTATGGAATTTGATGGTGCTATATAAATAATAAAATAAATTATAATAATAATGGCACACATCTCCCGTTCTCTTTCCTAAAGCTTGAGCTAGAATTTGGTAGAGGAGAAACAGGACTGAAGTAAGGAAGTCTGTCAATCAAACACTGTTGAGTGATGGATTGTAGGCTAATTAATGGAAAACAAAACAGAATATTGTTTACGTTTCACTCATTGCCAAAGATGGCCAAAAAGATGGCCAAAAATCAAAATAGAGGGCCCAAAAGAGATTAATTAAGAAATAAAACTATGACAGTGCCACCTTGAATTACAGGTTTTAACAATTTAAAAACAGAATTCCCATATCAGCAGAGATCATAGCTCTATATCAGTGGTTCTAACCCATTCCTCAAGGAACACCAGTGGTCCACATTTTGTCAGTATCCCGATTGAAATGGACCTGAGAAGTGCCTTGATGACAATGTTGGCAAACCTCGACCCAATCTTAGACTGCATATATGAGTTGGTTTTACCAAGCTATAAGCAGATCCTATTCTGTCTGTATCTTTAAAATATTCACCACCAGAAAAAGTACCAGTGTAATTACTGTGCAAAATATAATTTTGTAGCACACACAATACATAAAGAAAGACATTTGCTCAATTTTTAGATCATTTAATGCATTGAAATCCTTTGTCACTCTTTATCTGCATTTAAAAGTATTGTGTGACATTTTGAAATGTGAGAATAACATTTTTAATAATAATAATAATGAGTCGTACCCTTCTGTAATTTTCTCATGTATAAAGCCCATTCAGGCATCTGTATACCCAATGTACAAATGCAAAAGCATGACCAAATATTTATTGTCTGGTCTATTGCCATTATTGATACACTTCCGTCTATAATATTAATGGGCACAGTAAGGATAATTAACAAAAAAGTGATTTGCAATGTAACTCCAAGCCCAGAGCAGGGTGGTTAATTATTAATGTATGTATAAATAGTACGGAGGACATTTAATAAATATGCTACTAGCAGTGGAATGGTCATATTAAAGGTTAACTCCAAGAACTTTGACCACTTCAGTGATTTGAAATTGCCATGGTGCTTTGAGACTGAATTTACAGAGTCTTTGTTTAAACGCTGTGCATACAGAGTTAAATAACTTTGCTGACAGGGTAGTACCTCCACCTCAGAAAGCCTCCTTAACCAGCCTGAAATGAGAGTTCCAGTGGGGTAATGTTAATTCTGTGCATATTGGGCATCTGTTGTCAGCACGCATAGCATGTTGGTGACAGATAACTAATGGCAGCATGCCACCCAAGTTCTCCCCTTAGTCCGTGCTCTTGGATGTCCCTCCAGTGGAGGGGAGTCATATCACCGGGGGATGGGGGAATTTTGCGATGCAAGAAGAACTTAGTTAAGGTGTGGGATCGCAGATAAGTTAATCTTTTCTTCCTTAATATTTATCTTTGCATTGGAGCTCAGATTTGACCGATCTAATACTTGAAGAAGTTTAATGAAAGTGCCTTACATTTAATATATATATATTGTTAAAATGAAATGAAAGAATGGATCACTGAGTTAATTTTACAATTGATGACTAGGTTGTTAAGCTAATGACCCGTTAATTAAAGGATAACAATCACTGGTCTAGGCAAAATCTATGCTAATTATGCAGCACAGCATGCTTGTAGTCTAGATATTGACACTGTGCATTAGTTAACAGTTTATTACAGTATTTATACATCAACCTGAAGTCTGTCAGACACATAAAACAAGATAGATCTACATTAACATACACAGAAATACAGCAGAGTGCAGATATACATGGACATACTGTTAAATACTCAAATAACAGCCTCTCTGAATTACGCAGACTAACTCGCTGATTCACATTACCTGTGAGTCTCACTCCTTGCCAAATAAATATTCACAGACCTAAGCATAGATATTGTAACTCAAAGTCCACAATTAACACTCACGACTCTCAATTAGCAATATATTAAAATAATTTCCAGAAACAATTTAGATCGTTCTATGGTCTGTGAATACAATGACATCAGTTGTCTTATAAATGTATGCATATTTTGACAGAGGTAATGATTGGATATTATTAAAGTAATTATCTTGTAATAATTATTCTGTGTATATGACGAGAGAGAGAAAGAATTCTTGTTTTTCCCAGTAAAGTAGATACATGTGGCATATGAATAATTTTTAATGTATCTCCTTGTTTTCAAAGCCCGTTGTTCAGTGAATTCGTCCTTTGACAATAGTTCTGCGTGTCTCTGCCTGTGCATGTACTGTAATTATGTTTTACAGACTCCCTGCAGAACCAAATAAAATATGAAGTCTTGTCTCTTAATCTCATTATGGATCTAGGGAGGACTATACGTAAAAAGTAGCCCCTGGCATTATTAGACCCATCACAAATGTCTATTGTAATTTAAATATACTTAATTAAGTGTGATTTGCCATGTTATTTAATCGCGCCCCTTACATTTAACATAATGTCACATAAACGTAATTAAAATATGCATGTAGAGAATGTGTATGTTTTTATAACTGTACATCAATGTCTACATCAATGGGAGAACATTAGCCTTTTGAGAATCAGGGACCTTAGTCACTGGCTTCAAAAATCGTAACAAAAAATGGATCTGATAATCATGATTATAGGGTTTATTTTAAATTTTAGAAACGTACATTTATTTGTGTTCAATAATTAACACTTATGTTAGCAGTGCCTTGCAGGGTTGTATAGCAGTCTGTATATTATTTTGTCTGCTTTGCTACTCAACATCTTGCCAAAACCTTACATGGTTTCATTGCTATCTTTCTCATATGTAAGCCAATAGTGCAATACACCAACTGGATAGTCCCACACAAACTGGATATCTTCTCTCTGTTCCTGATTTAATAGATTATTACATTTTTTCATGGGTATGTTAATCTTACTAGACTATTTTAACCCCTTAAGGACCAAACTTCTGGAATAAAAGGGAATCATGACATGTCACACATGTCATGTGTCCTTAAGGGGTTAAAGGCTTAGGTAAGCATTATTGTGGATTGGTTTCCCTATTTTCTATGACAACATGGCATTTGTTTTGTACTTCTATGTATGAGTATTTGTCTACTAATTGTACTATTTATTGGAGTACTAATATTGATTTCTGTCATTTCCTATGATATGATTTTAATATTATCAGCACTCCTGTACTTAACTTGGCGGTCCGCAAATGATGCAAACGTCGATCTGGCGGACCACTTCTTGCACTTCGGCAGCATGAGCATGAGTTATCTATGGGTATATATGGGTTATATATTTACTAAATAGTTTTGGTGCATTAAGTAACAAAATTAGAACGTTTCCACAATTCAACACTACATATGGCTAGATTTTCAATTTGGCTATTTCCGCAAAAACCCTCTAATTTGTTTGTCTAATTAACCTCAATTCACTGTTTAGTAAATAAGTTTCTTTGTGATTCAGCCAGTAAATGTTGATTGCTACACCTGCTCTCAGCATTATGACCCTTGTTTGTTCTAATCCAGCTCATATTTGGTTTGCTATTTACTTGGTTATCCTAAAGGGACCTTGCGTTGAATGCCTTGTGTACAATATAATATACCCATCACATGCTACTCACTGACACTGGGAAACTCATTCTTGAATATATAAATACGTGTGTGTGTATATCATTAGAGATTGTAGCCATATTAGTCCAGTGATGTAGATGGAAAAAACAGATAAAATTTGTATCTTGTAATTCCTTTTTTATTGGACTAACAGAATTTTTTAATGACAAGCTTTTCGGGAGAACCTCCCTTTTTCAAGTCTGAAGCTTTTCTGTATATATTTTGCTCCACAAATCCAATTTTTGTTATAGAAACACACTGAGTCAAATGTACTCTATGAGAAGCATTAAGCACACTGTAAAGACCTTCCTTTGATTTTTTTAAAGTTGTTTGTGGGGAAGAGTCTCTAGTGACAGTAAGCCTGAGAACCACTAGAGGTGTGGTGTCACTCAAAAAGTAAAAGTAAGAATGATTAATAAATCACATTGCTGTATTCTCACCTCTCAGTAGACATAGTTACATCATCTTCTAGTCTAATTATTGTCCCTTTTAATTTTTATTCTAATCTCAACACTATATCTACATTAATAGTGCCCAATAGGTGGGTCCCCTGATGTTTTAAAACTACAGCGTCCATAATGCTTTGTCCTTCAAAATCATTCTAAAGGCATGCAAAGCATCATGAGTTTTGTAGTTCTACGACATCAGTGGATCTACCCTTTTCTCATTGGTAGGAATACTATACATCAGGGATAGGCAACCTTCCGCACTCCAGATGGTGTGGCCTACATCCTCCATAATGCTCTTACACCCATAATGCTGGCAAAGCATCATGGGAGGTGTAGTCCAAAACATCTGGAGTGCCAATGGTTGCCTATGCCTGCTATATATTATTATTAGGATTAAATAGCGGCAACATATTCTGTTGTGCTTTACAACTAAAGCATGGGAATATTTAGAGGTAAAGAAAGCCCTGCTCGCTTACTGGGTAGCTTGGTTTGACTGGGATTCACCCCTAACTTTCTAGTCTGTGAATAATCTATGTAACACTCTCATTGCCTGTTTTATGTCCTATAAACTTATTTAGTCTAGCTTTATCGTCATTTTACATGTTTTTGATACAGTGTGGTATTTATTGTATTTACAATTGCTTGGTTTGTTGCTACTATTTATTTTTTTACTCTTCTATGTTCATTTCTACTCAGCAAAAACAAAAGATTGTTGATTTGAAAGTGCTTTGTCAAAGAAGACAAGGCTTTTTAATATCTAAACCCTGCCTTGAGTGCTTTAGTGCTTTGTCTGTGTGTCTTTTATGCAGTTCTTTTTCTTGTTTCTCTTTTTGATATTTTCTATATACCTGACTTTTTTTTACAGGGCATATTTATCTGCTCAAAGCAACAAATAGAAAATGATGAGCTTTGACACCAATTTTTATTTTCTCTTTGGGTCCGAACACAGACAAAGTTTTCTACTTCTGGGCATAAGCAATGCTTTATATGAACAATGTCCCAAAAACTCAAAATAAAGTATTTATTTCATTTTATTAATTAAATAAAGTGCAGAATAGGATCTTTGCTGTGTATTCTTTCTGCAGGTTTCAAGGTTCTTTAAATGGCTTATTTATATTATTATATAGACAAAATCATCCTAGGTCATGAGGCATTTTTGCAATACATGCATTCAGAAAGGGAATATGTTTTTGTCCATAGAGCTTACAATTAAAGTTAATCTTTCGTGACAGGTTAATGTTAACACAAATCAGGCCCAAGTTCATTAAATACATCATAAATCACAGAGGTATCACTGGGATGCATGATGTATTCAAATTAAAGTTTTGAGATATTTACTCACCTTATCTCTGATCCAATACTGCTATGTCTTCAGCTTCCTGAATGTTACTCTTCTGTAACACTCACCTCTGGATCACCCGCATTTCACTTATTATCCACTTCGATTTGTCCTGTTTGTGAAGGTTCCCAAGTGACGCCGACACACTGGTTTCACTGCTTGCATTCTGGTGCGTAAACTAAGTTACATCAGTCACTCCATTCCTTGTCAATCAATTCTCTAGCATAGACTATGTGCCAAAGAATAGACTGACAGTAGAAAGACACAGGTTTTCTCCCAATCTATACATTTGCTAGCAAATCTGCTAAAACAATTTATAGATGTAATGTTATGTTACATAAAAACAGCATAAATTGTAGGTGCTGTGTCAGGTGCCCTTAAAGTAAAAACCAGAAAAATTGGGGTGCCTTGGCTTTACTGCATCATGTAACTCGGATACTCTAAAAAAAGTGTTTCATAAAATGGGTCTCCATGTCATTTTAGTAGGGACCCCACTAATAGGAAGGAACAGATTCATCACATTCATCAATAACCAGGCAACTGCCCTAAATATATAATTTACTGTGGCAGGATAACTTCCTCCAGAGTCTAATGTTAAGGTATTTGCTAAATGTTAGGCTTAATGAATGGATCACTGAGCTTTCCATTTGAAGCACTTGTCGTCAAATTAGTGCCATGTATGCAATTTGGGTTATTGACAATAATGTTTAAGGTTCACTCGCTTAGTATATGGCCTATTGCCAGGGAGTAGGACTGTGCCTCCTCCCTAGCTCTTGGTTTCAGCAATTTGCATAATTTTCTAAGCTCTATACTCATATTACTCATACTCATATTTGCAATTACCAGGAATCAGAAGCATTATCTCATTAGTTAGACTCAGCCTCAGTGGAGGAGTTTTGTGTGGTGTTCAGCTTAGTCACGCATTATGGACCATGCATCCTTTGGTCACAATGACATCTGCAAGCCTCTCCTGACCACATCATCTCATTAAAAAATCATTGCTAAATATTTTATGTCCCCAACAACAGGGCAGCATGACCCATCAAACCAATGACTTTCATAACATTGTATGGTCAATGCAAGTCTAATTTTTAAAGAGCGGTAGAGAGAGTTGGTTTATTTTCCATGTCTGGCTGCATGGATAAAACTCAAAGCCACATTTTTTTTCTTTCTTTTTTTTTTCCAGCCGCAAATATTTTTTAACAATGTTACAAGTGGCAATCATTCTTTAACATAAAACTTATTAGAAAAAAGTACCGGAAAAAATGGAATTTGTTGCACTAAATATAATACAATAAAAATGTTTCATTCGGAAATCTGTTTTTTGCCACATAAATTATTATGTTTAAAAATAACATCAACACACTCGGCAGCGCCATGTAATTTTACACTGACGATAAACAAAAGCGGCAAACTGACGATAAACAAACAGGAACTAGAGGTGAATTGCAACGAACTTACAATATATTTCTATTGCATAAAATAGCCCCATTAAGAAAAGCTTGGGAAATAGAACTGTTTCTTTAGAATTCAGGAGAAATGCTTGTGTTTTTAAGAGACTGAATATATACAAAGTATTAAAAAATAAACTTTTTTTGTGTGTAATAAAAAGGTATATGAAATTAAAATTGACTGAGATGAATGTTGTTTTATAACATAAATTACCATACATTCAATTACCTTTATTTCATAGCTCTTATTAAAATGAACCTGTAATGTAAAATTCGACTTGCCTTAAATCGTCCCCATATACACTAAATGCATCATTTATCACAGAGATATACAATGTACTCATCTTCCAGAGCCACCATCTTCAAAGCTTCGTAGGTGTTACTCTTCTTGTAACACCCACCCACGAGCCGTCCTCTACTCCTCCTCTGTTCTTCTTCGATTTGCCCTGCTTGGGGATGCATCCCCAAACAGGACAAATCTCGTCAATGACGCCGACATGCTGGAGTTGTTGTTAACATGCTGGCGTCTGAACTCCATTCCTATAGTCCTATAACCAGCACTAGCAGCTTCTGCTAGGGAGTTTCCATATCAACCATTGAACATTTTTTTTCTGCACGCTATGCTTGGGATAGCAGAAGGTCCACCTGTAAGAAGTCGTTTTTGCTGTCCATAGTCAGCCAAATCGTTGATGTAGAATCTATACCAAGTCCTTGATATAGAGTCCAAATCTGCTAGCACAATGTATAGTTGAAATGTCATGCTATTTTCAAAGAGCATTAGTGGTTTGGTGGGTGATAGGTATACTTTAAGTCTTGAAATTTTAGCAAGGAGTTTATTAAGCATGTGAAGATTCCATTCCAATACTAACTACATCAAGATTTAGGCTTTGTCTGGATTGGAATCATGGGAGATACAGTCCACAGCAACGTAATGACACATGACGGAAATATTCCGTCATGATTCCCTTTTATTTCTGAAGTTGTGTCCTTAAGGGTTAATCCTAAATCCCTCTTAAACCTACATTGTAAACATCCCATAATGTCCTACTTCCAAATCCTAAATAAATTGTAAGACAGTTAACCATTCTTTCAATATAGTAAACACTGTTGATGTGCTAACTGGGATGAGTAATAAAGTTAAAGGGACACTATAGTCACCTGAACAACTTTAGCTTAATGAAGCAGTTTTGGTGTATAAAACATGCCCCTGCAGCCTCACTGCTCAATCCTCTGCCATTTAGGAGTTAAATCCCTTTGTTTATGAACCCTAGTCACACCTCCCTGCATGTGACTTGCACAGCCTTCCATAAACACTTCCTGTAAAGAGAGCCCTATTTAGGCTTTCTTTATTGCAAGTTCTGTTTAATTAAGATTTCTTATCCCCTGCTATGTTAATAGCTTGCTAGATCCTGCAAGAGCCTCCTGTATGTGATTAAAGTTCAATTTAGAGATTGAGATACAATTATTTAAGGTAAATTACATCTGTTTGAAAGTGAAACCAGTTTTTTTTTCATGCAGGCTCTGTCAATCATATCCAGGGGAGGTGTGGCTAGGGCTGCATAAACAGAAACAAAGTGATTTAACTCCTAAATGACAGTGAATTGAGCAGTGACATTGCAGAGAAATGATCTATACACTAAAACTGTTTTATTTAGCTTAAGTAATTTAGGTGACTATAGTGTTCCTTTAAGTGAAAAAGGTTTTCAAATCCCAAACACTTCTTTTTCCATTTTCTATTTTAACATCATCCCATGATGCTTAAAGCCTACTCTGTAGAGTGTACTCTGTGTATCAGTAAGTGTAAGTCTGTGTGCTCTGAGTCATTCCTTTCTTAGGGCTGCGCACACGCCCTGTGCTAGCGTGTATAGCGCTGCAGGGGGTAAATAAATTTACATGGTGTGTTCTGGCTGTACTAGGACAGCCAGGCATGTAATGTAATTATAAAATCCCACATTGTGCAAATATCTCACTAGTGTCAGTCCTGCTTTAGGCCTTCCTTAAACCTAATAATAGAGTTTTAAATGGCTGCTCTTTAAAATTTAACACTTGCCTACTTGTCTGCAATAATTTAAATATATACTGATACCTAATGTTGAATGCAGTTGCACTATGGAAAGCCTTGTTTCTTGTCAATGTGTATTCACACTGACTAACCAGGTAATTTGTCATTACTCCGTCTACTTGTTGACAGGACAGAGAAGGGAGCTAAGTGGTTTGTCAGTATTTCCAAGCAAGTTGTCAACAGGACACGACGTAGCTTCAAAATATGTCCTGTTCCACATAACTCCCCAGGAGAACTAAAACACTGTCAGCTCAATTGGGAAAATTGCAGTCAAGAATTCCTGTAGGTGCAACACTGATATATGTGCTACACATTGTATTGTTGGACCTAACTAGATACCAAGCTCTAATCCTTCCTGTTAGTGATCTAAAGGCTAAAGCCTTTCTTCTAAAGGGACACTCCAGTGCAAGAAAAAAAATCAGTTTTCCTGGCACAGCAAGTCCCCTCTCCCTCCCATCCCCGGTTGCTGAAGGGGTGAAAACCCCTTCAGTCACTTACCAAAGGCAGCGACGATGTCCCTCGTCGCTGCTTCTTCCGCCGCCTCCTCCCCTTCATTACGTCAGCCGGCGGGGGAGACTGATCCCGCCCACCGGCTGGGGAGACCTAATGCGCATGCGCGGCAATGCCGCGCACGCGCATTAGACCTTTCCATAGGAAAGCATTGAAAATGCTTTCAATGCTTTCCTATGGGGATTTTAGCGACGCTGGAGGTCCTCACACAGCGTAAGGACGTCCAGTCACACTATACCTGTGCTATGGACCAGGAAGTGCCCTCTAGTGGCTGTCTAGAAGACAGCCACTAGGGAAGGTCTTAACCCTGCAAAGTAATTATTGCAGTTTATGAAAACTGCAATAATTACAGTTGCAGGGTTAAGGATAGTGGGAGTTGGCACCCAGACCACTGCAATGGGCAGAAGTGGTCTGGGTGCCTGGAGTGTCCCTTAAGTGTTCCTCATTATAATTGAGAGCCGTTATGTCTTGTATGTTCTTCACATTAACATGATCCTACCTCTGGATCTATGAAGCCTTCACTCCATGAGGCTTGCTTTACACAAAAGAACTGTGGCTAACTTGAGAGCGCTGCTTAACCGAAAACTCAAAGTGCTATAACCATTACAGTGTGCTGTAGTGCTGATGTTGCCAGATGTGTCCTGGCACTATCCCAGGGTAAATAGACAAACCGTTTTAGATTGGTTTGACAACTTACCTAAGGTCTGCCATGTACCCACTGTTGCATGCTCGGGAGCTTCAATTCTCTGCGCTGATCTAAGCCCAGCAGTGCCGGGAGGAGCTCATCTGGAGCACTCAGCTGACACTCTCCATCAATGATCCAGCCCTGCATGACAAGGCTTATCTCAGTGGAGCACCAGAGAAGGCTGTAGCCTCCGGTAACTTGTCAAACCATACTCAAATAGTTAAAAGACAGAGTCTCGGAGCGCCTTAAGGCAGTCTTTACCGTATATTGATTTGCTCATCTTATTTGTAAAAAAAAACCCATAAAGATTGTTCGTTTACTTGCTTTATTTTATCTGGGGTGTTTTGATTTCTGTCGCTTTATTTATTGCTTGCATGCTGAGTTAGTTGCCAGCTTTCATCACTATCTATCATCTAACTAATCCAACATTCACAATTTAATAACCCAACAAGGATTCTAGTCTTGTAGAACTTGGCAAATTCTGTAAATAAAAGGTTCTCATACTGGCTCTGAAGACAACTCTAATATGCCAATACTTGGAATTATCGATGAATGACATGTCTTTTGAGGTGGATTACAACAACACCACTCTAGTAACAGACTCTAAATGGAAGACTCAAGAACATATAAAGCAATGTGTAATCTTAAAAATCTTACGTCAGATTATAGAAACATTTAAATACATAAAGGGAATCAACACAGTAAAGGAGGAGACTATATTTAAAAGAAGAAAAACTACCACAACAAGAGGACTTAAATTAGAGGGACAAAGGTTTAAAAATAATATCAGGAAGTATTACTTTACTGAGAGGGTAGTGGATGCATGGAATAGCCTTCCAGCTGAAGTGGTAGAGGTTAACACAGTAAAGGAATTTAAGCATGCGTGGGATAGGCATAAGGCTATCCTAACTATAAGATAAGGCTAGGGACTAGTGAAAGTATTTAGAAAATTGGGCAGACTAGATGGGCCGAATGGTTCTTATCTCCTGTCACATTCTATGTTTCGGTTATGGTTTGCATTAACCTACTCTACAAGTAATGCATTGTATTGTATGTTATGGGGAAAGTGACACTTAATAGTGACATTAATAAATTACGTACAACAGGACAAATAATGCACAAAGGAATATTCCTCGTTTGTAGTCACAGCAGTCCATATACACCTTATAATTTAATAATATGCACTGTTCCACTCCGTCTCCATCAAGGCAGAGTGAGTTAATAAGGGTCCCTCTGGCTTCTTCGGCGACATGCTGGCATTGACCTAGAAAATATTCAGCAAGCTCTGGGGTAAATAATGTGTGTGGGCAGATCAGACTGAGCTCAGAGAGCAGCCTGGCTCCCTAAAGAGGCTGTATTCCCCAAACAAATGACATTATGAAGGATTACAAAGGTGAATGAAGCTATTAGAATCTATGATGTTCACATTACGGGATTCCCTGCTTCCTCTGACAGTTCGGTTCAGTTCTGTTGTTATTCCAGATGTTAATGGCACAATGAAAAGAGGATTTACAGCAGGTGCAGAGAAAAAGGACACGCAGCGAATATGTACTCATAATAAATATGTATTTGAAATTAAGCAGTAGGTCTTACAGCCTGGTTAAGGTCCACAATTGTACCTCGTTCAATTTCATAGGGACCCCAAGGAATTAAACAGACACTTCATAGTGTCAAACCTCATACAACAACCTAAAACAAATATCTAAAGTACATAGGCAGGTAAATGGGGTTATTTACTAATGTGAATTCAAAGTCAATTTCAATTTGTTTTTGAGAGTTTTTGCTATTTTGGCTTTAAATTTGAAAATCACTCTGAATTCACTTGGGATTCCCAACAATACTAATTTTAGTTAAAGGGACACTATAGTCACCTAAACAACTTTAGCTTAATGAAGCAGTTTTAGTGTATAGATCATGCTTCCCATGTTTTATTGCTCAATTTACTGCCATTTAGGAGTTATATCACTTTGTTTATGTTTATGAAGCCCTTGCCACATCTCCCCTGGCTCTGATTGACACAGCCTGCATGAAAAAAAACTGGTATCACTTTCAATCAGATGTAATTTACCTTAAACAATTTTATCTCTTTCTTTGTAATTTGAACTTTAATCACATACAGGAGGCTCTTGCAGGGTCTAGCAAGCTATTAACATAGCAGGGGATAAGAAAACCTAAATTAAACAGAACTTGCAATAAAGGAAGGATAAACTTTAGATGACTCTTTACAGGACGTGTTTAGGAAGGCTGTGCCAGTCATATGCAGGGAGGTGTGACCAGGGTTAATAAACAAAGGGATTTAACTCCTAAATGGCAGAGAATTGAACAGTGAGACTGCAGGGACGTGATTTCATACACCAAAACTGCTTAATTAATATAGTTTTGGTGACTATAGTGTCCTTTTAATGATGTTATTGATATTTTATTTTGGCTCAAGTAGAATATCTGTGCAGAAATCTGAGCACTAGAGCCTCAAACATTCACTAATGTTATGAACAATGCATTTAAAAGAGCCCAACTTGCGAGGTGGCAAATTGAGCTAATTTATAAGATAAGTAGTGAAGTGTTGCACACCGGTACTAGTAACACCGGAGCTCCATGTTGCATTTTTCCCTTCTGTGGAGTCATTTATACTTTAATCATGTTACCAACAGCCTCTGTCAAAGATAGAAGTGCTGGAATACTGTGATCTCTATATTAATTTTTACAGAAAAGCAACAGGCATATTTGAGAGAAGAAAACCAAACAGCTTCATATTATCAAGCATATTTAGTGAGTTGTTTAAAGGAACACTCCAACATCAATAACCACTAAAGTCCACTGCATGCTGCATTGCCCTGGTGCCATACCATGGTAAATAGTCAAATTGTTTTAGGATGGTTTTAAAACCTGCCTGAGTCTTAATAAATGCCAGTGCCAGCATGCAGTCATCTCCTGAAAGAGCATCTGGTTTGCTCTACGGAGCTAAGTAGGGCCATGCAGGACCACTCGTATTGGCTGAGATTGTTCACTAAGCACTCTCAGCCAATGAATATGTTCCTGGGTCAGCTGTGCTTTATTCTATAGAGACATCCGGGTTCTTCTACAGGACAAGACTAGATTTTGTACAGATGCCCAAGAGATATAGGTAAGTCATCAAACTGTATTGAAACAGTTTGGCTACTTACATTAAGGAATATATACTTATAATGTACCGTTCCATTTTTCCTTTTTGTGGAATTATTTATAATTTTATCAGATTACAAATCAGCCTCTGTCTCTCTTTAGTAGGCTCCCTGGTTTAGTCTTCTTGTGTTGCAGAAATTATTATACATCTCACTCGAGTTTAATCATTAATTATATAATTTCTCCGTGGCTTTTAAGTAGTGTTAATTTTTTATGATGTAAAATATGATTCTTTGATGTTGAGAAGATTGTCTTTTTTTGTTTAAGCAAGGAAAAATATCTATAGCATCCATAGCAAAGGTGTGCGTGAGAAATCCATAGTTTGATTTATGGTTCTCAAAGATAAAAGTACTGTAACACTTTGATCTGTATCTTTTATAGAAAAGCAACAGGCATATTTGAGTAAAGAAAGCTGCAAAAAAGCATCATATTAAGAGTATTATTAATGAGTTGTTTAAAGGAACACTTCAGGCTCCAACTCTAAAGTCCACTATAGTGGTTATGGTGCCAGGAGTGACCGGGTGCCATCCTATGGTAAATCGTCAAACCGTTTTAGTATGGTTTGAAAACCTACCTGAGTCTTGTCAAATGCCTGTGGGCCACATACAATGCTTGCAATCATCTCCTGTAAGAGAATTCAGTTTGCTCTATAGAGCTAAGTAGGACCATTCAGGACTGCTCTTATTGGCTCTTATTGGCTAAGAGTTTTCACTAAGCACTCTCATTCTTTAAAGACATCCATCTTCTTCTGCAGGACAAGACCAGATATTTCATGGATGCCCAAGGGATAAAGGTAGTTTGTTAAACTGTACCAAAACAGTTTAGCTACTTACCGTGGGATTGGAACAGTTTAATACAGGCACCAAAAGCACTACAGTGGGCTGTAGTGGGTATATTGCTAGGAGTGTTCCCTTAAATTAGAAGGATTATTTAAATTAGTAGAAACCCTTTCATTTAAATATTGTTAACCTGATGTTGAATTAATTAATCTTTGTTGAATTTTTTTTTTTTTTTTTTTATTGAAATCTTTTGTTGTAGAATCACTCATGGGCTTACTCACTATTTGTAGGGGTATAAAATGGGTGTGCACTAGAGCTGTGTCCAGGCACCCTATTATGCTAGACCTTATAGCCCTCCTCATCTCTGTAGGAATGTTTGCTTGTATATTTACAGAAAACAATCATGCCTTAATACACCTTCTTATCACTGTAGGAAAAATCTTATATTCTGTGTCTCTTTTTTAAACTAGTATTTTTCAGTAAAGTTTAAATGTGAATTTTCTCTGCATGAACACCATACTGCAATCTAGTGTGCATTGTGTGCACACCTAATTCAATATTTTGGTCTTAATTTCACAATAGGATTTTTAATTCACTACAGTTATCTGTTCAATGAATACAACATTGAGAATATAGGTTTGGGTCATTTGAAACACAGTTACTCCATATTAAAAAAAAGATATAAATCTTTACTGGAAAATGATATAGCAACAAGACAAAACAACAATATACTATGTAAAATATGTATTCAACCTACACAAAACTATAAGAATAGAACTCATATAAATCAATAGGTAGAAAAGACACTACAAAACGTAAATAAGAAAATATTTGGCATATATACACATCCACCTTTCCAGTAGCATAATACATCATGTTAGTTTCATTTACATCTCAAGTCCAGTGAGTACAAACAAGACTGACTTAACGCATGGACAAAGGGGGCAGTTGCCCGGGGACCCCCGTGAGCCTAGGGGCTACATGGGTTTGCCAACTTTTCAGCATATTATTCTGGGAGATTTATTCAGAAACTTTATTAAAACATTTAGGTGGACTAATGACTTCAATATCAGCTGTTATCTGTACATACAATCTAGCTGCTGCAGTTACATATCTTGGCCTTGACGAAAACAACATACACGTACTAACTGTACAAAATCAAGACACGCAAATCTTTTAAAGCTGTAAAACTATAATTAAATTATTCTAATAGTTTTAACAGCTGCCTCCCCCTGCTACCTACTAAATTTTTGTGTGGATTAACCTCTGTTGTACAGAATGTTTTTTACTGTTTAAACACTGATTTTGTTGGAGGTATCAATAAATATAAGCTTAATTTTATCGATAGGTTGCATTTTCATTCCTGTGAGTGGTTGTGTAGGCAGGGTCCCAGTGCATTGCTTTGCCCGTTGGCCTGCACTGCAGTCAAGACGGCCCTGGGTGCAAACAATATAGATGCGTGTGCATTGAATAGTAAAAAAACAAATCCAAAGCCATACTTAACTCTCATACTACCCTATGAAACAGTCTTGTAGACCAATATTCCCAAGATATGTTTTTCACTAAAGTGTGAATTGTTAAGAAGCCAAATTTTAGATTTGGTGAATTTTTACATGTTGGCTATTTGGGTCTAAAAATTTAATTTCACTTTGAATTCCCAACAATTCCCTCTATAGTGAACTTTAAAGAAATCCAAAGTCCATGAGGTTCAAGCTCAACATTAAATGTGATCTATAGTTTTATTGAACAATTATCATGAATGTCTCATTATTATGTCCTTGACAAGTTTTCCTTTTTGGCTTTTTGTTTCCTCAGATAGCAACTTTGTTCTTGGTAACGCCCAAGTGCTGAACATCTTTCCTATTGTATACTGCTCGGATGGGTTCTGTGACCTGACTGGCTTTGCCCGTGCTGAGGTGATGCAGAAAAGTTGTGCCTGTAAGTTTCTGTATGGCCCAGAGACCAGCGAGCAACTCAAGGTCCAGATCCAGAAAGCTTTAGATGAGAAGAGGGAATTCAAGACTGAGATTCTTCTCTACAGGAAGAGTGGTGAGTGATCACAACTTGTACACACCTACCATGCAATACCATCATTAGTGTCTAAACATTTTTTATCCAGGATACCATTTATTATGGTTTGTTTAGACAATACTTCTACTGTCCACCAGCAGTTTGGTTTGTGATGTAATGGCCCCTGCCTGATAATTTGATGATTCACGTGTTGAATTTAGGCTTAAAAGGACACTATAGCCACCAAAACAACTTTAGTTTAATAAAGCAGTTTTGGTGTATAGCTTATGTCCCTGCAGTCTCACTCCTAAATTATCTTTCAGAGAAAAAGATGTGTTTATATTGCTGCCTAGTAACCTCTCATGGTTGTCACTCAGACAGCTAATAGATGGCCTTCCTCGCTAAGTCCAGCAGTCTATGTACGACCTATGTTCCATGTCTCCACGCTATGCATGGAGATGCTGAACGTTCTCCATAGAAATGCATTGATTCAATGGATCTCTATGAGTAGATGCTGACTGGCACAGCACAGTGTTTTGCCACGCATGCACAATAGCCTCACAATGCTTTCCCATCATAAATTGTTATTAGTAAGTCACCCAAAATTTCTCACAACACCCCCGACTCTGGCCACACCCCAATATAAACCCCTAAAATGAAAGTGTCCCTAATTGTCTATTTTAAATTATGTGAGGTATGTGATATTTATATATATAATAAAAAAGTAAAATAGAACATCTAGATATTATGGCATGATAACGTACAGAGTCTGCATTATATCTATTTATCTGCCTGTGTCTATATTAGGCCAAGTTAAAAGTGCCAGGGGATAGAAAAAATACACAACTAGATATCAAATTATATTAAAGTACAGTGCAAAAAACTGGTGACATTTGTACTCTATTACAATCTACTGTCAATGTGTGTCAATTAAATTCATGTTATCCAGCAGACATAGCAATTTATCAGTCTGTGAAAGGTAAAATTTACTCCAGATAAGATTTTGACAAATTATAGTTATAGAAAAGCGGCTGTAAAAATCTCTGAATGTTTAATAAGAAAAAGAAATCTCGATTTTTGACAAACTTTTTTATTTGTTTGGTGAATTTGACATGGTATATATTAGGAGGGGTGGGGCATGTACCCCAAATTCTACTTGTTTTGTAATCATATTGCTATCAATGTAAATTCATTTGGTTACAGACAAAACGTAACACATCATGATTATATTTATAATATGTAACTTAACTCCCCTTTCACTCATTGGATCATGTATTAATACATTTCAGTGCATGATTGGCGGAGGCTTTAATCACGTTTTTTAATTTCCCAGTTACTCACCCCAGTAGGAGCTTCATATCGTTAACTGGAGTGAGAGTATAAGAAATTGTCACTTCCAGTGAGGTTATAAATAAATCATAAAGATCTGCACTCCAGTTCATCAGGGAAACTGTTTAATCAGCCAACAGGATCCAAGTGGACCTAGAACTGCCCATTGTCTCCAGCACCCATCAATAAAGAGAGTGCCTCTTTACATAATTTCTTTTACTTCCAGGAAAATTCACACACACGGTACTGCACCACACTCAAGGTGCACTAGAGCCCCTTCACACTGTCGGGACTCCACCAATATGATCACGAGTCCAAACCCAAACACATGAGCAATCAGCAAGCTATCATAGCAAGTGGGCAGGCCAAACAATACAGTGCTTTGGCCCATTAGACTTGTGATCACATGACTAAAGCCTACATGGCCAAACCTTGTGTCATTTGGGCTACCATCTCACCATAAATGTGGTTTACTTCAATACACTTCCATTGTGGTCTGCAGAATCTTTGTTTATGTTCCGATAAATTATTTGCTCTATCGCTTCTCAGTTTTTTGGTCCATACTTTACATTAATTCAGTTTTAGAAGCAAAGGAGAGGCACAATATATCAAAATCTCTCACAAATTTCTCTCATGTGCTCCCATTTGTGAGATGGATGTCTATGGAAATTACCAATGCTCGCATTTTTCATTTAACAACCCCTTTTTGCCTGCTTCTTCAAAGAAATGAGTCAATGACTGGAGTCATTCAAATAATTTTCAGAGAGAGTTTGTTAGGGCGAGTTTTGTTTCTATCTTAAAATGAGGCTCTGCCATATTACATGTTTTCTAAACTTTACTTCATTTTTTTTTGCAGTATTATTGCAGTATCTGGCAGATACCACTGCTTAATGTGTCTCTTTTCATAACTTCACTTCAGTGAATCTGTCCCGTAGTGAATTTATACCTGGACATTTTTCCAAATTAGTCATTGTAAACAGATGGTCTCTAATAGGGAAAATAATTTTGTGCTCATCCTTAACATTTTTGAAATGGCTTTTTCTTCCAGTAATGCATAGATGCCATGGTACATTTTAAGTTGACCTCCTGTGTTTGGTCTCCAGAATATCTGTAAGATATGCACTGGTCATTGGATTTTTAATTTTTTTTTTTGTCATTCAAAGTTTATTGAGGCAAAGGATACATGACAAATGCAATTGAACAAGAGTAGTAAGGTCACAGTGAGTACACATTGCAAGAACATTTGTGGCATATCAAAATAACGTCCTTACTGTAAACTCAGAAAGTGTTATACAGAGCCGTCTTATACAATAATATCGTTAAGCAGGGAGGAAACTCATTAAAAAAAACTGAGTACATAAACATCAGTGTAGTCTGTGGTTGGGGGGTTTGGGTAAGGGAGGTGAAAAAGAAAAGAGGGACAGGGGGAGTTAGGAAGAGGGAGAGAAAGGGAAAGGAAGAGAGAAGGGAATTTGTACTTGCCAGGATTAAATTTTCATTCGCCGATGGCTTTTGGTGAATAGAAATTAGGAGCCTTTAAAAAAAAAATATATATATATATATATATATATACATATATATATATATATTAATGCCAATCATATAATATTGTAATATTGTAAATGTTCATATAAACACACTTAAATATGTGCAATCATCTATATCTGTGTGTTTTAAGTAGATTTACCCTGGTTTGGTTCAACAACCAGCAACAAATCTGCCAGCCTTCGCATCCACAAACGTTACATGGTGGGAATTTGTCTGTGCATATTGTCTGCTTATCTTACAACTGAAATTGGAAAAGCTAAGAGACTTCTGGGTTTCGTTAAAATAGGAGACTTGTTCAGGTGTTTGTATTGGTTAGATATTAAGAACCATGAGCTGTGATGGGCAAGTTATAGAAATTTTATGTAATGCGTAGTATGCAGTAAACGTGGAGATTCATTTGGCAATAGCAATTTATCCAAATTTTGTGCCATTCGGAATTCCTGAACTCCGAGCCGAAATGTAGCCGAATCATGAAACACACAATGGTCGTGTTTTTGATTAATGTTACTGAATTCCACCCACGGTGTACAAAAAAGAAAATTGATGGAACAAAAAACATGATTGTTGGCTAGGGGAATGCCACTGAATGTTGATTTTATTCACAGAGAAAGTGAGAAGTGGCCAAAAGAGGGGAAAAAAGAGGAGCAGTAAAAAAAAAAGAAAATCTATATTTGTATGTTATATATGTAATAAATATATATAATATGCTATATTAAAAAACTAGAGCGCTCACAGGGCCTAGTAGTGAAGATAATGCAGCATTATTTTCACTACTAAGCTCTGGGAGTCCTCTTCTTTTTGTTTACTGGCCGGAATATTAGCACCCCGACAATATATACTATATTTTTTTTATTTAATTTTTTTTGTACTGCTACTAGCTCTTTTTGTTTTTTCGGACAAAGTGATTAGGCCAAAACAAATTTTTCCGCCATCTGGAAGTCTAATTTGTATACTAGTGACATGGTAATTTCAGAAGATAGAAAAAAATATAGCTATGAAATTCTCTGCTTAAAGATTTTTTATTTATATGTACAAGTAGAGATGGTTACAATTAACAAGAGTAAATAAGCCAGGTCTTATTATAATCCGTTCTCACCAGAGTAATAAAACAATGTGAAAATTCACACTTCCGTTTTGTGAATAACAGTACAAATACGTTTTGTCAACATAGAAAAAAGGAGATCACTTTACATACTATAATATATATGCTTTTGAGGATGTCTAATTTTCGTCATTTACTACAATGACCTTTTATTTAGCGTATTTACAGACATAAAAATATTGTAGGTGAAATGATGAAAGAAGAGGATGAGAGAGGGAAGTGGAGACGAAAAAAAAAGGGATAATATGAGGTAGTGTAGAAGGGATCCTGTTTCCCGCTGGGATAGAAAAAAGCAATCCTCAAATTCCCTGTTAGGCAACTACTGCTCCATATAATTTTCCCATGGTTCACAAACTTTGGCGAAAGTGGAGTATGAGTTTCGTACTTGTGCAGTCAGTTTATCTATGAGATAGGTCTCGAGATTTAGTGATAACCCTATCAAGATTCAGTGTGTCTATTCCCAACCATGTCTGGGCCCTTCTAGCCGCTAGGCTGATTTTATTTACTAGCTTTTGTTCACGTTCATCCAAAGGTTTAGCCAGTAGGAAGGTCCATGGGTCTTCATTTATTTTTCTTTGCATTACATCTGTTTAGAGGTTTTCAATTAACACCCAAAATTGCACCACCTTTGGGCAGCTGCACCATATGTGGATGTATGTCCCTTTCGCTCCACAGCCCCTCCAGCAGTAATTTGTGGGAGTCCTACCCATCCTAAATTGTTTGAGTGGAATGGTATACCACCTCATGAGGGTTTTGTAACATTGCTCTTGATGAGTCACCCAGATGGAAGCCTTGGTGGGGCTTTTCATATATCATGCCAATCCCCTCCCTCAAATGTCTGCTGTAAATCTGCTTCCCCACGCCTCCCGCCTGCTCACGGGGCTACTCGACCGTGTGAAGCTAAGAATAGAAACCCCCACGCGAGACAGCCAAGGCAGCAGTACCACGCCAGAGTGCATGCTTCACCTGAGGTACCAAGGGGTCCCCCACCAGCGAAAGCCACCACCTGCCAACCCTTAGTAAGCTGGGGCAGCCTTCAGCACTCATCCTGGCTACGGGACTCTGTATACCCACTGGCGGGCATAGCTTAAAAATATCTTACCCGCAAGGACATAATGGCCATTTACCTTGCCCATTGAAAAACAGGGGATATGGCATGCAATCTACACACAATACGAACGCTATCCTGCCTCTTACCATCTTTTATTTTTCTATGTGATGCAAATTTTCAGCGTGGCCTGTAGCGTGGCCGAGCTGCACTCCGGTCCGCGGTGGCCGGCCGGCCGGAGTGATAGGAAGGTGCACACTCAGTGTGCACTTCCTGTCAGTCCGGCCGGTTACAGGAAACAGAAACTCCACGCGGAACAGGAGTTTCTGTTTCCTGTAACCGGCCGGACTGACAGGAAGTGCACACTCAGTGTGCACCTTCCTATCACTCCGGCCGGCTACCGCGGACCGGAGTGCAGCTAGGCCACGCTACAGGGGAGAAGCTGCAGCCGCCTGACCGCTCTTCACAGAGCGCTCAGGCGGCTGCAGTATTTAAAGGGCCGGCCCAGGAACGCGGCCAGCCCCCAGGTGCCGACGGCCCACCGGGAAATTTCCCGGTATCCCGGTGGGCCAGTCCGGCCCTGTAGTGAGCTGCACACTATGCTACGACCCAGACACCTATCTGCCTGTACACTGCAGTACCTTGCTCACCATATCTAAACGTTTGTCCCTGACTTCCTTAAGGCTAACTATACACCAGCTGATGCATTGCTACCCGCTCATCCATAGGTTAGTCTCACCCAACTCACTGCCACCGAGCTGATCTTGTGAAATAAAATAAAGCCCTAGCCTGAATACTACTCCCAAGATGCTCAGCCAGTCTATCTAGCATACTACTCAACACATCTAGCATACCAAGTTTATTATTCTCTTTATCCTATTACTGCTGGAACCTTCTCGCAGACGTGCGCAAATAGACTGTTTAACTCTACTTGTTCTTTAAAACAAAAAATGTGCCTTCACTTAAATGCCATATACGTGAAACTTTGTATTTTCAATGTACTTGCAAACGCCGTTGTGTCTATGTAAGAATTTTTGTTATCTCATGCACAACGAAAAATAAAGAATTTAAAAAATAAAATCTGCTTCCCATAGTGAAACATAAGTGAGGATGTTCTCTTCATCATAAGGCTGAGCTGAGCTGAGTATATATTAATGTGATTAGGCTTTTTTGTGGGTCTTCCGTCATACATAATCTTTGTTAAAAGTCAATGGGGCGCTACATGCTGCACGTACTTGGTGGAATCTGGCAAAGTCTCTAAAGTAATCCTGCGTGGCTAGTGGACCTGAATGTACCATTGTCAAACATTTGACAGTAGCGCTGTAGACCAGTATTTTCTAGTCCTCTAAAGTCTCTTGTCCTCATGTCTGTCTCAAACGCCCTGTTTCTAAGATACGGTGTAAGTGGGGACGGGGTGCATTTTAGAGAGTATTTACATTCTGTGGAATCCCAAATCTTAATTGAGTTTAGGTTAGCTGGGCAATTAGTACGAATATGTGGTCTATCTGGTTTTGGAACCCAGATACAAAACTGGGGGGATGTCTGAACGCATTATTAAGGACTCTAAGTCCACCCAATAGAGAGCATCTTGTGGTGAGTGCCATTCAATCATTTGTGCCAGTTGGGCAGATACATAGTAGAGGTGGTGGTTGGGAAATCCCAGAACACCTTTCCCCTTATGTTTTTATAAGATTTATCTTTATACCCTGTGAAGTTTTTTGTCCCATATGATGACATCAATCATAGTTTGTAATGTTTTTAAATCCCCTTTTGTTACTTTTACAGGCAGGGCTTAGAAGAGAAATAAAAGTCATGGTAGTAAGTTCATTTTAATAGCCTGGAATCTTCTATCCATTAAATAGGTCTCTCATGCCATAGGTCTAGGTCTTTGATTAGTGTGTGGATCATGTGTAATTTTCTGTATACAATTTATCGGGGTTTGGAGTTCGTTTTACCCCAAGATATTTAATAAACTCCTGGGTCAGTTTAATACCAGTCGCGTTCCCCATCAGTGCCACATCCTTGGACGAAATGCCCAGTGGCATGCCTACTGACTAGTCTAGGTTGATTTTATAGCCAGATACTAGTCTATACGATTCTAAAAGATCAAGTAGACAAGGGATGGAGACCTTTGGATCAATGAGAGTGAGCAGGACGTCAACCGCATAGGCGGAGACTGTAAATTCTTAGCTTGCAATTTTCATTCTTTTAATATCCGGGTTTGTTTTGATAAAATGTAAAAAGGGGTTCCAAGACTAAGCATACCTGCCGAGTGCCATTACTTAGTTTAAACTAAGGGATGGAGACAAGACCCTGGCTATTATGGTTTCAGCCTTGGGATTTGTGTATAGTGCTCTTACTATTAAACAGTGAGCAGCCTATGGCCTATGGCTGCTCCCTGTTAGAACAAAACAAAAGGTTTCCCCACCCCCGGCCCCCACCCCTGAATGGCGGGTGGGAACCCTAAAGTAAACTAATGGGGGGACCTATTGTCCTCCCTCCGGCCTCCATCCATGAGCGGCGGGTGGGTTCCTAAATGTCAATAAGGAGGGACCTATTGTCCTGGCCCCCACCCCTGAGCAGCGGGTGGTGGCACTAAGTTAGAATAAGGGGAGGAGACCTATTGTCCTCCCCCTGGCCCCCACCCCTGAGCAGCGGGTGAGGGCTCTAAATATCAATAAGGGGGGACCTATTGTCCTCCCCCTGGCCTCACCCCTGAGCGGTGGGTGGGGCCCTAAATTAGAATAAGAGTGGGGTCCTATTGCCCTCCCCCCTGGCTCCCACCCCTGAGCGGTGGGTGGGGGCTCTAAATTATAATAATGGGGGGAGGACTTATTGTCCTCCCCCGGTCCCCGGACCCAACCCCTGAGCGGCGGGTGAGGGCCCTAAATAGAAATGTAACCCCCCCAGATGACTAGGGGCCACTAAGCCCCTAGTCACCCCCTCCTAAGAAAATAACCCCTACCTACCCCCCTCACCCTAAAAATAATCAGAGTGCTCTGTGTCATTTTACACAGCGTGGGAAAGTTCTTTGGAATTTTCCCACGCTGTGTAATTTGACTTATAACTCTCTGATTGGTTACTTTCAATCCACGAATCGGAGTGTTGTTATGAATCAAATTACACAGCGTGGGAAACATTTTTTTTGTTTGTTTTTTTAACAGTGAGCAGCCACACGCGGCTCACTGTTTAAATGACATGCCCCTACTCAACGTATAGCGAGTAGGGGCATAATTTACTAATACTAAGTAATCTTTACTTAGTATTAGTAAATTTGTCTGAAAGACCAATATAAGTCTTTCAGCCTTTTAGTAGATAGCTCCCTAATGCCGTGGGGAATTAGGGAGTTATCTACTTATTCATTTCTGTCATTCCATTGACTGGCTAAGTAACTTACATTTTATATGAATGTATGTTACTTGATTGTTGTAAGTGTTGTAAATGCTTACAGCTGAATCCTGGCTATGTTTGTATACTTTGTATACAGTGTAACAGTCTTCATTCTTCCACTGGATAAGTATATTAGTACTTAGGCAATACTGTGCTTCGGAACTTGGGCAACTTTGGCACTTCGGAAATTCGGCAATTTCGGAACTTCGGGACTTTGGCTATTCGGCAATTCAGCTATACATCCGAATGTCCGAATTGCCCGAATTTCGTCTGAATTGCCATTCGGAACGAAACGAATTGCACATGTCTACTCTGTGTCGAGGGAAAGGTAAAGAGAAGGCATCTGAGTCTCTCTTGTCCACCAAATAAGACCGCTGGTCTTCTGTTTTCAAACAATTGTCTTGTGGGTACAAATCCCACATGATCTGCGTGGATAAACGTGGGAAAAAGAGAGAGTCGAGGCATGAGGCCAGTATTTTGGCAAATATTTTTAAGTCAAAATTAATTAGAGAGATGGGTTGGTTGACGCCTGAGATGGGTTGACTTGTGTAGTTGGCTACACAGGTATCATCTCTGCCTGGCTTGGGGATCAGTACCACATCTACAGTGGACATTCACACCGCCATCCATTCAATATACAACACGGTCAGATGAAGTATGATATCTTCACTCAGAGTTTTATAGTAGGAGCCATCAAACTCGTGTGCATAATCTCCCTTAGCTCTGGTAGTTTGGACGGGGTAAGGGTTTCTTTGTGCTGCATTTATGTTTTGCGCAGCACTTTTTGTAGTTCAGTTAGTAATATTTACGCCCTTTTGTGATAGGTAGCAATTTTAATTAACAATCCCCAGGGGACAACCTTGTGGGCGACCCATACTGCAGTCAGGGATACATCCTGGATCCTGGTCTAAGGCCTGTTGGTCTTGTAAAAGGGAATTATTCAATTTCCAGCAACAAAGGGAATGTGTGTTGTGTACTCTAGGGGTTAATTATATGTCCACATGGTTGGACAAAGAGATGAGGTTAATGTTTGATGTCCAAATCCACTGCATACCCAAAGGGTTAGTTAGGAGGAAGTCGATGCATGAGTAAGTAGAATCTGCTGCTGAATAAATATTTTGATCTATTGTCTCAGGATACTGAATCCTCCAGGGATCCAGTAATCCTGTGCTTTCTATAAAATTTCACAAAAGTTTATCCTGTCCTCCTCTACCCTGGGACCGCTGCCGCAGTCAACAGCTGGGCACGGCGCCGCAGAATCGGGTAAGAAAAAACAAAATACATTGTTAAGAAACAAAAGAGAGAAAACAGTAAATAACATACAGTGCTGTATATTTTTTCCTAATCTTGTCTTGTCTTCCTAGTCTTATCTTGCGCAAGGCCGATCGGGGGTGGGCATCCATCACACAGAGAGGGCCACCCCTGCGGGGAGGTTTTAAACTTATCTTGATGATCTCAGCCATAGGAAAGCATTGGGAGGCTTGATTGCGCATGCGCAAGAAAATGCTGCACCAATCAGAATTATTGAATCAATTAATCTCTACAGGGACTGTTCTGCTTCTCCATGCAGAGCGTGATGACACTGAACGTAGTTGCGACATGCAGTACAGCACTAAGATTCACATCTAGTGACCGTCTGAGTGCCTGCCACTAGAGGTGTCACTAGGCACCAATGTAAACACTGCCTTTACATTGAAAAGCCTGCGTGGACTAACTATACTTACCAGAACAATTACATTAAGCTGTAGTGATTCTGGTAACTATAGTGTCCATTTGAGTTTGTTTTCAGCCCATACATTGCCTGATTATTGTAGTACCATAGAAATAATTGAATATGCAAAATATCTACAATAATAAAATAATCATTCTAATTCAAATAAGATCCATTTTTTTTCTTAATAATAAAAATGTACAGTACTTTATAGTCCTCATAACGTGCGCTCCTTGAAATGTCGTAGTGTTTAACATATCGATGAAATGGTCTGATATTTATTGCGTGGCCTGCATTTGAACCCAGAAAGAAACAGAATCTCTTTTTCTAACCAAATTCTAATTTTATTACTACATTCTGTATTAATATAGATTCCAATAACTCCTGAACAATTTACAGAAATCATTATCTCCATATTTCTGTTTTATCTTTCCTAGAACATCTGTGTTTATCAAAATCATTTTGCAAATAGACAAAATTAAGGGTACTCACACGGCCTATTTAAATAAAATGGTATTTCCAGGCTACCCATTCTGTGAGATGTATGGGATCTAAAATGTCTGCTACTATTCACCTTGAATGGGGTAACTATAGGGGTGGAGGGTTTGCATTTCTTTGATGACCCTATTGTCTTCTGGCAGTCGACCAAGATAAGCAGGAGATATATCTTTATGGTATATAATTCTTACCTCGGTGTTCCCTATTGAAAGAAGCTTCTGTAATGCCACCACTCAACCACATCTAGCATTTGCCAAGAGAGATCTGTATACTAAATGTAAAGGTCTCAGTCTCTCAGAAACAGACCATCAAGATATTGATAAATAGGGGGGAGTTAGGTGAACGTCTCCAAGAGGGAAGACACATGGGGCCTCTGGTGCCTTTTACTCTATTGCTATTTTATTTTAATGTGATCTGGATGAATGTAGCTCGTGTTAAGCAAAATTAACATAACAATACGACAATTGTAAAACGATTGTTCTCCATGCACTGCTTTTAACAAAGACCTAGATATAAATTTCCATAAATTGCCCAGGAATCTTTGTAACCCAATTAAAAACATAGCATTTATAGTACTACTTAATGGGATGTGGTCAGAGAAATATTTCCATGAGAATAGAGGTTTGGTTTAGTTATAATGTGATTATTGTGAGTTTATTTTTCCTATACATGAAATATGTTTTATATAACTATGTAGGAACAGGGGGCTTAAACAGAAGGAAGACACATTTTTATACACTTTTCTATACATATTTATATGCTCAATATAATACATATTTATTGTATGTACATTGGAACAGAGGTCAGAGTAACCCCTAGTCCTGTAATAGCCGGTCTAAGGGGATTAGGTATGATATTAGATCATGTGTTGCCCACAGATGTCTATTAATTATGTGAATTCACTGGACTCTCTAGCACATATTGAGAATGTTTTCATGTACATTTTCTAATTTAACGCCTGGTCTTTTATTCATTTGACATAAGCAGTTTTCTAGTTGGTGATTTGTGATTAGTAGGTATCGTTTTTACTCAGACAAGAACAAATTACTTGTGCCCATACATTTATAAAAAATTTTTAGGCTTATTTATTTCACCAGCAGAAACTATAAAGCAGTAAATATTTTCACAGTAAGAATAAGAGAGATGTGAAAATACGTATAAAGGGATATTAAATGAGAATCGATGAGAGATCAAAGTGAATTTTAAAATTTAGACCAGAATAGTTAAATTGGAAAAGTCAAGTCTGTTTTCAGTTTGACTGTTTTAGTCTTAAATGTGAAATTGGAATTCACTTTGACTTCCTTACAAGTTTTACTGTAGTGGATAACCGCGTTAGAGTGATTGTGTTGTCAAATCAATAGATATATTTGAAGAACAATTTTTTTATTTTTTTTTTATTTATCACAATGGCATAATTGCAACCAGTACAACCATATGTAATATATGCGTTAGTCAAAGGATTAGCAACTAAGTATTTTAAATGGGCCTAATGTACATCAAATGTTTATTTAGGCTTGTATCTAAAAACAAGAAATAAGCATAAAATCCTCCCACATCAAAAATGAGAGAGAGAGAGAGAGAGAGAGAGAAAAAGAGAGACAAAGTCCCTATTAATACAGTCCCTAATAATAATAGCTTGTTGATGCAGGTAGACATTTGTTTGACATTTTGTGAATAGTCTAAACGATTGTCAGCATTAGTGGGCCTTTTTTGAACATTATTTATTTTCATTGTCAGAAAAACAGTTTCGATATTGCAGTTAACCATTTCATTACCTAAAATGATTATGAACATATTTCTTTTCATTAATTTTCATTAATTTTGCAAACTTAAATTTGGTTCATAAAGTCTCACTCACCCTCATCTATACAATATTTATGATTACTAGTCTGTAGAGGAATTCATTTCTCTGCTAGAAGTCACTGATAACTGATATAATGTCTGCAGATTTTCTGAAAATGTAGTCTCACCCCTTGTTTCAAAACAGTAAAGGAAGTTTCAGTGGGTCACATCATTCCTATTGTCAGGGAAAGGGAAGAGTGAATGGACTGTATCATTTCACTGCTAGCATTACATTAGCATTTCAGAAGTTGATAAAGATTGTTATATAAGTTTTAAATACCTTTTAATTTTTTTTAAATTAATGATTAAACTGTATTAACTGGATGTGGGCATTGTGCTCAAATGCAGATATGCTTTCTACAGTCTGTTAACATTTTTAGTAAGATGGGTCCTTCATGGTCGTTACAAATACCTACAAGATATTGGACCATTTTAATTTATTTATTGCATTTTTCTAAAAATGTTTCAGACACTATGAAACATTGCAAGATAAATGGCATTAAATAAGGTCTAAAGGTTTTCATTTCCCATATATTTTTGTTTTGATTGAATGTTTTATTTTGAGCTGTATTTTGATTTTTTTTCATTTTTATTTCTTTTTATTAGGAGTAGAGAAGCAGATCTAATGAGTATTAAAATAGGCATTTGAAGTATGTAGGCTACATTGCATCTTATTTGCGTAATGTCAAGCATAACATATTAGAAACAGAACCCTTGTAATCATTGACTTTGAGTTTGTGTTTCTTATTTTTTGTAATTAATTAGAAGCACAAGAGCATGAAAAATAATTGATTACAGTAAATGTAAAGAGAGTAATTATTGTGAAAGGTGAGAAGTTATAAAAATTGTATATCTTAAGAGAGATAAATATTTGCAGTGTGGAATTACAGAGTGAGAAACTATGGAGCCCCAAGTAATGTGCAGGGGGTACTAGGAGATTGTAGAGCCTTTAGTAATAATGTGTAGTGTATAGTGGGGTATTATACAGTCCCCCAGTGATGTGTAGTATATACTGGGATATATGAGATATTACAGATCCCCCCTTCCCCCTGTAATGTTCAGTATGTTTGAACACATACCCAATTCTAGCTCCAATCTCACTCGGCTCTGAGATGTTTCTCTGCCACTTTTGACATCAACCAACAGGGGGTGAGCACGGTGAGTGCCGCAAGCACATTAGGCCTTTCCCATATACATATATTTTGTAAATTACCCACCTTAAAATGTCATATTCATTATATGCCTCACTTACGTACATGTATCAGATACATACAAATGCATTACCCTCTGATAGAATTTTGAACTTTACATACATATGTCAGGGTGATATACAGGGTTATACAATAACCACAAAATAGTAGCAAATTGTAATCTGAATTGCAAAATTAAGGCTAAAGTAGCTAAGTTGTGAGTACAAATGAGTTGTAATTTAGCTATTTCAGTTCACTGCATTTTGTAATATATTGAATACACCCCATATTGTATATCGAAGGAAACTTAATTAAACTTGGCTAGACACAGGGTAGCAAAACAAAACTAAATGCATAATGTAGAGATGGTTCTATATAGGACTGATCTATCCAGTGTGCATATATGAATGTAATTATGAATTTACATATGCAAGCAAATTATAATTTATATGTGTACTTGGGTATAGCAGCATGCCAAGAGAGCCCTGGTGCCCCACCATTAGAAGTAGTTAAACCATTTTAGAACGGCTTAACTGTTTACCTGGAGTCTGCTCCTGCCTTTACCACCAGAGCCACAAAATAAGTTCTTCACTGGAAGGCTTCACTCGGGAGAGCTAATAGAAGTTTTCTATGCAAGAGCTTCCGGCTCCCTGACTCAGGCAGAGGAGTGTGGGAGCGTCATCCGGTGGACCCCAGGTAAGTATACATACTGTTCTAACTACAGTTAAACTACTTATAGTGGGGGGAGTCAGAGCACTCCTGCAACCATAACCACTATAGTGCCTTGTAGTGGTAATGATGTCTGGAATGTTCTTTTAATATACTTATGTAATTAGGCCAATACAAACTTTCAGCTCCAGGCTTCTGAGGCACTTCACCTGTCCCTGGTTATTACTGTTTATTTGCTAGCTATCCCTTAGCATATACAGGTACATATTAGGCTAATATTTTTTTCAATCAAAGAGTACTTAGCAGTGAAGGGGTTAAAAACTGGAAAAATTACAGCCTTTTGGGGAAAAATGCCAATTCGGGTAAAAAGATACATATTTCAGAAAAACAAAAATATTTACATATGTTTATTGATGCTTTATATATCCAGTTGCTAATATACGAAGTTGACTGGAATAGTAATCACAGAATTTTTTTCTGAAAATTGGGAAGATTGAGTAATATGCTACTCATATCTACCTGTCAAGACACTGGATCACTTTTCACTATTGACGTTTAACACGTCAGTGCTATTTTGTGTACCATTTATCAGTTTAGGTAAAAGAAGACAGTTTGTTGCTTTGGTGGCCTTCATGTTAAATGATGGTTTATGGGCACACAAAAAACTGTAGTTGTCAATCATTTTCCCTCCCTTGAAACTCTGTATGTCAGAGTGAAAACTAAAAGAAATACTTTCAAAACCAACAATTAGGAAATATATCTAACATGTCCTGTTCTTTAACATTTACTATTCCATCATACTGATCAGCAACACATTGAATACAATTCATTTACTCCTTTGTCCATCACCTGAAAGATTAGCTTTTACTGAAACTTTAAGGTACTCCAACTGAAATTGTTGAAAGAAATGTCAACAATTGACAGTGTAGATTTATTTTCAGGTTACATACTCTGAGGCTGGCATAGATATCAACGTAAGGTCAAAAGAATATCACATACAAAAGCTATTGAATATGTCAGCTGTCTGCAAGTTTGTCTCATAACTCAGATAGTCTCCTTAACTGATGCTTTGCTTTTGATGTCTGCTATACAGTAGTGGTATATTTACTGAGATCCTACCATATTATTGACAAAAGAAAATAATTATAACCTTCCGTTAGACACATATAGCTTAGATACAGGAAAGTCTCACAGGGCTGAATTAATCTTCTCTTACATCCATTCTTTAAATATCCATCATTATTTGGTCGTCTCTGCAATGCAATTGTAATTATTGTAATAATTCATGTTTTTCTCCTATTTTGAAGTCTATTATTTCAATGTGCTCTTAAACATGGTATCATTTATAAAAATAGAAATACCTAGCTCAAAAACTACTAAACCATGAACAGAAAAAAAGCTTTGAATTGTGGCAGAATAATTTAAGGGACACTTCAAGCACCATGAACTCTTTTTTTTTATTTTTTTTTTATTGTTGTGTTCCTACTAACAAATGTATCTTTTACATCCCAAATGATGCTTGACATTTAAAACTACAGCTACAGCAATCACTATGTAAGGATAGTTGTGGGACAGACTATAAAAAATTATATTTTGTGAAGATTATGAAAATAATATAATTGTATTACTATTAAAAATATGAATTCTTTATATGCATATGACTATGGCACTAATAATTATTATAGAAGCATGCCCACAATTTTGATTTAATGAGATACCTATTATTTTATCTCTGCGCCTAAATTCTTCCTAATTTTCTAATTTAATACAATATAACATACAGTAAATATATAACTTAAAATTGTGATTTATTGTGACTACAAAAATCTATACAATATATCAACGGAATTCAACATAACATATCAGAGTATCACATTACAATACCTCCTGCAATAAAAAAGCTTTGACAATCTATAATAATATCCAACAATATCCACAAATGGTTGCAAACAAATTAACTTTTTTCCAATTCACTCAGCAACTAAACTCTCTCAGCCTGGAAATGCAAATTGACGTTTCTACCGAACCAATCTGAGTGATTCTTGGCTATGTTGGTCACTCAGATCGGGCTATCAGGGAATGTGCTTTTTGTGGGCTTCCCAGGTATGGTTGGGGGACTTTTGGGGTACAGGATACTTTGTTGATTTTTTGTGCCTGAAAGATAATTAAATTGGAGAAGTTTACTCAGGCAATTATCTCTCAGTCACAAGGGATCTTGGGATTGGAACCCCTGCATTTCCTGCATGTGTTGCTTATCTCTAAATGATCGACACCTCTCTTCTGAATAGGGGTAGTAATAAAATGCAAAACATTTTTTTAAAAAAGATGCTAGTTAATCTGATCTAGGGGTTTACTAGATGAATACCTTGCATTATTTTATAAAAGTTAAAATTTTAAAGAAATCGGCACTTTATAACCCTTCTTGGGTTATAAAAGATAGCCATTCCTTATATACCTTTCTTATTCCTTATCTACCTCGAGTGCTTGCTCAAGGTGGAAGAGAGGGCTTCTCTATGAGAAGCATTGTCACTATTTTCTAGTGCTTGCTTCTCTATATGAGAAGTAGATGTGCACAGTGGAAGAATTTGGTTAAGTCGAATCAGTTTGGCCCAAAAAAATATATTACGGTTGACTGAATTTTGGCAGCGTGGTAGTTCAGCTCGTCCGAATATTGTTCATGCAGCTGATTTAGGAAACAGTATTTGAACAAACCAAAAGAGCGCAAAACAAGAAGCTATTATTATAATGCAAAATATATTGATAATATTTACATAAATATTTATTTTGCAGTACAGTAATAGTCTAATTTTCTCTCTCTAATAATGATGCTAATTCCAATCGGAATTTGGTTAACTTAATCCAACCAAATTCCAAATAGAATGGCATTTCACCATTCCAAATTGGTCCACATTCAACCATGTTTTTTTGAAGGGAAGCACAACTTGTGGAACACCTAGTCGCAAACAACCAACCGGGTTGTCCACTATATGGAGTGCTTCATTTTTAATGTATCTATAGACAAGAATACTATTTTCATTAATTTTGAATGCATCTTTAGATAAGAGCATTATATAATAAATGTGAAGGAATAAATAAATTATTTAAATAGCAACTTGTCATTTAATTCAAAAGTTACAAATATTTTAGCGTGTTGGTTGACCTTATGTTGAAAATACATGGTCATTTGTTCTTTTAACATGCTAACAGGATTATTTACTTAAGAAGGAATTCAAGGTGAATTCAAAATGAATTTCCAGTTAAAGGTCAAAGTAGGTGAATGGAAAGCATAGCTGACTTTTTTTTTTCCATTTTTCCAATATGACATTCAATTTGAATTCACCTTAAATTCTCACTTTAATGAATAACCCTGTAAATCTTACAAGTGTTTTTCCCCCACACTTTTAATCTCTCTTTCTCAAAGGGAAAAGGCAGTGTTTACTTTACAGCCTAGGGATACCTCTAGTAACAGTCACTCAGATGGAGGCGCTGAACGATGCTCATAGAGATGCATTAATTCAATTAGTTCAATGATTCAATATCATGAGGAGATGTTGATTAGTGCAGTTCGGCATTTTGTTGCGCATGCGTGATAGACTCTCAATGCTTTCCTATGTGAAAACATTGGATTGGCTGAGATCACCAATTCTGATTATCCAAGAAGGCAGATCGGGGGTGTGACAGACCACCCTGTCCCTGGATTATTAAAGCCTTTTCCCCATTCTCCTGTTTGTTCGGTTCACCATGTTTGTCTAAAAGTTTATGCTTATTTTGTTCAAATACCAAACAAAACTAACGAACTGCGTGGACTGCTCGTTAACCTCCATCAACACCTCATTAACATTTGTAACTGCAATGTTCTAAGCGGTCAGCTGGGTGGTCGCCTCTTGTATGTACGAACACGTGGTGACGGCCATCTTGAGCCGCGAAGCCAGGCAGCGGTGTTTGGTCGTAGAGTGTGTGGAACTAAAATTGGACACTTGACCTCGCGAACACCGCTGAACTTCCATCCCCACCTGCGTTAGGTTTTATTCATATGAAAAGAACACCGTTCAGTGGGAGCTTACTCCAGAACTAGAGACACTTAATCAGCATACGGGCCAATATCTATGTTCGTTATTTTGTATAATTTTGTACCCCCAAAGTGACCAACCACTAATCCCAATTGCATGGAACTATTCTGGGCAGGAGATTCGCATGCGGTCGGTGGCGTTTTGGCTGCGATTGTGGGATCTGAGCGCTTTTGGAATATGTTGGGCACTCAGATCCAGGCAATCTGGAGATATAGGACTTGAGGCGGTACCTGATTGTATTGTGTGTATTTTGGGGTGTAACAATTGTACATGTTCTGTACCTGAGAGATAATTTAATTTAGATGTTTGTTTTCAAACAGTTCTCTCTCTCAGGTACAAAGAAAACCATGGGGGGATTACCCTGTAATGTTGAGTTGGAAACCCCTTGCAAGGGCTGTTGCATAAAAGGCAGTGTGTGGCCTCCAATAAAGCAGTTCACCCCCAGCATTCAGTCTCGACTAAGGTCTGTGGGGGAAAGCTATACTTGCTATATCACTACTTTACCTGCTTTGTATTATCGCTATTGGAAAACTCTGCTTGGGATGGTTACAGCATAACTCACACTAGGGGGAAAAGAACATCTCTGGTGGCGAAACCCTTGTTTCTATCTGGGGTGTGACCAGCACCGGCGGACTCATGTGGTGCTTTAATAAAGGTACGTTTTCTACTTATTTGAAAGGAACAAGGGAGGCTGGAAAAGCTAAATAGTGTTTTTAACACTATAGGGTCAGGAATACACATTTGTTTTTCTGACCCTATAGTGTTCCTTTAAGTCTTTGAAAGAGTAAGGTGCATTTTTATATTAGGCATATAACAACTGCTTTTCACGATCCTGCTAAATGGAGTGACAACAGAGGTTTAGGCTCAATAACTACAGGACTCTTAAAATTTATCATGCTGTGGTTGGGAATCCATTAAGAGGCAACAGTAACTTATTACACTGATTGGAAGATTGAAGTAAGACACAACAGATTGTGAAGAATAACATATAAATAATGTATTTTCCCATCGTACAAAAAACCCCAGCATTTTTCATTTTATATTTTTAAGTGTCAGTCATTGTATGATAAAAAAACATTAAGCTTCTTCTATATACGAAAATTTTACAGTTTTTCGTTAAATCCACTGCAGTGTATTTTGTGATTATAAAAATATGATTGAGGCAAAGTGGGCAAATTAAATGTATGATTATATCTGCAAATGGTCAACAGCTATGTTTTCCAAAATGCACTGAGAATTTATTGACGACAGTTTTTGAGAAACATTATCACCAATCTTAGCCCTATGTTTCATAAGCATCTATGAGTGTAGCGATAATTATAATTTGCCAGATCTGCATATTTGAGCATATTTGAGTGCCCCTTCCTCGCTTTTTCAGAGGCTTGTTAACGAATGCTCATTAGGATGTTAGCTCACCTTCTCTCATTTCTCAAATGCAGTTAAATGCTAATTGTTACAATGTACAGTTTTGCCATCAGCCACATTCAATATTCTGCATGAGATTGTTAATTATTTTGCTTATAGATGGGTAAAATTAGAACACACTTGTAGAAATAAGACATTACAAATGTAAAACAAAGAGGTTGAAAAGACCGATATTTATTTATTTTCAAAATATTATATAACATTTTTATATCAAAGTGAAATGCTTTCAACCCAGTTCTTGCCTTTCAGGAATATTTAGAGATAAGAATAAGAGAAGGTAAAAAAAGTGGCATATAAAGACTCATAATATTCTGACTGCTAACAACACTTACATCCCCCCTCTCATAATATTGTAAAGCGCTACAGAATCTGTTGGCGCTGTATAAATGGTAATAATAATAATAATTATTATTCACAACATGAATTCTTGCCAGTGTTCTGGTAAACAAAAAACACTCTAACAAACGCAGCTGTTTTACAGAACTATACATTAGCTTATGTGTTGAGCCCCAAAATGTAATGGAATTAATTTCAGTAAATACATATTTAGTTTCAGTCATAGTCTTTTGACTAAAAAGCCATTTTAGTTGTATTTTAGTCATCTGAATTGTTTTCGTTTTAATCAACTAAATCTCCAATAGATTTTAGTTGACACGACTAAAATCGACTGGACCGCCCCTTCCCCAACCCCTGTGTGTTTCTTTGATTCTCCCTAGCCCCCCATGTGTTTCAATCCTAGACCCCCCCCATGTGTCTCATTTTCACTCCTCCCTCCATCATCTGTCTTACCTGCCAGTGTTAATTATGGCGGCAAATTTTAATTTAGTTTTAGTCATAGTCTTTTGACTGAAAAGCCATTTTAGTTTTAGTCGTATTTTAGTCATCTGAATTGGTAGTCGACATAATTAACACTGGTTGTAACTAAAGTGATAATCATGTTTACAATGAAGAAATCACTACGTTCTTGTAGATGAACACCGTGGCTGGCCCATAGGTGCAGGTTAGGAACACCACCGCCCTGTTTTTTTATTTTAAACAAAAATGATCAAAAGTTATATTTACTGCTGCGTTAAGGGATAGTTGTAGTCCCCCCTCTTCTGTTCCCATTAATGATGCGTGAAGATTCTGCTGAGAGATTGATCAACTAATCATGTCAAGATTTGGTAGCATTTTTGAAAATGCTTCATTCTCAATAGTTATAGAGTTAATTCCTCAGAGAAACTAAGAAATTTTATTTTTAAAATTTTAAAATTTATTATTATTTAACATGACAGGAGGCTTCGTATTTGCTTAAGTCTCTCTTTACTAGAACTCCACAGCAGCACAGAAAACAACCAATCAGAAAAAAGTTAGGCACTATAAAACTCCCCTCCCCATGCATCATTTCCTCTTTCTTTGCTGCTCCTCATCAGTACAGGTCAGAGTACCACTGCCTCCTGCTTATAGTTGGTGGCTTTGGGATTTAGTTATGACTTATTTATGATTTATATTACATTTAGTTATCATATTATATTTTTATTTTATATATTATATACATTATATTTAGTTACCATATTATATATATATGTATTTGTTATATATTATTTGCATTATATTATCATATTATATGTTTTATATATTATATACATTATATTTAGTTACCATATTATATATGTGTATTTGTTTTTATTTATTATTTACATTATATTTAGTTATCAGATTATTTTATATACTTTATACTTTCTATATATCTTTATTTGGGATTCATGTCCTTTTGACTCTTTTTAGCTTCCCCTGTTACTTTGGGGATGTTTTCCTGTTGTTGTGGTTTTGTTTATGGGGGTTACTGGGGATACTTCCAGTTTGCTCCCCTTTGTGTTTCGCCCCCCTCCTCCCCCCTACCCCTCTTTCCAGTGCCCTTCGCAGGCTGCAGTTGCTTTTCACTTGGGGAGTCAGGAGCAGGGCCGGACTGGCCCACCTGTGATCCCGGCCGGCTATGTGTGAGCTGTGCGGCCGCACATAGCCCCATTCGAGCAGTGGGAGCCAGGCGTCCGGCACAGCTCACAAATGGCCGGCCGGGATAATAAATAAAAAAGAAATTTAAAAAAGCGGCGGGGGCGGAGTTACCGTGCGGCGGAGGGGGGCTTAGCATGCGGCGGGCGAAGCTTACTGTTCGGTGGGGGCCCGGCTAACTGCAGCATGAGAAGTAGGAAGGAGTCCCTGCTTCCCCAACAACCAGCCTCCAGGAGCTCCAAGCAGGAGGTAAGAAGGAGGTCAGTGTGTCTGTGTGTGACTGCCTGTGAGTGTGTGACTATCTGTGTGTGTGACTGTCTGTGTGTGTGACTGTCTGTGTGTGACTGTGTGTGTGACTGTCTGCCTGTGTGTTACTATCTGCCTGTGTGTGACTATCTGTCTGTGTGACTGTCTGTGTGTGTCTGTCTGTGTGTGTGCCTGTGTGTGTGTGACTGTCTGCCTGTGACTGTGTGTGTGTGACTGTCTGTCTGCCTGTGTGTGACTGCGTGTGTGACTGTCTGCCTGTGTGTGTGGCTGTCTACCTGTGTGTTTGACTGTCTGCCTGTGTGTGTGTGACTGTCTGCCTGTGTGTGTGGCTGTCTGCCTGTCTCTGTATGTGTGGATGTTTGCCTCGGTGTCAGTGACTGTCTGCCTCTGTGTGTGTGCGCGCACCTGCTAGTGAGGGAGCCTCTGTGTGCGTGTGCCTGCTAGTGAGTGAGATTGTATGTGTGTCAGTGAGCTTATCTGTAGGGATCATATGTGTGTGTGTGTTAGTGAGCTTGTCTGTAAGGAGCATGGGTGTGTTGGAGCCTGTCTGTGGTGAGCATGTGTGTACAGTGAGCTTGTTTGTAGTAAGCATGAGTGTGATCGTGAGCTTGTCAGTAGTGACCATATGTGTGTCAGTGAGCTTATCTGTAGGGATCATATGTGTGTGTGTGTTAGTGAGCTTGTCTGTAAGGAGCATGGGTGTGTTGGAGCCTGTCTGTAGTGAGCATGTGTGTTAGTGAGCTCTTCTGTAGGGAGCATGTGCGTGTCAATGGGCTTGTCTGTAGAGAGAGTGTGTGCGCATCAGTGAGCTTGTCTGTAGTGAGTGTGTATGTGTGTGACAGTGAGCTTGTGTGTAGTAAGCTTGTGTGTCTATCAGAGTTTGTCTGTACTAAATTTGTGTGTGTGTTCAGTCCCTCTTGTGGACTTTCGTCATGATCCTGATGCAAGTCCACAAGAGGGACTGAAACATTGATCTTCTCTTAAATATTTCAATAAAAGTTAAATTTTAAGGAAATCCGAGCCTTTCTGACTGGCCTGCTCTAACCTTTGTTCGGCCTGAGCTATCTGGGCCCGAAATCCCTTTTGGCCGCAGGCCTGGGAGGATCTCACTGAGAAGAGCCAAGTGCCCACTATTGACATGGAGATATATGGGTATCCAGGCAAGCACTGCTGCCTTACCATCCAAGAGGACACCAGTACACGGGCACCTCAATATGATTGAAAGGGTGAAGGCCCTAAACCTCATACTCTGAGGGGCAAGGTTTTTTAGTTATGAGGATCCCCGGGCGCGTCACCAAGGTTCACACCAACCCGGCGGCGGCACATCTCCGAAGAGAATTTTGCACAAGCAGGGACCATTGCTCAGACGCCAACAGGTGAGCACGGTTGCCTTGCCTTCAGCAACTAACCATTTAGCTGCCTTTCCGGTATCCATGTTTGGTATTGGTAGTTAGTCCTACGTCATGTATAGCTCCTAATCCTTTCAGTTGGGTTTACTTGACTTGCTGTTCCGATCTGCTATTTACCTGCTCTCCGAGGTACGTATTTACCGTTACCTACATTATTTGTCGTTTCTTGGTTTTCAAGCCTTCCAATTATCCTATCGCTCGGGTCGTCGAGAGGCCTGACTTGATCTCCTCCGATCTCCCGGCCTCTGGTGGATTGTGGAGAATGTCTCCAGCTTTCCTTAGGCTACCAACGGTCATCCTGGACCCCACGCACGTGCACGGGATCCGGGCGCTCAATTGGTAGTTACCATCATTGTTTCCGTAGGTTGCATTTTCTCACCATCCCTTTCTGTTATTAAGGATGGACACGGCCCGAGGCTGTATACTATTCCATCTTCCATCGGTCTGGTTTATTTCCAGTTAATTCAACCTCAGGTGAGCGATTCAGAGAGAGGTCTCGTGGCCAGTGAGGGGCCCATCTCAGGATCTCAGTCTTATGCTGATATTAATGAATGGCGTACCCCTGCAGTTGGTCACCCTGAATCTCTAAAGGACTCTAGTTTGGATTACAAGAGGGTGCGACCCTCCATCACCTCAATCCGAGAATGATATTCTACTTTCACGAACAGAGAGCGAACCTCTCTCATATACGGAACCGGACACTGATCTATTATTAGAGGGCGCGGCCCTCCCTCAACCTCAGCCCGTTACTGAGCTTGATACAGAGGTCATGTTTTGAGTGACACATTCTCGTCGAGAGAACTGGTCACGGATGTAGACTCTACAGTCTGGTTATTAACGGGTGTGGCCCGCTCAGGCTATCAGCTGGACACTGACACAGAGTTCGATCACATTATTAGAGGGTGCGGCTCTCTCATACACTCAACGCACTGCGGTGCCGTCCATTTGTTTATCACACAGGGTTGTACCTGTACAGGTCAACGATGGCTGCATAGAGGGGTGTCCCTCCTGCATTCAATTCGATCTTACGACCGTGCTACCGATTTTCGTTATAGAGAGCTGCCTGATCATGCAGGATACATATTTAGACTGAATCCCTCTATTTCACCTTCTGTAATGGATCTACTGGATCCGAACCACTGTACCCCATGCCATAAATACTCACAGAGGTATAAAGGAGGGGTAGACTCCCGCTTATTTACACGCACTCCTGGAGACGGTACGGCTAACGGATGAGCCTCAGGTATTCAAGAGTGCAGGTTTTGGTATATTCTGCATTGCATTCTGTTTTAGATATCTGGACCATTGCCAACAAACTCCGCAGACAGTTTTTCCCAGATCAAGATGACATGAGATACTGAGACCTTCATGGAGCAAACGGGCACTGCCTTGCTCGAGTAACAAGACTAGGGAAGGACAATCTCGGGATAAGATGACAGGACTGCCCCTACTTCTCTGAGCACATATCTGGAGAACATGGTTCGGAGATGGAGGGCCCTTCGTCTATACTCTATATCCCTCACGGGAGCCGTCTTGGTTTGGGTTCTCGCTAACCCACTTTTTCATCTACCATCAAGGAGACCTACGAGACTCTATAGAGGAACCCGGGGTTCCCCCGACTCCTACACGGATGTCAAAGTCGGGTTGTAACCTACCGCTGGGGTACTGCTCAGGATGTGTAGCAGACTCAGATAGGGCTGCCGACATTCTCAATTGGGACATCACATGATTCGGACGGTTGAAGCTAGAACCTTGTTTTTTTCGTTATATCTGCTCTCTGGAGTCACCTGTTCTGAGCGAAGGGACTTTACGCCTTGCCTGCGTATTGGAGAATGCTATGTGTTCGCGGGACTCCAAGCTAAGAAGGGAGATATCCCTCTATAGGGAGACCTTGACTTTGATTATCGAACTCACATTCCTGGGTCCCTTGACCTGGGGCCTACTCTGGGAGATACGTGCCCGGACAGTCAGGGGTGCAGGGACACAGAGATCTTGTAGGTGGTGTGTAGACCAGGAACCCCTACACAAATTTTGACAGGTCGGGCATGGAACAGGATCGTTCTACGGGTAAGCGGATTATTTCACTCTCTCACTACAGCACGTTAGGACTCTTCGCTGTTATACAGATCTCCAATCAACATTGGATCCGTACATCTTATCACTCTTAGATGACGACATATCTGGATGGAAATCTCACCTCTAGTTTACGTTTCCCATCCCTCTGAATATTTTCGGGATTCACTATCCCCAGAATAGTCGACCACCATTCCACCACACAAGTTCAGTTGGGTTCCTTCTCTACCGCAGTTGCGGGTTGCACAGTCCATTTGGAATACTGGATTCACTTAGGATACGGCTAGTTTGACGCACTCTTGCCGGCTCTATAAATTTATTCTCAGAGGAGAATACCAACAGGGTAGGTCATGAGGGAACGAAAACGACCCTAATGAGTTCTATGATGGAATTGGTGGTAGGTTTAGACGCATTACTTGAGGTTTGAGATTTACCTGCATGGCCACATTGCCTGGTAACCCTGGCACGACGGAGGAGCCACCGTCCACATCAAGAGTCGAGACCTGGTGGCAGTTTCTTCTCACCGCATATGACCTTCAACAGTTTACACCTACAGGAAAATGGCTAATAGGTCAGCTTGGCAGCTCATGGACCAGCTGCTAGGAAACAGGTCGCAACCCCACGCACACTGGATCTAACAGCGGATAGTGTTTTCCCGCATTTGAGGTGCCTCGACAGCTGGCATCTTCATCGATCCATCTTCTGTCACTTCTCGCAGTTGGAAGGTCCGTTTAGGATTGCTCTAGTAACTTCCGGATTAGGTACCAGCGAAACAATCAGCGTTGGATTTGTTGGCTGAGCGCTAAAACAGCAGATACGAAGCCTCCTGTCATGTTATAAAATTGTAGATTAGACTAGCTTTAGTGTACCTATAATTTAAATTTTATTAATGACAGGAGGCGAGTATTTCCCACCCTCCCTCCCTTCTTTAATTTTTATAGTTTGGGTTCATCAGGTACGTATGCAACTCTGCTTGTTGTCTCTGCTACCTGTCACTTGTTCTTATGTCTTATTTTTTTCATAAGTAGGGTTGGGATCTATGCAGATTACATTAATTTTGGTTGCTACATTGGGTACCTACATGTTTGTTCAGAGTACATTTCATTGGCTAATCAACCTGTTCAATTCTGTTTTTCTCTCATTTCAGTTTACAGTCCATCAACGCTATCTGGTTCTGCAGCTCTTTTCGGAAGGTGGACATTGTTGTATTCATTGTATCCAGGACTTTGTTTCTTCCCATTAAATTTTCTGCCTTGTGTTCTGTTTTGTCGCAGCTTGAAAGAGGAAATGATGCATTGGGAGGGGAGTTTTAAAGTACCTAACTTTTTTCTGATTGGTTGTTTTCTGTGCTGCTGTGGAGTTCTAGTAAAGAGAGACTTAAGCAAATACTCGCCTCCTGTCATTAATAAAATTAAGATTATAGGTACACTAAAGCTAGCATAATCTACAATTGTTAACTCATGATATAAACAGCTTGTATGTTATTCATTAACTTGTTCATTTTTTATTTATTTTTTAAAGTATCCAATTTGAAGCCATGCAAGGCCCCAAAGGAATAATATCTAGCTTTTGTCTGGGAAGCAATGCCCATATTAGTTTTACATTACTTGATACATCTTTAGTGATGTCTAATATTAGTTGTATCAAACCCCTTTATTCTTGCTTGATTAGCACTCATTGCTGGCATGTTATATAAATTCACACACGGATGGAACATTCACTAATTTTGCAGACAATGCCCCTAATGCACACCGTCATATATACAACATTAGATATACGAATGCCAATAACTGAATTGAATATGATATTAGAAGAAATTAGCCACTCCGAGTACTGTTTTTTTTCTTTCAGTGATATCTCACAAACTTTTATTTTTTTCCCATATGATGACCAATACACCTTACGCAGACCTGGTTAAAAGTTAAAATGCTGTGTTGCTTATTGTGGGAGTTATTAGGCTGTTTGCCATGTCCGCAGTTTACTATCAGTAGTGTTATCATAAAATAACGGTTTGAAGACTTTGTCTGACTGACAGTATTGGGTCCCATTGCAGCTGACAATGCTGAACTTGCAGTACATGGTCGTATCCTGCAGGCTGCATTTTCCATTCTGTTTGAAGCTTAGCTATTTCACAACCAACCCGGCCAAGCTACAAAATGTTCTTTATCATAAAAGCTTTTCAGAAATTAATTACCTGGCTCAGCGTGATATGTAACCAGGAATCCCATAGGATTAGAGGGGAAAGAATCTACGTACATTAACACGGCTATGAATGTTTCTTTTGAAAACCTCCCACTAAATGATTCAAAACTATCTGTCCCAAATGTAGAAACTATTTGCGCTCACCTGGTATCGCTGCAGCAGCCTGAAAATAATTGCAAATTAGAGTGAAACAGCTAAAATACTAATTTTGTCATGGCTTAAGGGTATACTTAATAAACACTAGTTTGTGTAGTGATTGACAGAGCTGTGTGTTAGAAAACTGGGGAAGCAGTTTAATGTGACACACCCGTCTTCATGTTATGCAGTACTGTACAACTGTACACAAACGTTCTGGCATCCTGACAAAAAAAAGACCACGTTGTTTTGTGGATTTTCAAAGTCAAAAGAAGATAACATTCTTCCTTCGGCGAAAAAAAAAACTTGAACTCTAGAAATTTGTGCATACAGTATTCTATTGCACAGTTAAAATATTTATTGCTAATTATTAGATAATTACAAAATGTAACCAGTTTAAAAAAATATAACAGTAAATGTGACGTGATTTGGGCACCTTGATAGTCAGTACTGTACTTTGTACCAGCGCCTTTGGCAGAAATCACAGCATCAAGCCACACAACAGTTTCTATTCTTGCCACAGGAATATTTCCCCTCTTACAGAATACCTTTAGTTTAGAAATATTCTTAGGAACCCATGCTCTTATTATACTCGCTCCCGCTGATTGCAGCTTCTTTCTTTTTATCACTGCATATTGATATACAGGATTTGGGTGCCAGGAGAGAGTAGCTACTTTTGTCAAACTATTCAAGATTGGCAAAAACAGAGGATGGCACCCAAAAACACCTTGTACTAGAACACCCGTAGTAAGCTAAAGTGCTTAGAGTGTCTTAACTTGTGTTTACTGTGTTGAAGGAATTAGTGATTATAGCAAGCTGGGCCGTGCATTGCAGGTGGTCAGAGACACAGTGATGGGTTTAACTGTCTAAATGATTTGTGAACATTGGAAATATTTGGTTCGGCCAAAATTTTTGGTGTTGGTTCAGCTTGTCTGGATATCATTCATGAAAAATAATTCGGACAAACAAAAACAGGCACAAAAATGGGCCAATTAGTGCATTGCAAAACATATACATAGTACAAATATTGTGTATACGGTTTACAGTACACACGGTTTACAGTACACAGCCAGGCACGTTTCTTGCCTTTTGGCTCATTGCTCGAGTGCTAAAAAGTAAAGGTAAAGAGAAGAAGCAGTAAAAAGTATATATTTATCTATTATATTTATTTGTTAGACATATAATGCATAAACCATCTTCCTTCCCATCAGTCATCTCATTTTTTAATGCAGTGGGAGGAATTCTGATCCCTAAGCAAACAAACATACTCGTCCATCTTGCTAGTTGTTTGCTCGTTTTTTTATCCTTATGGCACTTCGGAAAGATGGAATTCACCCGAACCACCAATCAGCCTCTATTGGGACAAATTGCAATTCTTCTTAGGACTAATGCATAATGCATAAGTCTACTGTCTAATCCAGTAGTTAATGTGTGGAGAACACAGGCAGGTCACTTGTATCCTTCTCCTCTCGTACATCCTCCAGTAGCTCTGACTGCAGAAAAGGTCTAATTTTACTGTGTGGATAACAGAACTTGGCTGAAGCTTCTTTGGCAGACTCAGAAATAAGTAATCTAAGAACCTCCGGTCTACACCATGTAAAAAAACATGTGCCATGTGTAACAAAATGAAAAAAACACACCATGCATTTCTAATTAGATGATTCAACGTATCAAAGTTTCAGAAGCTCTGATCAGGTGACAGATGATGATGGATACCTTTCAAACCAACACCTTGCATTGTGTATCACAGATGCCATTCTCCCTTCTTCTTGTAAGACTTTCCAAAACTGTTGACTTTGTGATAATGTAATATATGTTCTCGAATCTCTGAGAGCAGCAGGGATGCCTCCCTGATCTTCAGCTCACACAAATGTATTATGCATGGAGAAAGACACACAAAGAATAAAGATCCTTCAAATTCACAGACATCTGGTTACCTCACCTTACTGCTTACAGCATCCTGTAACTCCGGAGCAAGGCCAGGTGAAGCCATTCATACTGGCTTTGCTTTCTTCTATTTTCCTCTTGAGGGATTGCATGCTTTAGGCAGAGTAACGATAGAATTAATGTATTTTTAATTTTAGCAGCAGATGTCTCTATTCAGATGCAGTGCAGGTTGCTATATGTTTTAAGGGTCATCCGCAATAACATTAGGAGTCCCATCTAATCGTAAACAAGATTATGCACAAACTGAGGAATATTTACTTTTTTTTTTGTGATAATTTTTCAGTTGTAATTATAGGTCAAAAATACAATGTCAGCACCTGTGAAGGACCCCTTTTTACGTATTTGGATAGATGATAATGATAAGAACAATGGAGTAGAGTTATAAAAGTGGTGCAATCACTAATGGAATGTGCCTGCTGATTGGATTTGACACTTTAAATAATTCACCTTTTTGTCTCCAAAGTCCCTTACATTAGAAATGCTACTTTGTCTATAATGAATGCGGTGACGAGGCTCATTATCCTGTCCACCCGCACCTCCCACGCCTCCCCTCTCTGTAAGTTCCTATATTGGCTTCCAGCTAGATATAGGGCTCAATGTAAGATTCTGGTGCTTGCTTACAAGTCCCTACATAATGCTGCTCCAACCTACCTATCCTCCCTAATACACAAATATGCCCTGTCGAGGCCCCTGCGCTCTGCCGAAGACCTACGCCTATACGTCGATACTCACACATATGATGCTTGCCTCCTATTTTTCAATCTACACTGCCTCCCTTGGTAAACTTATCAACTCCTCCGGTTTACAGTATCATTTCTATGCGGATGACATGCAATTTTATCTGTCCTCCCCTGATTTATCACTGCCCATCTTGACTTGTGTCTCTGACTGCCTCTCTATTTAACAGAACTTCTGGTCTAAACATCCGCAAGTGTTGCTACTCCCTTGTCTGTGTCCCTCCAAGTCAATGGCACTACCATCCGCTTTACCTCTAAGGCTCATTGCCTAGGTGTTCTCTTTGACTTCGACCTCTCCTTCACCCCACATGTCCAATCAATCGCCAAATCCTGCCGCTTCCATATCAAAAATATTGCGCGCATCCGACCCTACTTAACACTGGATACAGCAATAGTGCTTGTCCATGCCGCTGTCCTCTCACCTTGATTACAGTAATCCACTTCTCAGTGGCCTTACATGTTCCCAACTTGCCCCGTTACAGTCTATAATGAAGGTGGCGAGGCTCATTTTCCTGTCCGCCCGGCTAGCCTCCTGCCCAGGGATTCAGGGCCACGTAACCGACCTTTAAAAGACTTGGTTCGTGTGGTTTTCTTTTTATTTCATGAAACGAACAAACGCACAAAATGCGGACCACCTCTGCGATGGTTAACTGCTATTAACCTCTTCTGACATCTCCATCATCGATTTCACACCATGTATCCTAAGTGTTCGGCAGGGTGGCCGCCGTTCGTATGCACAAACACGTTGTAACTGAGTTGGCGGCCATCTTGTCACAGACAGCGGTGTTTGGTCGTTGTGTGCATGGAACTAAAATTAAACACTCTAACTTGCGAACACCGCTGAACTTTGACGAACACCTGCTTCGTTTATACTAATGTCAGAAGAGTGCCGTTCGGTAGTATTGTTCACATTAATTAGGCGAACAATTGCTACCTAGGAGCCAGAGTATTAGTTTGGTATTTCATTCGGTTTTGGACTCCCGAAAGTGATCAACCCATACCACTTTTCTTATGGAACTATTTTGGGCAGTAGCCACGCTTGCGGCCGGTCAGAAGTTTACCTTGATGGAAAATCCTAACCACCGAACTGATCTGAGTGCTTTTCTGGATATTATTGCAACTCAGATCAGGGCTATCCAGGCATATGACTCTTGAAGGGGGTTCCATGTATTTTGGAGGTACTTTTGGGGTGTTCAAAAATTGTTATACTTTTCTGTACCTGGAGATAGTGGAGTTTGTACAGTTCCTGACTCAATTATCTCTCAGGCACAGGGGAGGAGTTTACTGTATGTCTAAATTGAGAGTGCTTGCCTGATTAAAAGAGACATTAAGTCTCAGCTGATGTGTGGGGGGAATACTATAATTACTCCACAGCTATACTCTCTGCAGGAGATCTTTGATCACTGGAAGCTGGATCCAGGACCCTGTGCCAGGGTGGGAAGCAATGGCGAGACCCCAGCCAAGCTGCTGCGGCTATGGCCTGAAGTGCTGATGGTGTCCCGGCGATAGCTAAGAAGCGTGTTTGGCGGAGGTACCCATTTGGAGTACCAGACTGTCTGCCACAATTACCTTATCTATCAGTGACATTAAAAAATGCACATTTTCAACTATGATATTTTCAATATAAACATGAGAAATCTGCAGTGTAGATGGATTTTCTTGTACCTGAGTGTACTGCATAATGAAGTGCCTAGTCATAGACTGTCTATGAAGAACACCTGAAAGAACATCTAAAATCAGTGCAGACAGGAGTCTATTTTTGGTCGGTAGAAGCCACAAACTACCTGTCATTAGAAAATAGGAAATTACCCAACTAATGATGCCCTGCTGATCACATCAAAGTCTTCATGGATCATAAGATCTAGCCAGAAAGATACCCTCAAGTTTTTGGGTCTACGATAATTGCTTTAAGAAAGGTAAGATTAATGAACAATTTGCCGCTTTGTGTTCAAATTTAAGGACAAATGCTTCGACTATGCACCTGATAACAGCATTGAACTAATTGTACTAAAAAATTTATTTAGCTACTTGCACTATAGCAAGCAATATATGACTACCTGTTTTGCTGTCAGTTTCTGAGCTGAGACACTGACTTCTGATTTGTCTTATCTGCTGTCGAGATCTGGTATGAGCTTTTCACTCTCAGAATACTGCTCAGTGGTGTCAGGCAGGCTCTGTCTCACATATCTTCCATTATAGCATCACTGCTAGAGTTCTCGGCAGAATATAGAAATAGGATTTTGTATATGAACTAACTAAGAAATATGTAAATCTTATAGAAATATTAATTCAGCAACTCACCCTGAGATCAGTAAATCTTCTTGACAGTTGAGGTTTGTCCGATCCACTGTTTTTTCCTTTACAAATATCACGTATTATACATATACAAGAGAAGTGACCTTTTGGGTACAGGAACATGGCAGTTTAGGGTGGCTCTAGGTGACATCAGATGCTTCTACCAAATTCTCTTAATCTCTGGTGAAGAACCCAATCCCCTCATTCCTGGCAGTGGCTGTCTCTGACAAGTCACCACTTTACCTCTCACTACTGGATCAACTTGGTCAGGGCCGGACTGGGGATACAAAGCAGCCCTGGAAAAAAAATTTGTGCCAGCCCATAAGTCACTGCGCCATATATTGTCGCGTGTAATATGTAAGGCTATGTCTTGCCAGGACAGATGATTGAGTAATATATATATATATATATATATATATATATATATATATTTTGCTTTTTCTAATATAAAATATTGGTCCTTTCAGGGTAAAACATTAATTATACAGTAAGCATACTCACATGCAGACACAGGCAATTTCACTGACATCTCAATGACACACACAAGCTCATTGATACACAGCCTCATAGACAAACAGTCTTACTGATATACATCAGCTCATTGACATAAAAACACAAGCTCACTCACTAGCAGGCACACGCATGCAAGCAAGCTCACTCACTAGCAGATGCACACACACAGCTTAATGTGGTGGTACTGGTGTCTATAGCATGTCCCTACAGGCTTTTCAACGTAAACACTGACTTTTCAGAGAAAAGGCAGTGTTTACATTGCTTCAAAGTGACACTGCTAGTGACAGTCACTCAGACGGTCACTAGAGGTGCTTCCTGTGTTAGTGCACCTACATTCAGGGCCTCCCGCCCTCGCGCGCTGCTGAATGAGACCGGCGACGGAATATGACGTCATATTCCGGCGCCAGTCTCATTCAGCTGCGCGCTGGGGAGCAGAGCCAGCACAGCTCCCCCCAGCGGCCACCAGGACAAGTCCCCCAGCGGCCGCCAGAAGACCTCCCCGGTGGCCGACAGCAGACCCAGGTGTCTGCCCGGCCCCAGGAGCCGACGGCCCACCGGGAAATTTCCCGGTATGCTGGTGGGCCAGTCCGGCCCTGCACACAACATACATACAGACAGACAGACACACACACACCATACATACAGACAGACACCATGACACGGACAGACAGACACACACACCTTACAGACAGACAGACACCATAACACAGACAGACACATTACTAGTACCTGCCACCAGGGGGAGGTCTTCTGGCGGCCGCTGGAGGACTTGTACTGGCTGCCGCTGGGGAGGTCTTCTAGGGGCTTCTGGCGGCCACTGGGGAGGTCTTCTGGCGGCCGCTGGGGGACTTGTCCTGGTGGCCGCTGGGGGAGCTGCGCTGTCTGTGCTCTCCCGCCCTCACGCGCTGCTGAATGAGACCGGCGCCGGAATATTACGTCATATTCCGGCGCCGGTATCATTCAGCTACACGCTGGGGAGCAGAGCCAGGGCAGCTCCCCCCAGCGGCCGCCAGAAGACCTCCCCAGTGGCTGACAGCAGACCCAGGTGTCTGCCCGGCCCCAGGAGCCAACGGCCCACCGGGAAATTTCCCGGTATCCCGGTGGGCCAGTCCGGCCCTGAACTTGGTTGAGAATTTGAGTTAGCCTAGTATAGAGTGGGGAATGTGCTTAATTCCAATTTTGTTGTGTACATACACATATATCCTGACTCTCAGATAGAAAGACTGATAGATATATACGGTAATCTAATTTGTCTCTTTACCAGAATATGGATGGATCTATTTGGAGTTTGATTATGGTAATACGTTCCATGCCATGTGTGAGTTCTTTCGAATGTACCACGTTTTGCTCGAGTGCAGAGACAGAGAAAGGTTTCCAGTGTTTGTTTTGGAGCTTTTGCTAGAATAGGATATTATTTATTAAATCTTTATATTTCCATCCGGCTGTGTAACCTCACACCATAGTTGATCTTTGACCTTATTGTCTATTCAAAATAAGATTGATGTCTACCGAGGTATTGCTAATGATTAAAATGCACAGTTCAAGATATCTATGAATATACAAGATGATTGAAAAAAGAGACAACAATGGAAAAAAAAAGAGTCACAATAAATGAAATACACTCAATTACCTTTTTTAGAAAAGCTGCAAGATATTAATCTGAAGAAGTAAAAATATCTATTTGTGGGATCTTTGGCATGTCTTCTTTTCTGCCAATGTGACTCTAAAACGTATGATTCCATAAACATAAATGTTCTGTAACTTAACAAAACACATAAGCAAAACAGTGACATTTGATAAGTAGTTTTCACAGAGGCTTACACCTCTAGATTGTAAATTTGCTGGTAGTGTTTTGAAAATTCTGTTGTATCAATTTTTTGTTCCTGTCGCGTTAAATTTTGTTCTTTTTATGTAGTGTATCTAGGGTTGTGGGTTTCGAGGGTGCTATGAAAAAATGATTGACATGTAAAATGTGAAAGCTAATATCTGGCCACTCTTGTGAGACAGAGGGAGTTTATCCACTAAGCATGAACTATAGTGAACTAAACAACTGAACTGCGAAATTCGAACTGAGAAATTTTTCTAAATCCGCTATTTTTGACTTAATGTTGCAATTTGGTTTTTGGTTGATTATAATTTGGTGTTTAATGAATAAAAACCCAGGAGATATTGCCAAGACTTGCTTTCATATAAAATGGATTTGTCTAAGATAATTTAACTTTTTTTGTGTTACAATTAAAATTCACAATTAATACATTAGTCTCACATACTGTGGTTATTCTCTAAACCGAGAATTGTCGAGAGATGACCAGGCTACTGCAAATTTTAGGCAGAAAAATTGTCAAATTAAATATATCCAGCTTGTTGATTTTGGAGTAAGTACATATTATATTTAGTGAATAATCCCATTTCTGGGGTTACACAAAAACTGATTTGTTTGTGTGTTTTACTCCAGGTATGTTACATAGTTGGAAAGACAATCATACTTCCTATATAACAAGAGGTTAATGAGCTTTGAGTCTTTTTCAAAGAGCCATTGATCCAGCCAGCAAATGGCAGATCTATTCTTCCAAGTCTCTGTTCAAAGCAATTCTGCACCCTGCTGTGTCCAGATTGATCCAGGTAGACTGTCTTCAAACGACTATCTCACTCAACAGTACAAGTTCTTTAGGGAAATCGTGCTGTCTACAGTATCTACCGATCAACATATTCAGATTTATTCCACAAACCGCTAATATTTAGTCTCAGTTAGGTAACTGGAGCCGAGATACAGAATCTTGTTAGAGTTTCCGATTAACTACTGGTTGCACACAATGCAGACTGGCAAGCGTTGCCCTCCTCTGATCTTCATCTGATATACTGCTTGTGAGGTATCTGAGAGTCAGTGATTGGGTGCTCAGAAACAGGCGTAACTAAAAATCATTGGGCCCCTGTACGAAATTTGCCCGAGGGGTGCCTCCATGTGTTTGATCCCCTTCCCCCATGTGTCTCATTCCCCCCCTTCATGTGACTCATTCATTCCAGATTCCCCATTTGTACCATTGCCTCTCCCCCCAAACCCAACCATTTGTCTCATTCCACTCCCCACCAAGCCCCTCCATTTGTCTAATTTCCTCTCCCCCTAAGTCACTCCATTTGTCTCATTCCCTTCACTCCCCCATCCTGTCCTGTACCTTCTGACTCTACACAGAGAGACCTGCAGGAGGGGAGCAGCACAGCGGCGGTGCACTGGCCTTGAAGTTACAGTGGCCCACGGTCGTGGGGTCGCAGCAGTGGCCTAGCCCCCTGGAGTGACAGGCCCGGTCGCAATGGTCGCAGCTGTGCAAGTCACATGCAGGGAGATATGACTAGGACAGTATAAACAAAGTAAATTAAGTCCTAAATGTCAAAGAATTAAGCAGTTAATCTGCAGGGCATGATCTATACACCAAAACTGCTACAATAAGCTAAAGGTTGTTGGTGCCTTTAGATTCCCTTGAATGCAGCTCTTCTCCCGATAACGTTGAGTGGTATGCTGGCAGAGGAGCTGTTGGAGACAGAATCAACTTCTCTCCCAAAATATCATTACTGGTAGAGGCTCTGAATTAGAATAGTTGTAGCTGTAAATAGCTGTTGCCACCTATCAGCACAACTCCCACTATTCTCAACCAGAGAGGCATGTAATTGTAAGTACTAGCTATTATTAATCGATGGGTTAAAACATTTTTTAAAATGATTTATATAATATTTGTAATTAACCCAATAAGTTTCATATTTTGCAAATACAGCCTCAAAAGTTTTACTATTTTTGTTGCAAGTGTTAAGTTAGGAAAATCTTTGAGTAGAGCGACATTAGTTAATTCCCAGTGCACAGGATGTTATGTTGATGCTTTCTAGGCAACAGAGAATGACATAGGGCTAATGTTTAATGCAACTTGTCATTAGCAAGTAGAATGAGTGAGGTCAGAGTCCCTGGAGGACTTATGAAGAGGTGAAGGCAGGTGTTTTCTTAATCACAGGTTGCAAGATATTTCAAGCACTCAAATTTCTGAAGGAAATACATGAAGGATTTTATTTAAACGTTGGCACTTTTATCAATCCTATTTTAGTTTCTTAAGGAATTAAAATGGGCAAATAAGAACAATGATTGTTCTTACTAATTTCATAGGCAGCGGTTAAAATATGCACAGACTTTGTTCTTAATATTTCCAAAGAATATCTGGGGCACAGAAGAATATTAACATTGCGTACTAGGTTTAATATTGATTTAGGTAGAATCAGCCATGCAGGTGAATTAAAGCACAACCTTACTCTGGATATCAGTATTGAATAGTATGTGTTATTTATTTTAATGTGTCAATATACATCATGTTGTTCTTTCACCACACTGGGCATAGTGGATAATTAACGCTCACCTTGTTCTCTGTTTGTGTGTCTGCCTTTTTGTTTGTCTGTGTGCTTTGTATGTTTTATTTTCAGTGTGTCTGAGTTTCTACCTGGTTCTTATACCTTTTGTCTGCCTGTGTGACTTTCTGTTTGCTTTTCTGTCTGTCTCGATGTATGTAATCTGGACGAGGGAAATGGGCTAGAGTAAGGATGTTCGAATCCCAAAATTACTTCTCTTGATGAGAGCTCATGTTCAGAGTTCTGCTGATTGCTGAAGCATTGTGCAAGAGTAAAATGTAGTGTATTTGTTTATTGCATCTTTTAATTAACTACGCTTACTGGGGGCCCAGAAATAGGACACCAGAGTACCTGCCAGAATATACACATATTTGGAACTTAACCACTGAATTTTGGACATTTGGCAGGTATGTCAATCTTGGGTGCAGTGTGAGGTGCAGGGGTACCCCGTGAACATATAAATTACCCCCTAGGCTTTTTAGAATGCTATAGGTGCATAACCTGAGAGTTTGATGCTGGTCATATTTTATGCATAATATATTAATTTGTTACTCTACCATACAGTATGAAGAATTACTATGGCACAAGAAGGATAGCAAAGAAACTGCATTGATTAACTTATTCCTCGTCTGCAAGATATTAATTCTACATATTGTATGGTGCAACTTTTCTTTTTATCTTCACAAGCAAGTTATGCTTATCAGAAAAACTTTAGTTGGTCTAGGAATCCTACATATATAGGAGTGGCTTGTGCTGAAATTGAGAAAAGACTCAAATTCAGTTTAGATCATAAACATATAATATATAAAGCTGTATTCCTTACACTACAGTCCCCTCTTGCCCCCCTTCCTCATGTCACCCCCTACCCCACAGCTTCAATGCTTTCCTATGGGGATTTTACTGACACTGGATGTCTTCATGCAGAGAAGAGCATGAAGACATCCAGTGTCAGGTGACCAAAAGTCACTTAACTGCCAGGAAGTGCCTCTAGTGGCTGTCTAATTGGCTAAAGGCAGTCTTAGGCCTGCAATGTAATCGTTGCAGTGTATCAAATTCTGTAATGATTTACATTGCAGGACTAATACTGCACCAAGCCCACTTCAATGAGATAAAGTGCTATGGGTGCCTATAGTGTCCCTTTAAACATTAAGATGAACAAAATAAAAGGCAAAACTACTTTGTATTTGTGACAGTAGTCACCTTCATCTGACCTTCAGACAGACTATTTATGTAGGTTGCTGGACTTTTCTTATGTTTTAGTCACCCTGTACCAGTTATAGGGGCAGGGAGTGTGTTATGTAATCGTTTAGTGTTAAATGTTAGTGTGCTCTCCTGTATTGCTAATGCTTGCAATCAACTAGGTGGATTGAGATGTGGAGCCTGTACAGCGCCACCTGTTGGTTGCAAGGATCTAGCAACCGTTGTATGCACTACCTGAATAACAAGGATTGCTAATTTGCATATTCACGTAGGTTTGCATATTGCTATTTCTGCAAGCAGGAGTGATGTTTTGTGTTAATTATTGTCTCTCACCCCTTTATAAGTATGTCATTATGTTATTATAAGTTCTTGTATGTTTTCTTATGTGATTTGAGTATTTTTATTGAGTTGTCACAGTAAGCTTAAAGGGATACGGAAGTACCAGGAATACATAGCTGTATTCCTGGCACTACAGATCTCTCTGCCTTCCCCCCTCCCTCGCGCCCCCCCTCCCGGGTACAAATTCTCCAAAACCGCAGTGTTTTGTCTAACAAGGCTAAGGGCAGAGGGGCAAGGCACACAGTCCTCTCCGATGAGCTGGAGTGTCTCTTTAATGTTATCATCATATGGGCTAGTCCCAAGAAAAATAAAGTTTTGTATGGCAGTTCCTTTACACCCTTCACTCAGTCTGGACTAGTGTTTGGGTGGATCATCTATAATCTCTGCAAGAGAGCTTAATCACTTGAAGCTGTACCCAGGACCCTGTTCCAGGGTGGGAAGCGACAGAGAGACCCCAGCTAAGCTATGGTGGCTAGGGGCTGAAGCACCCCTGTGTCCCGGTGGTAGCTAGGAAGTGAGCTTGGTGGAGGTACCCAGTCGGGGTGCCAGACGGTCCATCATAGTATTGTTTGTCATAGATTGGCTGATTTCACGTTTGGAGTTGTTACTTATAATTTGGATAATGTTCTTACATTCTCCTTGTTTTCATTGTAATTTGGAAGACATTGACACTTTATTAATAAATGATAATAAGAGATTATTTCACATCAGCAAACAGCTGTAATAAACATAATTATTTTTAGCAGTTGTTTCCTTTATAAACCGGTTGTTGTGCCCGTTCTGCAGTTTGTGCCTGTGCGATGCACATTAGGACACTCATATGGAATGGTAGCATTATACAGGATCACAGAGCCAGGCAGGTTGTGTGCTCAGTGCAGCCAAGCTGATCTTAATTACACACAGCAGTGGGCTCTCGCACTACACAACGTGCTCCACAGCTGTCTTCTGGGAGATTGTACGTATAAGTTGTGTTTTATTCACTGCATGACTTCTCTGTTCCAAACCTGCTCAAACAAAAGAAATCTCATGATAGGAAAATGTTTGATACTCGCTTGCATTAAAGCCTTGCCAGCTGGCGTACATTGTGTTAACAGAAAGCACAAGTCTTTTCGATTCCACTTCTGCTTAGCTTTTGCTGCTAATTATTCTCTTTCTAATTCCCAGTTCTCTTTAGTTCCATTCCTAGAACACTGTTCTTTTTTGTCAATCTTCTTTCTTTTTATTTTTGATCTGTTGCACTCTATTTATCCATTCCCATCACTGGCCAGTTTGCAGACATATTTGATGCCCCTGTATGGCTGATGCTAATAATTATATGAAGCGGTATATTAAAACATGGGAGTTTATTTTTATGAAACTAGGAACTGTGAAAATTAAACATGTAAATTGCGAATTTTAGGTCAAGGTATCTGTATTTTAAAATTTCTAAAGATTGGCTAATTGGTTAATAAGGGATTCTAAACAGGTATTCTGTTAATGAGAATATTTTAGGGGCAGTTAGCTCGTTTACTGGAACAATCACAACATTATACCACATTATCGTGTGTAACAGGGAACTGTGACTGTATGAAATATTATTGAAACATTTACTATATTGAGGAATGCTGTGGAGGTTAGAATAAAAATACACTTATCTCTGCGAGATCTACGAGTGTGCTCAAGCATGCTTGGACATCTGATTAGTAATTGCTATCTTACTGCATGTATGTTTAAGCTTTGCATCCATAGTTTACTGCTGTAAATTTGAATCCGCCATCATACTGCCTAAGTACACAGCACTATTGGTATTAGCTTAATTTGCCTCACATTCTCACGACCACAAACCTTTCTACAAAAATAGGAAAGTTGAACTTCCGCTGTAAGATTTTAATGAAATCTAGAGCTGTATGAGTACTAGAGAGAAAATGGCAGTTTCATTAAACCTGTATAAATGCTACCCCAACATGGGCGACATACTTTTTTTTTTTTTTTTTTTAACCAGATATTGCCATTAACCATTTATGAACTAGATGCAGCAGTCCTGACCTTTTTTTCTGATTATACTCTCAGTAGCCCACTGTTTGCTAGGTGAGAGTGCAATTCAAGTCCTAATGGCCATTAAACTAGGGCTTGACAAATTTGCTTTCAATCTAGGAGCTAGCTAAAAATGTTAGGAAACAACATTTTTTAACACCAAAAATACAATTCTTAAAGGAACACTATAGTTACCAGAACCACTACGGTTTAATGTAGTGACTCTGGTGTCTATAGTCTGTCCTTGCAGGCTTTTCAATGTAAACTCTGCATTTTCAGAGAAAAGGCAGTCTTTACATTGCTGCCTAGTAACACCTCTAATGGCAGTCACTTGAAAGGCCACTAACATGTCTATTATGTCAGTGCTCTGCATGGAGACGCTTAATGTTTCCCTTAGAGATGCTTTGATTTAATGCATCTCTATGAGGAGATGCTGATTGGTAATTGATAATCTCACCACCAGCTGCGGTGAGATAGGCACAACATTGGCAAAAAGCAGAGTAAAAGCACCATTCCCATGCGATCGGAGGAGGTTTGGTGACCTAAACATACACATTCACAGACAGACACCCAGACAGACGCACATACATCAACTGACAGACACACACACACACATACACTGACAGACAGGCACACTGCCAAACACACACACACACACACATACACTGAAAGAGGCACACACACACACATTCTCACACACTCACAAAGTATTATTTATTAATATTATTTGATACATTCAAATAGATACACACTCATACAAACATACACACATGACAGATAAACACACACACTCCTGTGGCTGATTGGAGTAGGGTACCACTGCTCCAGACTCCCTCTTCTCCTGTCTTTCTATCTGCGTGCATCGACAGGAAGTAAAGGGAACTGTTATTACTTCCTCTGAGCACTGAGGGCAGTGGGCGGGCAGCTGGCTTTGCGGAATGGGAAGGAGGCAGAGCCATCTTTATCTGGTTTCCTGCCAGCTTGCCATTCCCCTGCGCAACATCAGAGCCAAGATGAAGCAGCTCCCTTCACTTCCTCCTGGTGCACAGAGAGCTGTACGGGTATTGAGACAGAAGGAGGAGGGAATGGCTGACCAATTCCAGGCGCCAGGACAAAATTGTTAGTTACCATGGCAACCTGGCACCTGGTATTTGTTGAGCACTGCATTACACAAACAAGGGCTCAATCCACTGGAACAAGTGGGTGCATAGGTGAAGATATCAATTTTACAGTTGTAGGTTAATGATAAGTCCAGTTTATCTACACAGTTGTGCAAATATGTAGGATAAAGCAGGCTTTTACTGAACCTTGCAAAGAAAACCTTGTAATGTACTCATATGCTCAGATTTCTCCCTCTATGCAGTGACTTACATACCGGGGTCGCATGGGGCTCGGCTGCGACCGCGGCCATCACTCCAGGGGGCCCGGCCGCCCTGCGGACTCCTATGACCGGGTGCCCTCCATCATGTCTTGTGGCCCCGGCCCGTGCGGCAAACCGATTGTAGCCTAAGGATGGCTTGTTTCACTTGCATTATGTTCTCCTTTGACTGCATGTTGTGGGTTCACAGCAACAACTTCCAAATGCAAATGCCACACCTGGAATCAACTCCAGACCTTTTACCTGCTTAATTGTTAAATTTAAAAAAAAGGAATAGTCCGCACCTATTCATGAAATAGCTTTTGTCAACTGTCAAATTAATTTTGGTCCCTTGAAAAAGAGTGGGCTACATATTTAAGAGCTGTAATTCCTAAAACCTTTCTCCAATTTGCATGTGAATACCCTCAAATTAAAGCTGAGAAACTGCACTTCAAGCCCATATTCATTATTTAACTGTAACTTGAATTTATTTGGTAAAGAGACAAAATAACAAAACTTCTGTCGGTGTCCAAATATTCTGAGACAGAACTGTAAATAGGTTGACCCCTGTATGGGTATGAAACCTTACTAAAATCAAAGTTATATGCATTACATGTTTTATTGAATAATCCTAGTGCAGTCTGTAAGCAGTCTGTGTGTCAGTGAGTGTCATGTATGTCTGTCAGTGAGTGTCTGTCTGTGTGTGTGTCTGTCAGTGAGTGTCTGCCTGTGTCTGTCAGTGAGTGAGTGTATGTATGTCAGTGAGTGTCTATCTGTGTGACTGTCAGTGAGTGTCTGTGTGTGTGTGTGTGTGTCTGTCAGTGAGTGGGTGTATGTCTGCCTGTGTGTGCATGTGTGTGTGTCAGTGAGTGAGTATGTGTATGTCAGTGAGTGTCTGTCTGTATGTGTTTGTCAGTATGTGTGTCAGTGAGTGTCTTTCTGTGTGTGTGTGTGTGTGTCAGTGAGTATGTGTGCCAATGAGTGATTGTATGTCTGTCAATGAGTGTGTGTGTGTTAGTGAGTGAGTCTCTGTGTGTCTGTCAGTGAGTGTATGTGTCTGCCAGTATGTGTCTGTCAGTGTGTGTGCTCGTCTGTGCTAGTCTTATTATAAACTAAATTCACCAAATGCATTGAATACATCATTAATCACAGCGATAAATTATGTATTCAATGTACAATGTATGTATTAGGCAGTGTGTGTGTATGGATGCATGTATTGGGCAGTATGTGTGTTTATGTATGTATTTATTAGGCATTATGTGTGTATGGATGTAGGTTTTTAGGCAGTGTGTGTGTGTATGGGTGTACTCATTAAGCAGTATGTGGATGTGGATGCATATATTAGGCAGTGTGTGTGTGTGTGTGTGAATGGATGTAGGTATTAGGCAGTATGTGTGTATGGATGTAGGTATTAGGTAGTGTGTGTGTGTGTGTGTGTATATGGATGTAGGTATTGGGCAATATGTGTGTATGGATGCATGAATTAGACAGTGTGTGTATATGGATGTAGGTATCAGGTAGTGTGTTTATGGATGTACGGATTAGGCAGTATGTGTATATGGATGCATGTATTGGGAAGTATGTGTGTATGGGTGTAGGTATTAGGCAGTATGTGTATATGGATTTAGGTATTAAGCAGTATGTGTGTATGGATGCATGTATTAAGCAGTATGTGTGTATGGATGCATGTATTAAGCAGTATGTGTGTATGGATGCATGTATTAAGCAGTATGTGTGTATGGGTGTAGGTATTAGGCAGTGTGTGTGTATGGATGTACGGATTAAGCAGTATGTGTTTTAGGCAGATCTAACTGGAAACCATATGGCAATATTTAGGCCAAAATAGCGGATCTAGAACAATTCTCCAATTTGGCTGCAGTCACAGTTCGGCTGTTTTTGCTTAACCCCTTAAGGACACATGGCATGTGAGACATGTTATGATTCCTTTTTATTCCAGAAGTTTGGTCCTTAAGGGGTTAAACTTTGCAATTTGGTTTTCAACTCACTGCAATTCAGAGTTTAGTGAATAAACCTCTGTGAGATTGTATTTGCTTTCATGAGGGGGCGGCAAAATGTATCTTTGCTTAGGGTGGCAGAAATCCTTGCACCGGCCCTGTCTGTAAGTATGTCCAGACAGTCCAGTTATATTCTTTGAAATCTCTATTACATTTATAAAGTAGGCTGGGTATTTAAGAGTTAAATGACAAATGCAAACTCATTGACTAGATTAGTTTTTCTGTAATACTCCATGCAAAGCTGGTTTCAGCACCATCAGACAGAAGCACGCAAAGTTTTGCTTTACACATGATGTTTTTCTGGAAACATTATCACCGCATCCTTTGTTAAAAGAGGATTAAGTATGCAAACATACGCTTTTTCTTTTTTTTTATCTTGTAGTTTCCAAAAAAAAAAAAATATAATTTTCAGCTTTTCCTATTTTTCTCACTTTGATACCCTAATATGATGAAGACAATTAAATAATTGTTTCCTTAGAGTAGACTTAAGAACCCCATGCACAGTAATCGCATAGCAGGTTGATATTTGGAACTCAGCCAACATTCCCTACATTTTTTTTAAATGTTAAGTCCCTAGTGTTAAAGGTTTTATTTTTTATTGGTATTATTATGATTATCATTATTATTAATATTTTTATCATTAAGCCTGCCACGGTGAACAAGAAAACAGAAAAAAATAATGATTTATATCCATATAGTCTGTGTTTCACAGGAACCTATTCTAACATTCACGTAGTTCTGTCTTAGCGCTATAGATGTTGAATTGCGTTTTTAGTGCCATTAGGATTTATTTAGGCAGAATAAGTGAATAAGATAATATTTATCTTTTTTGAGTATGCTAATAGAATAAACACAAAACATAGGTAGTAAACATCATATATGTGTCTTGTTCCTCTAGCTGATGGGTTGTCAAACATCTGTCCACTAGATCAGTGGTCCCCAACCCAGTCCTCGTGGCCCCAGTGGCGGATCAAGGGGGGGCAACGGGGCAATTGCCCCGCCCCGAGATTCTCCCCTGCCGGCTAATGCAGGGCTGGCATTGTCCAAGTGCCAGCCCTGCAATGTGCCTGCGGACCGGGGAGAGAGATCAGAGATTGAGGGAGTGAGAGAGGACCCGGGAGTTTAGCCTAGAGCTCCTCCGGGTCTTGCTCTCGCGAGCAGGGAGCATTGCTGTGGTTACCATGGCAACGCTCCAAAACTCGCGAGAGTGAACTCTAGCCCTGGAGCTACGGGCTAGAGTTCACCTCACTACCACGGGACCACCAGGGATTCCGCACCGGACCACCAGGGATGGATAAAAGTCCCCCCTCCTCCTCAATAAAGGTAAGAAGGGAGGGGGGACATAAATATATTTATTTAATTTAAATTAAAAAAAAACATATTAAAAAGCTTGCCTACCCTCCTTCCCCCACACACACACTCTGCCCCCCATACACACACTGCCCCCCAATACACACACTGCCTCACACACACACTGTCCCCCATACATACACTGCCCCCATACACATACTGCCCCACACACACATACAGTGCTCCCCATACACACGTACACTGCACCCATACACACAGTGACCCCCATACACACACTGCCCCACACACACATACAGTGCCCCTCCACACACACATGGCCCCACACACATATACAGTGCCCCCCATAAACACACATACAGTGCCCCCCTATACACACACTGCCCCAAGCACACATACACTGCACCTCTCACACACACTTCACCGCGTACACACACACTGCCCCACACACACACTGCCCCCTAACACACACACTGCAACCCTGACATACACTGCCGCCCTCACGCACTCACACACACACTTCACCACTCACACACACACTGCACCTTTCACATACACTTCACCCCTCACACATACCACTGCTCCTATGCCCTATATCCCAGCAGACCCCAGGTAAGTTGTCAAACTGTTCTTAAACGGTTTGACTATTTACTGTGGGATGGGATCCTGGCACTACTGGCGCCATAACTACTACACTGAGCTGTAATGGTTATTGTGCCTGGATTATTTCTTTAAATAATCTACAAGTGCCCCTCCCGAGCTCAGGCTCTGGATCTGCCACTGCGTGCCCCACCAACAGTTCATGTATTCCCCCTTTTTATTCAAATGGAGATACTGACAAAACCTGGACTGTTGGTGGTCCATGAAGACTGGATTGGGCACAACTTCTCTCGATGTTGTTGGACTACAATTCCCATAATCTGCCTGTCTGTTGCCTTGCAACAATTTGGAGAGTTGTAGTTTATCAACATCTGGTGAGGTCAGAGCTTGGCAACCCTACTGTAAGTAATTTGTGGGTGACTGGTCAGCATATTTCCGTTCTTTCGCCTCCACAGATGCTTCTAACTCAGCGAGAATTCACCCAATATCACTGATGTTTATTAAAGAGGAATGATCCAGCTGGTGCTGTGTGATTTCTCTTTGATTAATGTAAGTTCTTTTAAATGTCTCTTTTCTGTTTTAGGAAGCATTTTGCCGTATTTGCTTTCTTTTCAGCGGTTTTTGCCAAGGCAGCGGTTTCATTTTCCGCTCTTTAGTGATGATAATACGTTTCTACATATCAGCTTCCTTTTTCTGCAATAAACTGACCTTATTGATACTTTTCTTTACATTTTTAATCTATTCAATTTTAAAATGTCAAAATGCTTCCAAACATTTAACAACAGCAGAATTCTCCATGCATTGAGAACAACTCACCACCAAAATATTAACATATGAAAAGATATAGAACAAATAAAATAAAATAAAAATTGACATCTGAAATAATTACACATGAAAAACACGCGTTTAATGGTCCATACTTACTAGCGAATTTCATTTTGTCAGCACTGCATTTTTTGTTTGTGCATCAGAATTTGAACAGTAAAGACAAATGTTAATTTATATCTGTTTGTTTAATTCTGTAATATAGAGATTTTTTTTTAATAAACTCGAATTGTGGTGAATTGAAAACTGACTTGAAAAATGTTGGCCAAAGTCGCGGATTTGAAACATTCAACGTAGCTACCTTACAGCCTAGCTATGAATGAAATGTGTTTAATGAATAAACTATATAGTTTTATATAGTAGTAGAATAGTAGCATTTCAGTAATAAAGTAACATAGTCGTACTGTAATGTAGATTTACTAATGTAGAAAACCATCAAGAACTGACCAGGATATTGGTTAAGATGGATAGTAAGCTGAGTTGAAGAATTTCTCCAAACCAGCTGTCTGTGCCTTAAATTTGCAATTAACTGGTCAATTCACAACAAATACTGGTTTAGTGACAGCGATGTACTTTTTTTTTCAGGTAAGGAATAAAATGAATGTTACTGTCTTGATAAAATGCTGTTTTTTAATATGCTTAATACATTTTGACATTTAAATTACTCCCTTTTAAAGATTGTTGCCACTTATGCCTCATTAATTACTGACAAGGCCATCAATTAGCCTTTCAACCTATAGTGAATTATACACTGATTTTTTTTTTTTCCTTGTTCGGTAGCACTATATATATAGATTACTCAGTAATACTATTATCTGCCTAGGGCAAGTCAAATCCATTCTCATTTTGTTTTGAATCGTATGGTACACAGTCCTCTATTGTTGCTCTCAATGACACCACAACAAACTTAAATACAAGTAAAAGCAAATGAACAATCAAAAGGATAAATGTACAGTCTATACAAGATTCATCTACTAGTCAACTAATGATAGCACTGAATGGAAAATGAGTACCTTACAGAGATTTATGGGTTTTTGTTTTGTTATTCCTGACAAATGTTGAGCATAAAATACATTTTCTGTAGATAATCCTTTATAAAGTACATACGCTGGGCACCTTTTGTCCCTAGAGTGACGTTAGGGACTGAGTGATTAAATATATAGCTTATACTTTATTTTAAACATTTTTAGTTCAGATTTTCTGTTGTTACTTCTAAACTGTCCCATGCACCACCACTGGGTTGTCTTTAGGTGTCTGGGCCGTAGATCTAAATGTATATCTGTATATAGTATTTTGTTATTTTTAACACAGTTTTTTCATTCAGATTTTTTTTTTGTAGATTCAGTGCTAATTAGCATATATATATATTTTTTTATCTATTATCCCCCCACCCCCCATCTTATGTTCTGCACATGTCCCTCTCTTATAAATTATGCAGGATGTCAAGATAATGCAAGCGCTCCCAGTACCTTAGAAACTGACACCACATCAGGCTTCTTGCCACTTGTATGTTTCTTGGGTCTTCCAGTCCTTAAAGGACCACTATAGTGCCAGGAAAACATACTCGTTTTCCTGGCACTATAGTGCCCTGAGGGTGCCCCCACCCTCAGGGACCCCCTCCCGCCCGGCTCTGGAAAGGGGAAAAGGGGTTAAACTTACCTTTTTCCAGCGCTGGGCGGGGAGCTCTCCTCCTCCGATCCTCCTCCATTCCTCCTCCTGGGCTGAATGCGCACACGCGGCAAGAGCTGCGCGCGCATTCAGCCCGTCGCATAGGAAAGCATTTACAATGCTTTCCTATGGACGCTGGCGTGCTCTCACTGTGAAAATCACAGTGAGAAGCACGCAAGCGCCTCTAGTGGCTGTCAGTGAGACAGCCACTAGAGGATTAGGGGGAAGGCTTAACCCATTCATAAAAATAGCAGTTTCTCTGAAACTGCTATGTTTATTAAAAAAATGGGTTAACCCTAGAAGGACCTGGCACCCAGACCACTTCATTAAGCTGAAGTGGTCTGGGTGCCTAGAGTGGTCCTTTAACTTTGTTATTAGTGGTTTACTATTTTTGCCTTGACAAGTTTTTTTTTTTTTTTTTATACTATTGCTTTCAGCACCCTTTTGAGGATAGTCCATTAATACTAGCCTCACTGCAGGCCGATTTTAAGCAAACACAGTAATTCATGGATAAGTATATTGTTCCTTTAGGAGCAGTGATACTTTTGCCAAAATATCCATATCACTGGCTTCTTGTCATTTTGAAAAAAAGTAACTGTAACTATTGCAAGCTTGGTTTGATAGCAGCTTCTTCACAGACACATCCACAGACAGTATGTTCTTAACAGGTAAATTGTGTTTTGGAAGCCAGAGACTTATTACACGATACATTGAAATCATGAAGGCGTTTTGTGCCTACTAAAGGTATTAACAGGTGAAAATGTTCAGATCTACCTTGTTTATCTTATCAACTAAATCCTTAATCCTACCTAAATCCTTTCTAAGTCCTTCCATGCTACTGGGTGTTTGTGCCTACTAAAGGTATTAACACGTGAAAATGTCCAGATCTGCTAGTCATCTTATAAAACAAACATTTAATCCTTACTTGAGCCCTTCTTGTTTCTTTATATTATTATGCTGAGCCTTGACCAGACCGCAGCGATTTCTAAGGGGTTTATTTACAAAAAAAAGAGAATTGTGGAGAACAAAATATCAATTTGTGCAAAAAAATAAATAAAAATTAATTGGTTTTGCTAAAGATGAAGTTCCCTAATTCTAGTTTAGACTATTATATTGTTGTATTGTGGCACAGCCTTACCTTGTTTTTGTATTTATTTCCCTTGATTATTACCAAGGGTTGTGAGGGAACCTTAGTGCCTTATCTATTTTGTTTTACTCTGGTTTATTAGTGCTGACCCCTAGTGTCTTTAACATCCTTATCTCTCTTACCATGTCTTTTTATAATTTGCCTTGTCCATATTTCTCCACATACCACCACTTACCCTACCAGACATTCTTCCTTCTATATCCCAGCCTTTTCTTTTTCTATTTCCCAAACTCGTTTTTCATTACTGTCTCTTTACCTGCAGTCTCTCTCTTTCACCTCTTTTTTGATAGTATGTGTCACCTTTTTCTCTTTCCAATTTTCCCATTCACCTGCATCTTAAACTATGAGGTCAGGTACTGAGGTATTTTAGGGTGCATAATATTGTGCTACTGTCGGTACTCCGTCATGGATGGTACTGGTCATACTAATGAGTTAGATCATATCATATCATATGTTGACATTCTCTGACCATAAGGGAAATCCTGATATTCATTTGTGACCGTGGAGGAAACACACACTGTTTGCTTGTGTGTAGTATCCACAGGAAATCAGTTGTTAGAGATCAGAAGATTTATCTGAGTGGTTCTTAGAAGAGTGATGATTGCCCCCGACAAATACCTCACTGGTCTTTACATTCTGCCCAACGTGGCCTTCTTTCTATAGATACCTATATGTATGCCATGACATTTTATTCCTAACATACCTTTGCCTTTTTTATGGCATTTATACAGACAGCCCTTTCATTCTGAGCAACAGCTGCCACTTCCAACCCCCTTTTCTTTTCAACCACATGTTCACACTGTATCCAAAGCTATGACTTCCGTTGTGATCTCGGATTGCATGATCCAATTTAGTAGGGATTTATAGCTGGCATCTTGCACAGTGTGATCGCTGTGTGTAATCCAGGATATCTACAACAAGACAATGCTTAGCATACAGATTACCAAAAGGGGGGAGTAGGAGTCAAAGAGGCAGACAGAAAAGGGTTGTATTGTCTTGATTTTAATACTTCGATGGAGACCATAAAAAAAACACCATTAGATTTAAGCACTGACCAACTTCAGACAGGATGTAATCAAATGTTACTTTATTCTTTAATGCTCAAAACTAGTTTTTAACTTTAAATTTCAAGCAGTATTTGTGGTCTATTTCTTTTCTAATGTTATTGTCTAATGGAAATTATTTTAAAAGTAAAGTATTGCATTTTTTGCTGTTATTAGCATAATATATCATTGTAAAAGTTTATAGTTGAAAGGCTTATTCCAAGGCTAATTAACTATTAATAAAATAATTAAGTAGACCAAACTGAGTAAATCAGTTTGTCACACAAACTTTTCTGTATTTTATTACAAAATTCTTATTAGTGAAAATAACTGAACGCAATCAGAACCGCAATACTAGTTTATTTCGATAGATCTTATCCATCGATCTCTCATCCCCTCTACCGTGCTGTTATTACTCTTGAGCCTCTTTTAACTTGTAAGCTTGTTTGAGCGGGGCCTTCTTCACGTATTGTCTTTGGTAACATTCTGTATGTCAATTACGTCAAATATCCCCATTCTATAAATGTTAAAGGAGCACTATAGAGTCAGGAACACAAACATGTATTCCTGACCTTGTAATGTTAAAACCGCCATTTAACCCCCCCTGGCGCATTCTTGCCTCACTAAATATAGTAAAATCTTACTTGTATTCAAGTCTGTAGCTGCTGACACTGCCCCTGTCTGCATCTGACCTGCCCCTGTCTGCTGACATCAGCAGAAGTTGTGGTCTGAGCCATTCACAATACTTCCCCATAGGATTGACTGAGACTGTCAAGAAGGCAGATCAGGGGCAGAACCAGCACAAGTCAAACACAGCCCTGGCCAATCAGCATCTCCTCATAGAAATGAATTGAATCAATGCATTTCTATGGGGAAAGTGCAGTGTCTGAATGAAGAGGGAAGAGACACTGAATGGCAGTGCTGCTTACTCTGCAGCACTGCGATAGGAAGCACCTCTAGTAGCCATCTAAGGAGTGGCCAGTGAACTTATCACTAGGCAATGTAATATAAACACTGAAAAAACAGTGTTTACAGCAAAAAGCCTGAAGGGAATGATTCTACTCACCAGAACATACTGTGGTTGTCCTGGTGACTATAGTGTCACTTTAAGCACTGCAAAATATGTTGGCACTTTATAAATAATAATAGCTATACAATGTACCAGTTTATGCTGTTGTGTTAGGAATAATAGGCTTTTTCAAATATCAAAGTTAAGATTAGATTGTCTAATTTGTAAGACTTTAGATTTTTAAAAGGGCATCATTTGAAATTTTCGAAACATAGTACACTTGAGTGAATGTGCCTCTTTTTTGCCAGTTTTTTACCATTCATTTTTTGCATCTCAAATTTCTACTCATACTAACTGTAGGCCTTAACAATGAAACAACGTTGATGCTGTAATTACAGCTTCTCAGAAATGGCTAGACTCATGGTGACACAAAAAGCCATAGTAATAAAACCAATATTAATAAAATGCTTTGATCAAGCAAGATTAGAGCATTAGGATGAATATCTTCTCCAGTTCCCTGTGCTCTTCAATTCTTCTTTTGATTTTCCTTTGTGTAAAGACCTCAGGACAAAAAGTCAGAAAAAACTCTAAGTAATGACTACTGCTGGATGTTCCTGCGACAATCAAGAAATCTATTTGATCTAGGTATTAAAATCCGCTGTTGAATAAGCCCTTCAATGGCACTGGTCCTTGTAATCAGTAGATTTGAAGTTCCATCTACATGTAAGTGAAGAAATTATGGACAATTTTAGTAAATAAGCCTTAAGGGAGCATACAAGCAGATACAATTTTGACCTGGGAACATGAGCAGCTGAATAGTTTGATGGAAAAAAAAATAGTGTCATGTACCAGAAGCAATAAGACCCAAATATCACCCATAATTACTCACAGATAACCCATGGCGCAAAATCTTCCTTTGCTGACAATTGCTTTATAGACAGGCCAAGTTTTTTTATTTAACCCATTAATCTATAAATATATTGCCTTTGCTATCCCAATTAATCCTTTATAGACAGAGGCAATTGTAAAATATCTGATCAAAACAAAATCAAAACAAAACCTGGAATTTAACTATATGTCTATACCATCATAATTTATCTCTTTTTTTTTTTTTCATATGAAGTGCACCTACACTTATTATATCATTTTGTTTTGAATAAACAGATCACAGCAAATATTTAAATATGAAACATAATGTTATATGTATAAAATCTAAGAAAATGTGAGAAATTAAGATTTGGTTTTTTTTTTAGTTCTGCATAGCATTTTAACTGTGGATATCAATACTATTTGCTTTTACTGCAATAAAATACGCATATTTGTATTCAGCGATGTCTCACAAATATATAGTACTCTCCATGTACAGGTTTTATGGGGTTTGGGGAAATTACAGGGTTAAATATAGCATGTTGCATTTTTCAGTTTATACACATTGAAATTCGCCAGATTGGTTATGTTTCCTTTGAGACCGTATGGTAGCCCAGGAATAAGAATTACCCCCATGATGGCATACCATGTGCAAAAGTTGACAACCTAGGGTATGATAAATGGGGTATGTCCAGTCTTTTTTAGTAGCCACTTAGTCACAAACACTGCCAAAGTTAGCATTCATATTTGTTTGTGGGTGAAACTTGCAAAAAAAACAAATATGAATGTTAACCCCTTAAGGACTGGACTGTTTTTGCGATGTTGTACATTTGCGACCAGGAATATTTTTACACTTTTGTGGTGTTTGTGTTTGGCTGTAATTTTCCGCTTTCTCATTTACTGTTCCCATACAAATTATATATTGTTTTTTTCAGGACAAAATGGGCTTTCTTTACATACCATTATTTATATAATCTCATGTATTTTAATTTAAAAAAAATACAAAAATCTGATGAAAAATTGAAAAAAATACATGTTTTTTGACTTTTACTTGAAAAATCTTTTACTCATCTACAAAAGCGAATGAAAAAAACTGCTAAATAGATTCAAAATTTTGTCCTGAGTTTAAAAATACCTAGTGTTTACGTGCTTTTTTGCTTTTTTTTGCATGTTATAGGGCTATAGGTACAAGTAGGATATTGCGGTTTAAAAACATACATTTTTAAAATTTATCAATAGTGACATTGTAACACTATTATCTGTCATAAATCTCTGAATAACACCCCACATGTACATATTTTTTTTAAAGTAGACAACCCAGGGTATTCAATATGGGGTATGTCCAGTCTTTTTTAGTAGCCACTTAGTCGAAAACACTGGCCAAAGTAAGCATTCATATTTGTTTGTGTGTGAAAAAAGTAAAAAAACTAAATTGAACGCTAATTTTGGCCAGTGTTTGTGACCAAGTGGTTACTAAAAAAGACTGGACATACCCCATTTGCAATACCTTGGGTTGTCTTCTTTTGCAAATGGTATGCCATCATGGGGGTAATTCTCATTCCTGGGCTACCATACGCTCTCAAAGGCAACGTAACCAACCTGGCCATTTTCAATGTAAAAATATTTGACCCATATATTTGACCTTGTAACTTTCAAAAATGCTATAAAACCTGTACATGGGGGGTACTGTTTTACTCGGGAGACATCGCTGAACACAAATATTAGTGTTTAAAAACTGGAAAACGTATCATAACAATTATATCATCAGTAAAAAGTGCTGTTTGTGTGTGAAAAATGCAAAAAAAGTCACTTTCACTGACAATATCATCGCTGTGATATGTTTTACTGTTTTGAATCACTAATATTTGTGTTCAGCGAAGTCTCCCGAGTAAAACAGTACCCCCCATGTACAGGTTTTAGGGTGTCGTAGAACGTTACAGGGTAAAATACAGTGCTAGCAAATTAAATTCTCTGGAATTTCGGCCTGGGTTGGCAGGCAGGTCCCTCAAATTGCAATCAATAAAATTACTGAATTATGTAAAAATATTACATAAATACGCACGTAGAATTTAAATATATATGCATATTTATATATTTGAAGTCTACGTGTATATTTATATAATTATTTATGTAATTTTGTATATGGACGTATGTATATTTCTTATTATTTTTATTTATTTTTATATACATAGATATATATACAAATTCATTCTAAGTGTATTTTGATATAAATATATATATATTAATTTTAAAATACAGTTAGAATAAAATTTCATATAGCTATATAATTTTTTTTAAATTTTTTTTATTATTTTTAAAAAAAATTATTTAATTTAAATTACTTATTAGTTATATTTTATAATAATATATATATACAATATATATAGTTATTATATATATTATATATATACGTGTGTAATTTAATTATAAGTGTATTTTATATTAATATAAGTACATATTAATATAAAAATACACTTAGTATGACATTATATATATATGATATATAGACATATATTATATAAATATAATATATGTCTATATATCATATTTATACATATATAATTATTATTTTTTTTTTTATTACCATTAACTTTAATTTTTTTTTTTATTTTACAGTTGCAGGGAGACTGCCTGTCAGTACAGGCAGTCCCCCTGCAGGCAGCACTATGGACACCTATTGTGACCATGTGATCGCTGTGTTAAGCGATCACATGGCCACAGGGGTCCTAATCTGCCGTGGGGAGACTGTCTGGGCTGCAGGCAGTCTCCCCACAACCGGAGGAACACTGATCGCCGCCGGGGGAACGACGGCGATCAGGTAAGTAGCCCCAGACCGTTTGGACGGTTCAGGACCGTCATCGGTCCTCAAGGCAAAAATGCCGATGACGGTCCTGAACCGTCCTCGGTCCTTAAGGGGTTAAGTTTAGCCAGTGTTTGTGATTAAGTGGCTACTAAAATCTAAAGTTTTAAGAACTTAAAAACTATAGCTTAAATAGCCTGGCTGCAACTTCAGGCATACCTCAAAAGGAAGTGGCTCCACCAATCAGAAGCACACTAAGGAGGCCCAGTGGGTGGCCCATGTACCTAGAGCCACCCGGTGGGCTTGTATCAGCAGTCGGACAGTATTGTATTCCTAACGCTATTCTGTTCCTTTGGATTGAAATATTGTTTCAACACTCTTAATATACGCTTAGCATATTTAATATTAGCTCCACACTTGACACTGTGATTGAAAATAGCAAATTATCAGTATTTAAATCATTGTAATCTTCGTTATACTCTCTTCTTTGCCCAGTTTGAATGATTCCCTATGAAGTCAGGTTATAAATTAGGGATATCAAACATATGGACAAGTAGAAACCATGAGTGAAGCTCCGTATACGTGGGATAGGCATAAGGCTATACATAGTATACGATAAGGCGAGGGATTAATGAAAGTATTTAGAAAATTGGGAAGACTAGATGGGCGGAATGGTTCCTATCTGCCATTCTATGTTTCTATGTCTTCTAAAGTTCTAGACTGAATAAATGTGACTTCTTCTGCCTGCCGCGGTTTTTATGAGTAGAGGAATGGACTACAAATGATAGATTCTGCAAAGTCTTCAGGATATTTTTTTTTCACACCTTGGCTTTTTCTCTGCCACAGATTAATGGGGAAATTAATAATTGATGTTGTAGTGCACAGCTCTGAGATGTTTGGAAACAGACACTGATTACAGAACAACTACAACAACAAGTGTGCCAAGTTTAGATCCCATAGCTCTTCGTTCTGCAGTTAGAAGCAAAGGTCTACAGTGCGCTAAAAACTGTATTTGGAAAAATACAGTGGATCTGAATCTCAAACCCAGTTATATTCCCAATTTGGCTATTCCAGACTAAATATACTTAATTAGAATATGTCCTTATAACCACAATGCCCTGTTTAAAGGATACAGCATTTTAGAGGAATATGGGGTTATTTGACACTTATTAAAAGGAGATTATATAAAGATTTACTTTTGGTTCATCCCCTGTCCCCACCTGAACTATCTTGGTATCGCAAGTCATCCAATCACCATCTGAACTTGGAATTGTTGGGACACGGAAATTGTAAATACTATATTATATTAGGTTTGCAGAGTGAAATCTGAGATATTTTCACCAAGGAATCTGCAAATTGATAGAGCAGTTGGTTTATATTGTTTATGTCTGCTCTAAAAATACACATATTTTTTTATAATATAAGTATTTCCAAAATATGCCACCTGAAAACATTACAAAGTATATAACTATATACAAAAAAACGTGCATCATAAAAGGCATCCGTAGATGAAATTCCACATATAAAGCATTCTGTGTAATCACGGAAGATAATATCTAGCTCCTTAGCTGGTGGAGAACTGCTCTTCTCAAGATGCTTCTGCAGCTTTAAATTGCTAAGAATCTACCTTTGGCCACATGTGGTCTCTAGATTCTATGCAGTGATGGGCTCCAATGCGGAGAATTAACTGTCTTATTAGAAATACATAATGTTCCACTACTAGAGAATGTGAAAGTGTATACAGTCTAATATTGAGTTATGAACACAGAGGATGTGGTGATGACATAAGGGTGGGTGGGACCATACAGAAAAGGAGTGATTCTCTTCAAAAGACTGTCCAGTTCCACTCATGGCTGCCCGTATTCAGTGTATTGTTGAAGGGCTCTAACTGGGACTGATACCCTCAACTGGCTTTACACTGTGCAAGCATGTTTAATGTTGTGCTTGTACTAGGCTTGTGCTTGTCCAATGATGTGCTTGTACTAGGCTTAAGAGGGACATCTTTAACATGGGCCTGCAAGCTGGAATTGAGGAGGCGCTGTCGGCAGTGGCGGTTTCCCTGGACAGCGCAGTGGAAGAAAGGAACATTGGGGAGACGACAGGCGGCACGGAGCTGATGGCGAGGAGCTGGCTGTCGAGGCTCATGGTACAAAATGCATGTGAGAACTGCCTGTTGGGCAAACACCCAACAGCTGGCAGATTTGGACTGAGTTAAACTGTTTATTTAAATAAAGCTGTGGCCGTTGCCCTTATCCACAAGAACGAGGTGTCCCGTGTATCATTGGGGGGCAACGGGTTGTTGGTGGGGACTGGTTGGGTCAGCAGTCATGCTTGTACTAGGCTTGTGCTTGTCCAATGATGTGCTTGTGCTAGGCTTAAGAGGGACACTTCCACAGTGGGGCAGCAGAGAACGGATGGTGGGACAAGTCTGGACTGTCCCTCTGATTTCAGAACCGTTGATGAGGTAGTACTTGATTACTTGTGTAAATGTAACTGTAATAGCAGTTCCTGTAAGGCAATGCTAGATTTAGAACTACTCAATCAGGTAGGTGATTAAGAATAATGAGAATTGTGGTTTCATACCAGCTGGAGATGTATTAATTTGTGAAACTGATTGTTTCACAGGTGAGATGTAAATGGGGCATTTTAGTCTTGATCCCATGAATTCTGAGAACTGGTAAAGGGTGACCAGAGTGCATTAACCTGGAATGGTGAGACAAAGGTCGAAATGTGGGACCATTACACCAAGTTCAGAACAGTTTGATGCAAAATTAAATCTGGGATGAGTATCTAGCTCCCTGCATTCTCTAACTAAAATTTAGCATCAGCAGTTGTAATTTTTCCAGATTCACCTTAATTTTATTTTTATATTTATATTAGTTTTCCTACTATTGGGCACCACATGAAAAGTTTTTTCTGCAGTATGCAGGATTTATATGTTGTGGGAGGGAAATTAAGTCAATGAATGTGGACATTTCTTGGAACTGTTTTGGTTAATTAATTTGTGGTTAATTAATTACCTTCATTCCTGCAACATATATAATACAACAATGTGCTTGATCTTTGCATTAAGATGCCTGAACTAACTAACCTTCAATTTAAATACAGTACAAGGATTTTAAATATTTAAGATAAATTTCACCAGAATCTCTGAGGGCATATTTAAAAAACAGATCATCTTCTTCACAACAAACAAATCATTCTGTTAGTATGCTACTTTAGCCCTCAGTCAGCTATACCTACTGAGCTGCTGTTAGGTACTGCAAATGATCCCCAAAAGATTTTTCTTTATCCATTTAGCGAAAGTCAAACAGATATTTCGAGCACATCTGATTTGCAGAAAGGACAGAAACAGCCTGAATAGCAGTATCCAATAATAATAAATGTGGTTGCAAATACGTTAATTTTTTTAACCAATCTGCAATGGCTGCCACTCTCAGAGTAAAGTTAAGTAAGTCCCATATGCTATGGTGGGTAAGAGCTATGGGGGGATAGGAGCTATGGGGGGATAAGGGGCTATGGGGAGAGAGGGGCTGTAGTGGGGAGAGAGGGGCTGTAGTGGGAGGATAGGGACTATTGCTGGGTGGATAGTGGATAGTGGGTGACAAAGGCTTTAGTGAAATGCCAGGGCTATAGTTGGGTGGGTGTCAGAAAAGTGGCTGTAGTGGAATAATAGGGATTATTGTGGGGTAGACAGGGGGTATAGTTGGGTGACATGGGATATAATGTGGTGACATTGACCATATTAGGGCGGCAGGGGCTAAGTGGTGCAACAGGGACTACAGTGTGAAGTTAGGAACTATTGTGGAGTGGATAGTAATTATTGTGGGATAATGGGCTGTAGTGGAGTGACGGGGGCTGCAGTGGGGATAAAGTGAGTGCAGACAGTTCCTTCCGACACCAGGAAATCCATTAGAGCATTGCTGTGGTAACCCGCAAGTGCAGTCTCTCCATTCAGCACCAGTTACACAGTAGGAAAATGGGCTGGCCACCTCTCTCCTGCCTGCCGCCACAAGGCCGTGGCCTCAGTGGACTTGTAGGAAATCCAATTGTGTGTAATGATGATTGACTGTTTGTAGTAACAGTAAAATTTCAGTTAATTTTTAAAGTGTATCTGGGGTCTTTGTACAATTTGCATTGGTGAAGTTGCCAGTCGGGGTCCTTTGGCAGGATCCTCCTTAGGATGAGCTTTTTTTCCTAGAGCCATCACTGGTGACAGCTGTGGAAAATTGCAAACTTGATAAAAGGTAGCTCTGCCATTTCTCAAACTTTGTCAATCCAAGGAAAAATACTGAGACAAAGTAGCCTCTACTTTGTGAAATTCCAACAAGTCAATGTTAGTATTTCATAAAGATTTTATCTTTATGATATAATCATTTTTGATATGGAGGTGACAGAGCTGCTTCAAATAAGCACATTGTTGTGAAACATTCAGTTTACAGGCATCAAAACAACTGTAGCTTAAATAAGCATTTGTGTATAGATCATACCCCTGCAGTCTCACTGCTAACCTCCATTTAGGAGTTAATTCACTTTTGTTTCTGTCCATTCATCCCTAGCCACACCTCCCCTGGCTGTGAAAATAAGAAAATCTTAATTAAAGAGAATATTTAATAAAGACTGTTTAAACATTAGATCTTTCTTTAAAGGAAGTGTTTAAGAAGGCTGTGCAAGTCACATGAAGGGAGGTGTGACTAGGGCTGTATAAACAAAGTGATTTAACTCCTAACTGGCAGAAAATTGAGTGAGACTGCAGGGGCATGTCCTATACACCAAAACCACTCAATTAAGCTAAAGATCTTTTGGTTCCTATAGAATCCCTTTTTAAAAATAATTATGATGTACACCAGATATTTAATCATTCTTCAGCTTTTTTTCTGAAACTGTGCATATATTCTAATAAAACTACAGCAACTACCAAACATATCTTAATACATTTGATTAAAAACAGTTTGAGGCTTTATTTATTACAGTAACTAACATGGTTATTTGCTAAAGTGAGAACTGTCAGGAATTCAAAGGGGATTTTACATTTAAGGCCAAAATAGCCATATTGAAATAAATCTCCTAGTCAACCATTGTATTCTGTTTATTGATGTGGGTCTAAAATTTGAAATTCAATTTGAATTCCAGACCATACTCACTTTAGAAGACAAGCCTGTTGGGCCTTTAAGTAACAAAATCTATGAACAATTCATTGTGGAAAGTTGACTTTAAAAAAAAAAAAAAAAAAAAATCTGCTAAAATGGAATTGCGAGCTAAATTGTGTAATTATTATTCTATTATAATATTCTACAGCTTTTTAAAAGCTACTACAAATTGTTTCTGGAAAAGCAGAATACTGAGAATGAACGTTAAGTGGCCAAGTGTTGTAAAGAGCACATTTAATTGATTATCTATTAATTAGAGAAATCTATAGCAGGTCACAGACTTTGCTTAGAGAGTTGGCGAATCGTGATCTAAATAATTACTCTCAATTGAACATAATATTGAACACATGCTGAGGACATAAAACTAATATCACTATTTTTTCTTTCAACAGAAAAAGGTTTCTTCTCACTAGCATGTGCTACAAATATGCAGCCTGTAAATCCATAATACGTAGTATATAACATAAAAAGGACACATATTATCTAGGCCCTGGGTTCCACACTACGAAATATAAGGACACTTGAAAAAGGAAATGGAAAACAATAAAACAGAATTCAATAGGGTCAACATTAAGTGTCAGACTGACAAATAATGCCTAATTATATGTGGGTTTGTGTAGCGTTGGCCCCGGAACTGGAACAGATTGTAAATTGGAAGTGGCACACTCTGAAATTGATACAGGAATCTTGGATGAATGCACAAATGCCCCATATTAACCTAGCAGTTACTCAGGTGCCCTTTGCACAGTTTTTGCGGAGTCGCCTTTCTTTAGTGTAGTATGGCTATTGTTAGCTGGCTAGAGATACTGACTCACCTATATGGATGAACTCTGAACTTCTCTTTGAAGAGAATTGAAGGGTTGTGTTTTGAGATGTTCACAAAATGGAAAATACCAAGTGGCTTTAACAGGCATGAAACAAAGGTAATGGAATGGAGAGACTCTTTAACTACCTCACTACCTGCTAAAAATAAAATCACATTATATATATATGTCTGTCTGTCTTCTTTCTTTCCTTCTTTCCTTCTTTCTTTCTTTCTTTCTTTCTTCCTTCCTTCCTCACATTACATTGGCATGAAAGGTCAGGGCTACTTATTGGACACAGAGGAAAAGATTTAGGCAAACATTTAATTGTGAGATGTGGGGACCAGAGAAAATTTTGAAATGTTATAGAATGGAGAGACTCTTTAACTACCTCACTACCTGCTAAAAATAAAATCACATTATATAATATATATATATTCCTGACATTTCATTGGCATGAGAGGCCAGGACTACTTATTGGACACAGAGGAAAAGATGTAGGCAAACCTTACATGTGTGAGATGTTGGGACCAGAGAAAATTGTAAACGTCATGGTGATTACTGTAAAGGCCAGAACAGAAGGTACTAAAAGAGGACCGCGTAATTTCTTTTTCTGCACAGTCCTAACTCAGAATGTGTATGTAAAACAATTACTTATTCAATCTCTCCTTCCCATCGCTCGTTTCCTGACTGTATTGACAAAACGATGATAGATATCATCCACTCAGCAAGAACAAAAACCCTTCTCTAGAAAACTCTTTCATCCGAACAAAGAGCATATTGTGTCAGTTGGTGTGTAATGAACAAAATCACCATTAGATAAATCAACCCAGGCAGTTAATTGAAATTTCACATTACAACTGATAAGAAAAAAAAAAATCAATTGAGATTGTATAACACAATTGTTATTAAGCAACGTCTTTGTAATTTGCCTTGTTAAGATTGTTGTAAGATGTCTCTGTTGTCAACTTCTGAAGTATTTCTTGAAGTTCTTAAAGTTCTATTCATTTCAAGGTGCTGTCTTTGATTAAAGAAAAAAAAATTGGAGTGGGGGGGAGACTTTGTTGAGCACATCAATCATTGCTACTGCTAAGACTGGTGTTATAAGTGAGTCATGAATTTTAAGGATCTGCATACACCTGCTGGTCCAAACCGATTTTCTCCATGACAGTGATAGTCATACGGTCTGTTTTTCAGGTGCTACTGGTAACTGGGACATATGATCTGTAACCCTTATTAACTAAACATCACTTCTGTGCAAATGTAATGGCCATATGAATAAAACAGCCACGTTTTTCCTCCAAAGTGTCCGGTTGTTTTCTGAAAGGATTATGGAAATGGGTTTCAGGTCACTAAAAAGATAAAATCCCTGAGTAGAAAAGGTAAGGTTCTGCCCTTACCTATGGCTATGATTAATAAGTTGGTTTATAAATGGAATAAAAAATTTTTAGAAAAAAAAATGTTGGGTCTTACTCTTTGCTTTGCTAATCGTATGCTCATTGTGGGGATTATCTGCAGTTTTGCATTAGCAGATAGAAACTTGTCAGAGATCAAAAGTAGATCTTCTTAACTGCAACATCACGGAGCGGGATAAAAGGCTCAGTAAAGCTGGCCCCAGTGAGGATGTTTTTATAGAGAAGTATATCTGTAATGAAGAGTTTGAAAATAGTCAAAGCATCCTTTGAAACATTTTTTTTCAAATATATTTACAATCTGCCCATGATGGCAGAGATAAGCAATTATTTATTATTAAATGCCAGTACTCTTAGAGTATTCCTCTGAATACCTCTATTATTAAAGGTCAAGGTCAGCATTCATCATACAAAATTAATTCCCTCAATTTATTGAAATGATGAAATGCAGGGCTTATCACCTGGGGGATACTGGCATCTATACTTGAATAATACTACACATATGACAGGATCTCAGAATAGATTTTCCCTAATCTGAGACAATTTTGTCATGTTTCTGTATTTTACACAAGGTTTGGGAATCCTTGTAGATTTAGTGCTGCCTGTTCGCATTATAGCGAGCGCCTACACCTGCCTTTTTTCTTCACATCATGTTTAGATGTACAGAATGCATACATAATATATCAATGGTCCAGAAAGCATTGCTGTTTAAATCACTAATGCATAATGCACCTCCTAGCTACCAATGTAATCTATCATTTAATTAGTACTGTAACTGCTGATGTATATCCCCCACACAGATTTGTGGTACTAGTCACTATTTAGCCCACCTTGCAAATTGTTTTAGTGATAATCTGGTCCAGTGTTCTCTACACCTGGTCAATTTATCATGCATTTGAAGAGGTGAAGATTACATTAGCATAATGGGTTTAAATGGGGGATTAGTCCACTTGTAAAAAAACTAATATAGGTTGTGCAGCCAAGGGTTAGCAAGGACGTCTACCCATCTGAGACAGATTCCCCTGCCATTGTTAAAACTACGGACTCTTGTCTTTTTATAAAAGCGGCACGACATACAATAGTGATCTCCATTGCTATGTTTACCATCTAAATGTTGTATAGTTGTATATCCTGTTGAATGATGCTTATTGGCATTTAAATTACATTTTCTATTCAGAAACCCAACAAATGTTTATGGTTTATGTGATTATCAAAATTTCTGCCTTATGATGGAGCATGGAGGACTGATATGAAAAGAGGAGAAGAAATACATTGTGAGGAGTTAACAGAGATGAATGCAGCAAAGATCAATATGGTATCTCAAAGATGGGGACAACTAAAGTCACTGAGATCACTTCTTCTCAATGAAGTAGTCTGGGTGCAGATGTCCCATATGTATAACAGTCAAGGTAAAAAAAACAGGGCCATTTTGCAGAGAGGGTTAAACATGCCTCTAGTGGCTGCCATACTGAAAACCACTAGAGGTACTTCTGCTACACTGGCTGAGTAAAGGCAGAGTAAAATGTGGTCACATGACGTAACAGCTCATAGGAAAGCATTGAATACAATGTCTTTCCATGGGTAAACTAGGATACATCCACATCATGTCCGAATGCTCTTCTTTGAGGAGCACCGGATTGGTCCATCACCAGAGGAGGCCCTGCCTCCTCAATGATGTTGTGGGAAGGAGAATCCAGTCAGGCGGAGAACCAAAATGAAAGAAGAAAAAGTGAAGGGGTAGAATGGGAAACAGTGGTGGGTTGAGGGGAATGGGGAATCTTGATGAAAAAATGAATATTAGAGATGGAATAGGTGGAACTGGGAGAAAAATGGCAAACGAGCAAACACCTACTTGGTTTAAAATGTAACATTCCTACTAATAAATTTGAAATATATCAGATCTATAAAAGAAACAAAAAAAAACAGGAAACAAATGTCTAAGCTGTTATATGTAGTAGATTTTTTAGAATAGAACATATAAAGCGCTTTATTTGGATTTAACTCTCAACAGAAGCCGATATAAATGTAAAAGTGACTATTTTACGTATATATAGAGCATCCAATGAACCTGAAGCTCTGGTAATAAATAAGACAAGTTCATATACTGAGTAATGTGATACTTTGTATTTCATTTACTGTCTTAAATGTCTGCAAAAAATAAACCTTGATAATGCATATACTTAATAAAATTGACAAGCAGAAATATGAAGAGTCTGCTAAATTTGCAATTCTGTTACCCAGGAGATCCAAAATCTACATTTACATGAAGCTTATTCTCCAAAGAACTAAATTAGCATTCCATTTGCTTAACATTTGTAGTAACATGCAGAATTGCAAACGATAATCCATCCCCTGGTGCTGATTGAAGTGGGACCATTTTTTTAATTAAAGATAGGAATGTAAAATAATGAACATGTTTTTCTTAAAGCAGAATTAACACTAAAACAGTCATAGATGATTTGAGATGGGCATATCTTCTTGCAGAGTTCTTTCACTTGTATAGTTTTGTGTTTAAGTTAGAATTTGCGTAACGCATTTCACAGCATTGTGGGTAATCAAACATTAAGTTCGATTTCTTTCCACAATAAAGGGGTAATCAATCCATTATGCCAGATCTAGTATTGCACTAAATGCTTATTTTTCATCGTATTTACTACTTATAAAGTTCAATGATACACCTCACACTCATTACCGATTTTACCCATAATCATTTGTCATTGAAAAGAGGAAAAATTTGGTTATATATTAGTGCCTGTGATATACTCCATTATAACAATAATCACTTTTAATTCATACTGTATGTGAATTTTAGGCACGTGCCTTAGGAGGTTATCTGATTTCAGGAAAATGTGTAGGGTTCATGGCTTCCATCTATCCATACAATCATGAATACACGATACATTCTGTACCTAGATTCTGTCCATGCAAAATGGGTAAGATGGCACTGAAACATATTTTTTAAAAGTGCTTGTACGACATTTTTTTTTTCCATCTGGATTTTTTATTTCCTTTACGTGAATAAAACATAAGGGGGAGGGGTACAGAAGAGAAGACAGATCCCATAGCTGACTGCTGTGAGAGTCTCATAAATGCATCCTACTGACTATCAGGTCTCTCGTGGCTCCAGCTAAGTGAGCAGGCCCTCAGACAACTGTTTCATATGGTTTCTGTTATATCCTAACGCATACTCATGCTACTAGTGTTAAAGCTCTGAAACATATACATTAGCAAGTTGGTTAAATAGCCCCCAATCTCCATGTGTCCCACAAAGACCAGGCCTCAGTATCCATTTTTGAAGGGGGAAAAATGGAAAGGAGGCCACGTTCTTGTACTGCATTTTAATGTTGGGAGTGCATACTTAGTTATCATGTGTATTTTTGGAAAGTAAATGTTTTCCACTTACACAATATGGTCTTTATTTTTTTTAATCTTTTTTTTTTTGAGATTTACAAAGACAAGGAATTATAGGCATGTAGGCCGCTATATATGCAAGCATATCAAAAATACAAGTGAATACATTTTACAGGAGTTCAATTCCTGTGTTAAGTATCTGATAGTCGCCAACATACGATCCCGCCAGATAGTGGAAAATAGTATATTACCATGATATGTAGAGTGATCCCCAGAATTAGCTGCTACCTGAGTTTTCCCTTAGTACAATAAGTGACTCAGTGCTATGTGGGCAGTTCAACCCTTCCCTCCACTTATCATAAAAATAAGTGTGTGTAAGTAGATGCAGAGAAAAGAAACAAGAAGGGCTCCTTTATCCGTGTTATCAAGCACCCCTTAAGCCCCCCGCGGCTCCTGTCTGTTCAAGCATCACAGGTCACGCGCCATATAAACAAACCATGGTTGCCAGGCCTCCACATGTCTTTTACTTGCCCCGAGCAGAGAAGCATGTAGCACTTCAGCTGCATGAATATCCTCAACCCTGCATAACTAAGCCTCCTTAGTAGGAATCTCTGTCTTTTTCCAAAAAACAGCAATGAGGGCTTTAGCTGCATTAAGCAAGTGCCATAGGATCTATTTCTTATAGACCGAAATAGGTTTTGAAGACATGTGTAGCAGAGCGAGCTCCCCCGACCACTCAAGCAAATCCCAGAGAATATCAGTCACCTTGTCCCTCACCATTTACCAAAAGGGGGCAATTTCTGGACATTCCCACCACATATGCCACATTGTGCCTCTATCAGCCTGGCATCTCCAGCAAGTGGGTGGCACACTAGGAAATAGCCTGTGGAGGAGGGTCGGCGTCCTGTACTAGAATGATATTAATTTGTAGTTAGTTTCCTGGTACTGTGAGTTGATAGAACTCTTATGTTGCTACACTAGCACCCTGTCCCAGTGTGCAGCCGAAAAGGATTTACCTATTAGTTCTTCCCACTGTCTTTGGAACTTATTGTTCATGGGGCTATTCCCAACCAGGAGGTGTTGATAAAGCATCAATACTGCCTTCTGAATCACCGATCCCCGTGAGCAAAGCTCCTCAAACCACGTGAGGTTCCGTTGCAGCTTATCTCTCTGTGGTAATGTAACAGCATAGTTCTGTAGGTAAATATACCGGAGAGTGATCAAGGAAGTTTGTGGTCCACCCTCCAGTAACACATCCAGTGCAAGGAGCTGTCCGTTCCGTAATGACCTATGAATAGGGATATATTCTCCTTCCCCTAGAAACGGGTCCAGGCTGATGGTGATAATCCACCAAGTTTGATATTATTAGACACCAGCAAGAGAGGGCTAGGTGTAGGTGAAACCTGAGGTAGTTCACGACTGGCGTTGTCTTATCTCTGTGCTCCATAACCTACGATCCCCCAAGCCACACAGCTGCGGACACGGGAACTCCCATCCTACTCCTGTCCAATGTTACCCATTGTTTTTGTGGGGACAGCAAATGCCAATCCAATATCCGTTGCAAGACCGTGGCCTGATGATATTTTTTAAAGTCAGGTAAAGCCAGGCCCCCCTATGTCTGGGCAGACAAAGCAAATCATGGCACAGGCGGGATCGTTCCCCCCGCCCCCTGCCAAACATATTCACTCACCGCAGACTTCAAAGAGGAGAAAAATGTAGCTGGTGGGGCGAGAGGGACTGTCTGGAAGAGGCATAACACCCTCGGGAGCATGTTCATTTTAACTATAGCCACCCTACAATGCCAGGACACATGAGGGTACGACCATTTTAACAGATCTGCCAGTATTTTCTTCAAAAGGGGGAGAAAATTGCATTGATATAAATTGATATAAATCTTGCAGGTCCGTGGTTACCCAGATTCCTAGATATTTAATTTTACCATAGCACCAGTGGAACGGAAATAACATATCTAGGGCCGCATAGTCGTTAGCAGGAAATGAGACGGTAAGTACTTCGCATTTTGACAAATTGAGTTTAAATCCCGATATCATGCCAAACCCCTCAAATTCTGACAAGAGGCTGGGCAATGTGATCCTCAGATTAGTCACAAAAAAGAGGAGGTCATCTGCATAAGCAGTGACCTTATTTTCTACCCCCTGCAAGGCATAACCCTGAATATCCAGAATCTGGTGAAGCGTCTGACGCAGGGGTTCCAAAGACATGGCAAAAAGTATTGGAGAGAGCCTGGCGTGTCCCTTTGCAAACGTTACAGTCAGCTGTTAGAGCTCCATTCACCATCACTGAAGCACGGGGCTTGCTAAATAGGGCAGCCACCCAATTTAGCAATATTGTGGCCAATCCCATATACTTCCATGTGGCCATCATATAGGGCCATATAACGCGGTCAAAGGCCTTCTCGGCATCAGTTGACAACAAGAGCATGCATTGTTTCATCTTCCTCGTGTGATGTTGAATAGCAAAAAGTCGCAAAGTGCTATCCCGTGCTTCACGCCCAGGGATAAAACCAGTCTGGTCCACATGAATCAAATGTGGCAAAACCAACTGCAATCTAGTTGCCAAGACATTTGTGAAAAGTTTAGCGCCCACATTGAGCAATGAGATTGGGCAGTAGCTGCCACAGTGTTCAGGGTACACTATTTGGTCTATATCCTTTTTAAACTTTTTTTTATTATTCCTTTCATGGGTGTAATTTTTCTTGTTGTCCAATATTCGAGTGCCGGTTAAACGGGCAAGACTGTTTTAAGTGACATCAACAAAAATACAGTTCAATTACGTCTTTTCTACCGCAACATATGGAATGACATATTTCCATATCTGGTAACTACGGGAGGTACACCATTATCTAGACATAAAAGAGTTTATGCCAGAGTAAAAGGGTGCAGTCCCAGCCATGAAAGAGGGTGAATCACAAAAAAAAAATCTATTCATTTGTTACACAAGCATTTCCAAGATAATATTTTAATGAAAATCTTTAAGCTATAGCTAGAGCTTCAAACGGCTGTTTCTCAGCCTTTAAAGAATTCGTAGAAAGTTAATGAAAATAAAATACCCGGCGATGACAGGGCACCTGAGCCTTAGATTATTCCCTACAACTCCACATATTGTTAATGTTTTTCAAATTTTCGCTTCTTTATCACTTTGGCTTTACTTATTTGTTGATGTTATTCAGCTTCACGTTTGCATTATAAAAAGTTCTTACACTGTAATTTGATTGGCTACTTATCATTCAAAAGAGGAGTTTGGTATGTAGTATAGATCGTGTGGGTCATTGAGATAGGACAGGTGCCTTTAGAACAACCTTGGGGTTTTCGACTAGATGGCAGTCGTGTAAGTCATACAGATTTTTTTTCATTCATAAATTGACGGAATACTTTCTGGAGCTCCTATGACTCATGCTACTCTAGTAAAATATTCAGTCTGATGAGAATGTAAGGTAAATTATGACTAAAGCTTTCTGGGTCCTGAAGAAAATACTCAAATATATGTGGTTGGTTCACTTTACAAATGTCATTAATATTGTTAAATAGTAACTAGATAGGAAAGCTTTGCATCAATCATCTTCTCTGAATGTAAAATATTTCATTAAAATGAAGCATATTGTTCAGATTCTTGGCGTCCCTGAACCGTATATCAAGATCCTGTGGATTAAGCAAGTTGTTTTTTTTGTTTTGTTTTTTTTCTTAATGAGAAAAATGGTTCTTTCTCTCTATATAAAAGGGATGAAACAAGGTTATCATATTGCTTTATTTCTCAGATGCTGGATCTTACCTGATAAATGGGACACCTCTTTCTGAAACCATAATATAGATAATGTATTAGATAAATATGCTAAAAAAATAAATAAAAACAATTAAAAGGTTTTAGAAAATCATCTTAGACATTCCCGCATTTTCTGTAAGTTCACATGCCTTATAATTTCTTCAACAACATTTCACCAAACCAAGAATTGACTTAGTAAACCCTGATGGAATAGCTGCGAGATCATGGAGAAATTAGAGTTGGAAAGTCAAACTATTTTTTAATTAAATTTAAAAGTATCCAGATTGCAGACGTGTGACTCCAGGTTTAAATGAGTCGTTGTAAGACATTAATGTCCACAGGTGTTACTCCTGATGGTCTAAGGATTTTAAGTGACTCAGTATCGTACCTATCAAACCAACAAAGGAGTATGCAGAATCAAACTCATTACAACTATTCTCCAACAAAAGATTTATTTGGTCCCCAGGTAATTACCCTTCAAAGTTGTAAACTTTCCAGGTTCTAGTTGGTAGGCTCACTGGAGATCCATTTAAAAAAAAAATAAAAAAAAATATAACAGAAATGTGCTTGCAGTAGGACAGCAAGTTCTATGCACTTATCTCTACATCCAAGGTATAATGAGGCCAAATCAAGATACATTATTGACATCTGCTTTTGTTCCTTTCAGGTGGTTCATTCTGGTGTCTTCTTGATATTGTTCCTATAAAGAATGAGAAAGGTGAAGTAGTTCTTTTCCTGGCTTCTCACAAAGACATCTCAGACACCAAAAACAGTTTCTCTCCAGATACCAGCAGACAGACAGGTGAGGGTCAGATCAGTCTGACATACGTAACCACAAAACGAGCTGTGATGTGATTTTAGATGGTTAATTGTCAGAAATAAAAATTCCGCACTTTGTACATAGTCACTGATGAATCAACTTCTGTTTTTTTAAGAGAATTTCAAAAGAAATATGCAAAATATGTTCTCTTTATGCATTAATAATACAACACAAACCTTTTAACATTTTTTTTTTAACATGTTTAAGAAGATTACTCTCTTCTCTACAGTGATTAATAATTTCATTGCCAGGGGTTTGGTTAGATAATAGGTTTCTCCGGTTACACAATTCACTAAAGCTTATATGGTTATTTTAACATGCTGATAAAGAAAAACCCTGGGATTCATTCTTTAAAATTATGAGTTTGGTTGTAGTGACATCTGACTTGCTACAGATAATTTTCTTAGACACTTTGCTGAAAATGACATAGTTGGGTATTCACAGATCTGTTGGCTTCATGACAAATTTAGCAGATATTGGAGAGCAAACGAAGTGAAAGTTGATCGATTATCCAAAAGCAGCAATTAAATGCCTAGAGGTTCAGTGATTGATTTACATTCACTAGATAAATCTAATCGAAAAAGAGTTAATGATGATCTCTCCCCATCATTCACTCTTTTTCTATTAGATTTATCTAGTTTCCCCTTCTCCCTTTCCCCTCCCAATATGGCTGCTCCCCTCGTTCCACTCTTTTTTATTGCCATCCCTAATATGGCTCACACAAGGTTTATTGCCCTCCCTAACATGGCTGATACATGTTCTTCAGTAAAGTTATGACAACAACAACAAAAAGGTATTGTGACCATGACGTCATTATGGCGCCAACATTAAGTAATTTGAGGCCTATATAAAGCCAGTGTTGTCAGGTACATGTTTTTATCCACTTAAGAAAGCCCTAAGGGGAGAAACACGTTGTGGAAATTTTAACTAACTGTAGTTTAATAAAGGTATTTTGGCCACTTTCTTTGTTGTGAGTTAGCCATTTTATCTTTCTTACCATTTTTATTATTTTACTACCTGGCATCTGAGTTTTACTTCTTCCAGAGAGATACTACTCGAGAGCATCCTTGGTGGGGATTATACCACTTACGCCCTATCATTGAGCAGTGCGTCTGCCCAATCAAATGTGAGTAACCATTTGGTATTTTTATACACTCTCCTGGTTTTATCACAGTGAGCACTATTATTGTTTTTTATGTTACATATGGTCCCCATCTGACGAGATATCTACTTACAACACTCCCTCGCGTATCCCTTAAGTGAGAATTATACCACCATACGTTGTTTATAGTAGAGCTAGTTTTTAGCTCTCAAAAACGTGAGTAGGACCATACAGACCTTTTTTTATTGGCTGCTACCTATTTGGGTTTTATTGCACTATTAGATTTTCTTGCCTCTTTCATACGGATCTCACAAACCCCTTGATCCCACTACTCCATAGACGTCTCTACCTCAGATAGAACTGTGATTGTTCTCTTATCCCAAGGTTTTACTGGACTCTTTTTGGACTGTTCTTTATATATATATATAGATATGTATATTTATTTATTTATACCTATTATTTTTTATGGTTCTCTCTCTCTATTACATATCATTATTTATTTCTATATTATTACTTGCATATATTTAATTGTACATATTATCTCTGTGGCGCCACCTTTTTCTACTTCTTTATACCTATAGAGCCTGGGAGGGAACCCTATCCTTTAGGTGTGCTGCCTTTATTTAAGTTTTTAAGCGCTGATCCTTCTGTACACTTTTCACTTAATAAATTAAATCAGCACTTTTATAAAGTTATCTTGTTACACCCCACTGGCTGGCATTGAGACAATCAGTCCTGTTACTTCCTGGTTTGGTTAGCTCAGTGGAGCTTAACTCAAGAGGCAGGCGATTGCTCAGAGCACCTGCCTTGCAAAGACTTCTCATCCCGCTGCATTGGGAAGTCTGTGATTGGACAGTCACAGAAAGTCTGAGCTTGGGAAGAAGATGGCTTGCAAAGGCTGCAGACAAGAGCTCAGCAGCTTTTACATGCTGTTTTTAGATATACCCCAAAGAAAAATGCATAACAAAATGTGTGCATGTTTTCATTGGGGTATAGCTACTAAATGGTGATTTCCCTTTTAAATTTGGGCCATGGAGTGTCCCTTTATGCTTTAAACTGTTAAGTTTTGTTGTACAAAAGAAATTAAAGAAAGTTGTGGAATATAGACAATGTTTCTCCAAAGACACATTGTTAATAACCCTTTATATGGTTTTGTTTTTTTGTCAGAATATTTATATCGGCAGACATTTTGTGCTAAGATAGAAATTAAGTGTCTACTGCCAGTCACACTTAAAACCAAGCTGACTCCATTTTGGATCTTGAGGCTAACAAAGACACATAATTTCTTCTTGCTTTCAGTAACTCTAGCCATCAGCCTGTGCTAAGGAATGCGTTATGTAAACACAGCAAGGATGGGGGTGGAATACAACCCAGAGACAAGTATATACATCATATATATATAGACATTCACATTCAGATTCAGATTCACAAAGACCCAGGAGAGAGATTCAGGACACTATGGGACTAACACTCAACTCTCAAACTCTCTTGGACTCAAGAAACACTTCCTAGACACTTAGAATTGTACTATTATTGTCTAACCAATATCTCTCTATCACATGCACACCTCCTTACAAACATTAACCACACTTCCATTCGTTTCTGGGACTACCCACTCATCTTATAAGAACATCTACATAACTGGTAATTATGCTGGTTTTATTTAATTAATCTAAATGAATTAAAATATTTACTAATAGCAAGAAATATGACAGGATAAATCACGGTTAGATTCAATATTTAGAAATATTAGTTAACTAAAGAATTTATAGTTATAAACATTCCATTCTGCAGGTGGAATCAAAATAATTATATATAAGGATGATATATTTATCACGTGTTAACATACCGCTGTTTTTATCCAGATGTGTTGATTTCCTCTGAAATAAGATCGTGTATCTTATGTAGAGTTAAATTCAGCTTTTGTAAAAAATCTGGTAGATTGTTTCTTATTGGACGGTTCCATGGAATGGTTAATGATATGAACGTTATTTTAATTAAAAATAGCAATAGAATAGGATATGCCTCGGAGGATTTAGCCAGCGTTGAAAGAGTTAATCAAGTGATCTAACTGTGAGACAAGATTTTATGGCTTTTCTGTGCACTGTGAGGAATTCTATGTCCTGTGAAGTTTCTGTGTTCTATGTCTGTGAGATTGTTTACCTACCATAAATTGTTACATCTTGACAGCTTGTGCTGTAGCATTGAATTTGTTTAAAACCATTGCCATTATATTGTATACCTATGTTATACTAAATATTCACTGAATATTATCACACATGTTACATATTATTATTATTTTATTAAATTGTCACCATAACTTATATTTTTATAATCAAATTGTGATTAAATTGTATGGAGTAAAAATCCTCTAAAATGATGATGGTCTATAGGATCTAAGATAATTAAAATAGTGGGTAATTCTCAAGATATCAATTTTGATGTAATAAAAATTATTAAATAAATTTTTGATAATTTTTATGAAAATATTATTTTTAATATTTATCACCCCATAAATATCCCCACATTAGATAAGATTTTTTGATCAAGTCAAAAACAAAGACAAAAACATATCATGAAAAAATATTCCACACAAGGGAGACAAAGAAAACAGAAATATGGTACCCAAGAGGTCAGAATCCCATAAAAGAGCACATGGAAACAATAAACAAGTGGTGTACATCATTCTGTATTCTGAAATAGTGAGATAATGTGACTCCAGTGGAGCAGAGGAAGCCTTGGACTTGATCCAGAGGCTGATTTGTTTCAGTAAACTATGTTTCAGGAACTAATTGTTTCAGGAACTATGAGTAATGAACAAGAGACAGGGGGATAGGGTAAGTGGCACACTCCCCACATGAGAGAGAGCAAGTAGAAGAGAAGAAAAATATTGTGAAAAGACAGAAAAGGGCTAAGGATAAGAGGGATCAAGGGACAGGAAGGGGGCTTCTCACACCCTCTGCAGTCCCAGAACCTGTCTTCCCATTCCCCAGATGTTCCAATTCAGGATATCCAGCCATGGGGCCCAAATGGAGCAATAACACTCTTATTTCTGCTATAACAAGACCATCATCTCCTCCATAGTTCTAATTTGTTTTAAATCGTTGTTGGAAAGTTGGAGTGTGAGTGTTCCTCCAGAGCACTGGGATCAAAGTCTTGGCAGCATTCAGGAGACCTTTGAGCAAATTTTTCATAGATGGAGATGACCAAATTAGTATAATGCAGTAGATATGCAAAAAAGTAACTTTGTCTGTCCCACAGCGCCAACAAGTGCTAGGCTCAGGGCCGTCTTTACCGCGGGGTAAACAGGGCAGCTGCCCCGGGCCCAGTTACTCCTGGGGGCCCCAGAGCAGCTGCCCCGTGGGCCCCACAATTTGAGCAGCCCCTATGGACAGGGCACCGGCCCGCAACCTAAGTGTCAGTATGTCTGTGTGTGTATGTGTCAGTATGTCTGTGTGTGTATGTGTGTCAGTCTTCCTCTCTGAAAACCACCTCAGCGCATCCTCCCAGGAGCATATGTACCTGGGTTATGGAGGAAGATCAAATGCCAGGAACAACTTGTATACATTGAGGAAGGCGCTTCCCTAAGGTGCACTATTGCTCAAAATGGGTTAGAGGCCTGTAAATGTGTTACTGACAGGGGAGAGCGCGAATGAAATGGTGCAATAGCAAGTAGTGAAATTGAGGAAGAGTCATGTGGGTGGGTTTGCCAGTGAGGGTGGATAAGCTTTTTAACTTGTCCAAAAAGAGAGGAGTTTAAAGATGGAGAGGAGTTGGGGAACCTCTCGGATGGGAATGGGGAATGAAGAAACGGGGTTGAGCAGGTGAGGGGATTAGGCAGCGGAAAGAGAGGTGTGGAAATGAACAGCGAACCACTTATGAAGAGTAGCTCTCACCAGCGGATGCTGGACTGCCTCCCTTTGAGCTACTCACCTCCCCAACTACAAGGATGAGAGTAAGATCGGTCCCACAAATTCAGTTTTGAGGGATGGCCAATGTCTGCTTGGCTGGGAAACATGTCAGCCAACTATGCAAAGTAGGTGATTCTGCTGCTTGAAGAGAAGAAGAAATTGTTGAAGAAACTGGTGCGAGTGCCTCAGCCTAGGCTTTTTTCCTTGCCCGCACATAATGAACAATATGGAAATTATGTGTTCAAAAAAAGCCTTGCGAAAGCCTTATGGGGATGGTTTACATGATGCATAGTACTCTGAAGAATATTAATCTTAACAACGCTGATGCATCCTAGCCAATAGAGGTGAGGAAAAGACCATGTCTATAGCGTAATCTGACAATATGTTGTTTGTTTGTTTGGTTTTTGTAGCATGAAATGCATCCCATAATAACATACAGATTTAATGAACATGTATATATCATATTAATCTGTAAACACAATTATGCATACATATTAACTATATGAAATTGTGATAGAAAAGTGATTGGTCCGCTTTAATTGCCTGATGATTTAATTATCGCTAGTACAATTCTGTGCCAGGGCTGCCACTTATATTCTCGAAGTTAATAACATTCTTAATCTTGACTGCTAGATTGCCACAGGGGGGTCTGCAAATCCTTATACTGTCTGTTTTTCATACTGACTTTTTTTCTGGTTGTTTCCCTGACCAGTTAATATGTCCTTGTAAATAGGTGTATTTTTGTAGAGGAGCAGTGCATGGGAATGCATTGTGGTGTATTTGAATGAAGGATCAAAGTATTTTAATTCAACAGTGTATTTGTCAGGAGTGTAAACCTATGTGAACACAAGTACCGTATGTATTTATGGGAAATGTCCACATCAGTGTGAACACAGAGATGTAGTAAAATTTTAGTGTGTCTAAATGCAGGTAGGGGTCTATTCTTACTTACTAACCTGCCTGCCCCATATTCTTGCAGCTGTCACTTGATTTATATGATGCCATCAGCCTGATACCTATTCTTTCTGATCCCCCCTGCAGTCCATTCATTCTCCATAATCTCAGTAGCCAAAGACAGCACGACCATAGCAAGAATTAGACATATGCTTGCAGTGCTGGCCCAAAGGTGGTTCTGTCACAGGAAGATCAAAAGGCTTCGTAGACTGGGCCAGAACTATCATTAATGTTGCAAAAGAGCATGTGGTCTGCACCTAATGCAAGTGCATCTCACTTTCAACTCATGATCCAGTGAATCAGAGTGTTGACGATATGTTACCCAGAAAGTGATCAGCATTAACAAGTGTAGATCTGGAAAGAGTACTAACTGTGATCTAGACCCATCAGACATACAGATCACAAAATCTACCAACTACATTTTTTTCATAAAAAGGTAAAAAGAAGGGGGCATATCATCACAAACAGTCCCTCCCATACACAGCCAACATCATAAGCATCCTCCTCACACAAACACAGCACCACATATCCATCACAAGCAGCTTCACATACACACAGCACCATGAACAACCTCCCACATACAACACCATATGCAGCCACAATGACCCCAGTCCCCCTCTAACATATTCACAACACCAAAAGAAGCTTAATTTCCAACTTACATGCACACAAATACAATACCACAAGCTGTTTTCCATCACAAACAAATGCTAAAAACAGCACCACACACACAATCATTCAATCAGCCTCAGACCTATACACACCGCCACAAGTAGACTTCACACAACACTGCAAGCAGCATCGACACTGATAAAACACTAAAAGCAGGCTCCCTTCACACCCACAACTTCACAAGCAGACTCCACACACAGGTCTCCCAACTGTCCTGATTTGGCAGGACAGTCCCTATCTCCAGGTTCAGTCCCGACGTCCTGTCTTGTCTTCCTGGTGTTCCATATCTACGGGGCACCAGGGGACTGTCCCCATCCAGCACAGCTTGAGATCGTTATCATATGCACTCCCAGTTTGTGAAGGGCACTGTGTGTGGGACCGGCCTGGTGGCTGTCAATCAGTGTGGTGTACATTGGTGCCAGGTTGACATTCTCCTTCTATGAGCAGGTGTGTTTTTTTTATCTGGGCAGAACTGATCATTTTTGGCATCACCAGTGACACATGTTCTGTGAGTGTCATGTCCACCCATGGCCTTTCTGCAATGTTCCAATCAGCATACCTCCCAATGTTGGGAAGTATGCACACATACCACCATAAGTAGACTTCCCATGTTAGATGCCTTTGTAGTCAACATTTTCATGTGAAGAGTCACACCACGCACAACACCACAAAAAGTGCCCTTGTGTATACATACACTACAATCAGCCAACACACACATACAGCACCGAAAGATCACCCACACCCATAGAAGCCATTCAGGATATAGCCTTCATCACACTCTCATACAGTCTCCCCTACATACCGCTTCCATCATGTTCTGTAGCACATTTACACAACTACCCTATTGTAGAGATAGATAAAGAAGACTTTAAAGTTAATTATCTTTATAGGGGGTGGGGGGAGGGCCTGACTGCCATGGTGGAAAGACGTGCCTGGGTTGAGCTCCTCACCAATATTGGCAATACAAGCAGTTCTCAGCTTCTCTGCGCTCAATCTCAACCTAATTCAGCAACATACCTGTCTCTTGACCTGATGGCAGTGCACTGTAGAGAAGGGAACCTCGACAGAAGCTAATCTAAAGCACAATCTGGACCATGCAGCCTACAGGAGAAATGGCTGATCTTCCAAACTGGATTTCCCCTCTGTATTTTCCTTGGGGGCTCCATTATTCCCTCCCTTCCCCTCCTTACCCCCCATTTTGGACACTGTTTCGTGGTCACCACTGTTGTGCTTTGCCCATAATAGGCATTGGATAAAACAGATTCACAGACAAGGCACTGAAAGGCTCCCGGTCACTCACCTCTTTCCACTACATGGAATCTGTGGCGGAACCAACCTCACCACTATGCACTGGAGAAGCCTTGTTGCTCGCCTGCTCCCTTTAGACTATGGCCCTGCAGTTCAGACCTGTTATTTTCCCTGCTGAAAGGGTTTATTCGTGCCTTTCTGCCAGGGTGTTCGCTAGATTCCATCTACCGAACAAACTACTGAACAATAGACCACCTGGGAACTGGAGTGTGCCGTCAATTGACCGCCCAGAAGCTGCGGTTAACCGTAGCTTAATTGATGAACGCTGGGTGGCCTTTGTTCGGTTGCCGAACACGTGGCAGCGGCCATTTTACCTCCCGAACAGCCAGCGGAGTTCAGCGCCCAAACTATGGAACTGAAAACGGACACTTATTTTGCCTCTGTCCTTGGAGATAATTGGATTACTTCCCAATTATCTCCAGGACAGAGAGGAGGGATTGTGATGCTTTGTGGGATTGTTGAAATGTGTAAGTATGTGATTGATTCTTGTACCCTTTGTGTCCCAGTCTCCCATCTGGTCCCCTAGGGGAGTGTCCACCAGGTGGGAGACCTGCATAAAAGCCGGGCAGTTAGCCCCAGTAAACCAGATTCTGCTTGACCGTCAAAACGAAGTGTTGTCTCGTCTTTGGGGGGGATTTACTGTATGATGTTAGAGACTGATTGCCAGGAGTGTAAGCCGCTTGGGGGCTTTTCCTGTTCGTCTGCTAACAGCTATTCGTGTGTCTCCAGTTCGGGAGTGTGGAGTGCTACTTGGTATGCAGTTCGGGAGTTTTGAGTATTCCCTTGGTTGCAGTTCGGAAGTTGGTGAATTCATGTGTTTGCAGTTCAGGAGATTGGTGCTTGCAGTAGCTGTCTGTGCAGCTGAGAAAGGGGAATATCGCCTAAACGTTTTTTAACCGCTTATGTGCAAAACGGTCCGTTACAGAATCGAATAGGGGACTTCTATGCACCACTGTCTAATCTTAAGGGTTAGTTTTATTAACCCTCTGTAGGCCTTCACCTTGAATGTATTATTCCCTATCCATCACGGGGTTTCCCAGGGGACTCAATCCTCTTAGTTAAGCGTTGTTACTCCCGGTTCCTTAACACTGTCTTTCATTTTGGGTTCAGTCATAAGAACACAGCATGTCTACGCACTGTCGCAATGTTATACCAAGTCTATTAATATGCACTGTGTTCTCCTTACCTTCTCATGTTCAAAAAAATAAAAAATGTGCTGTCATTAATGCTGACCTGTCATATTAGCTCAATGTTATATCTCAAATGTCTACACTTTATTGACCAGCACAACATTATTAAAAAATTAAAACATAAAATTAAATAAAACAATAAATTAGCTTTATAGATCCATTCCTGCACAAACACAACTTAAACATACCTTTCTCCTAGTGTTTCCTTTTCTTTTTTCTCTTTCAGAATTAGTTTTACTTCTCTTCATTTGTGATCTATTTCTCTTTGAAACATAAGACATAGTAGGAACTCCTTTCTGTTATGTATTCTCTCTACACATGCCAAAGGATAGAACTTAGAGAGTTGAAGGTGGAATTTAAAGAGAAATAAATCAGAAATAAAGAAAAGAAGAACAAATTCTGAAAGAGGAAGAGTAGAGGAGACAATAGGAGAAAGGTACGTTTTAGGTAACAGAGCCACTTTAAGTGCATGTATTAGGTGATGTATTTTACTACACATTCAAATCACTTTAGTTTTGGTTAAAAAAAAAAAATTAGTAAAAATCTGTTGTTGTGTAGATTTCTACAGATAAACATTTCACAAAAGAACTCCCTGATTGAAAGGTGCAGACAGAGATTAGTATGAGCTGAGCTGCTGACTTGGGGCTGTCCCACATCCACTCACTGTCATCTTATTGTTTGTGTAGTATTTTAAAGGTGTACTTTTGGGGCAGAAAGCAAAGAGGGTAGTAACTGCCTGTTGGAATATGCATGGAATAGCCTTCCAGCTGAAGTGGTAGAGGTTAACACAGTAAAGGAGTTTAAGCATGCGTGGGATATGCATAAGGCTATCCTAACTATAAGATAAGACTAGGGACTAATGAAAGTATTTAGAATATCGGGCAGACTAGATGGGCCGAATGGTTCTTATCTGCCATCACATTCTATGTTTCTATGTTGGATGGAGTCTTGTCAACAACTCACCGTACACTGATCTTGCATTGCCTGAGCAGAGTGGTGTAACTAAGAGGGTGGGATAATGCTGCAGAAAGCTGCAAAACTTTTTTCTTATTATTTATTTATATATGTATATATTTATTCATTCATCTTAGCAAAGCCAAAGAGATTTGAATTCAGAGAAAAATATGGCATAGAAGCCCAAATCTATTATGCGTTGGTGCCCGGAGAATCCCTTTAAAATCATTGTATTTAGATTATTCCAAATATTCCATGTATATCTTTATTTTGTTTGTTTTAGATGAAGACTTGTCTTATCTGTTATATATTGTCATTTATAACTGCTAAGGCAAGATTAATGTATGATTATATATAGCAAGAGTATATATAGCATATCAGCCATAAAGCAAAATGGGGACGGTTCTTTGTTAAGATCCATGAAAAGAAGAAATATCTGTATTTATCCTACTTAAATGTCTTCCACATTAAAAATTATAGCACGCTCTCTGTATTTAGCGGTTTAGATTTACAAAATAAATGCTGGTCAGATTTGTCCCAATATGAATAAGTAGTATAGGCAGTACTCTAAGCTGTGTGCATATATAAACTTACAACTAGTGAACACCAGTGAATCAAAAAAAATAAAAAATAATAACTAAACGAACTAAACGAATTAACTGGATTTAAAGGGTTATTCCAACCAAAGTTTAAAAAAACTATTTTTTTGTTAACCCCTCTTATCCTGACCCAACCAAATTTTTTTTTTTTCCTTTTTTTTTTTTTTCATGCTAGCAATAGGCCAAGTTCTCTCTCCTCCCAGGATAATCTTTCTCCACTTATGTCATTCCTCCATCTTGCTGGAAGGGAATTTATGTAGGGCAATTTAATAGGTGGTACAGAGAGGGGGAGCCATGAGAGTGCAACATGTGTATCACACCTTGATTTGTGTGCATTTGTGCCTGCCTTCAGTTAGGGTTAGGTACCCTTGTTTGGCACATGCTCCAAAACCTCCTATTTTTTTTCTCTGCTCTTCCTTCGGAGCTGGGCCGACAGCTAGTTCTTTACTCCTGATTGGGATAGTGCTTGCTCTATGTGTTAGAGATTTTTTGCCAATCTTCCTATTTCTCTTTCTTTCCTTTACCCCTTTTAAAACTTCTTCTTTCCTTTCACCTGCTTTCCAGTAGGTGAGGAGGATGGAGTAGGGGACCCGGCTGGAAACCATGCTGCTGTTTCAATGCTAATTCAATGTACCACTAAGCTTACTTTTCAGTGAGTACCTCATTAAAAGTCATATCACTTAACATAAAGGGTCTCAACTCTCCTAAGCAAAGGAGACTGCTTAAATGTTTAATTGCCTCTTTTAAATACACTCTTGGATGTATATATGCACCAACCTGCCTTGATAAAGAGTTTTGGGTTGTCCTGTCAGAGTCTGTTGCAGACTTTGCATAGGGCCCTATTATTTTGGGCGGTGCTCTGCCCTTCTGGATTTTTGCTAAACTCCTGGCCCTCGTTCACAACACTAGACAAAATAGAGACCTCGTATTTTCCCACCTCTTGTTTGCCTTATCAATTGTACCCCTCCCCTCTCATATCCGACAAGCTGGGGATATAAAGGGTCTCTCAATAGCAGGAATGGAATACAGGGTGTCTTCATCCCTTCCTGCACTGTTCTTGGCACTCCATAACTTTTCCTCCCTGGTGTGTTGCAAAGTGAATATCACCAAATCCATTTCCCTTTCCTACATGTACTACAGGAAGATTGCAAACTATTGTCAGAAAACTTCCAGCTCCAGTTTCTCTTTCTATTGCTTGATCTTCAATCTGACCTTGTCTATCTACACCTCTCCAAATTTTTTATCTGACTCCCTAAAACATCCCACCCTTTTACCCACACAATGCCAATTCATCCTTAATTCTTTAATAATCTGAGATAAGAACTCAGTAAAAGTAAATTGACATCAGAAGTTTCCCCTATTACTTCATTTTTGAAGAATATGGATTTTCCTCCTGGGGTGGCCCCTTCTCACTTATTCCAGATAGAGAATGCAGCTCTGCAGAGACTTAGGGATCTATTTGAGGAGGGTTCAGTCATAACCTATGAGGCTCTAAAAACTAAAAGCCCACTAACCACTTTTTTCCGTACATACAAGTACGTAGTTGTGTTAAGAAAGCTAATTATCAAAGGGATCTGACACTTTTTGAGCTTACATGCCTACAAGAACCATACATAAAGGTCTAATCACTATGATTCACTCTTCGCAGACATCGGTTGTAAACTGAAATGATTTGCCATATGTACAAAAGTGAAAGCAGATCTAGGGGGTGAGATCACAGGAGATGATTGGATTGATATGTCATGTACATGGCTAAGGCATCTGTATGTCACTTTACAGGAGCAGGGGGGAAAAATGATGCTCAGGTGGTATGTTATGCCTGTTTCATTCCATCGCATGAGGCGTTCACCCTCAGACCTCTGCTGGAGTATATGTGGCTCTAAGGATATGTATATTCACATGTGGTGGTCACGCCTCCAACTCACTGTGTTCTGGAGGGAGGTTCATGGATTGTGTGTCCATGTCCTATCTCGATGGATCCATGGACCTTCTTCCGATCCAAGCCAATTGAAGCACTTAAACAAGTTACTCTTATGGGTCACTCTAGCCTTTTGTAGGGCACCGGCTTAAAAGTAGTTGCACATTCCCCACCACCCCTCGAAGCGGACATTCTAAAAATTAAAGATAATATGCAGATGGACAAGGTCACTGCTTCTCTACATCACACTTCTGCATCCTTCTACAATGTGTGGACCCACGGCTAGAGTACGACTCTTGAAATTTACAGTATGTTGGGAAAACCATCCTCCTTTGTGTTTCCTTCTCTCTATCCTTCTTCTTTCTACCTCGCCCTAAGTTACTTATTATTATTTTATATCCCTCTAATACTTTCTCTATTTGTATTCTCATATCTCTCACATAAAGTGAGGTATGACTCTAATAGCTTTTTGGGGTTTTGGAATCACTTCATGCAGTTGTCTGAGTTCGAACTGCTAATAATTTGCCTTTGTCATACCCACAATGTTCTGTTTAAAAAAAAAAAAAGGTTTGGCGTACATACATTTGAACCAGATAGCTCAAATAACTGTCATCTTGCCTGATTAACCTACTTCATTTATGTCTGTTTTGGATGTCTTTGACAACTTCTATCGGTATTATTGTATTTTTATGCCATTTTTCTTTAAATAAAGAATTTAAAACAAAATGCAAGTTGCTATTCCCACCCTATGTACTTTATGCAATGTGAAATTTTGATTAATAAATCCCCAAGAGAGGGGATAAATCACATTCTGATTAAAAATTAAACAACTATAAAATATGTATGCTTTATTTTTAGACATTGACATTTGTGTAATATCTTATTACAATGAATTACATAGATAAATGTACCAGAATGTTGATTACCTCAGCCAGTTTTGTGTTACAGACCGAATTAGACATATTGACAAAACAGCTTGTTAAAAGGCCATTAACCTTAGTACATTATACAGAGCTCCAGCCATGAAATGGATTGCCTTGTACGGTGGTAAAATCACTCAAAAATGACTCGAAGAAAAGTTTTTTCAAACTGAATTTCTTTTTGCCTTTGAGAGGTAAAAGTTGCTGGAAAATAGAATTTAAACTGATGCCAGGAACATAGCAAAAGTCTGTAGAAAAAGATTGAGTTTGCCAGGTGGGTCATCAATGTATCTGAGCTGGATTTGACGTTTTCCTGGAAAGTAAGTGTTCCATCTTTCGAATCTGCTAGGAAATGTCAGGTAAATAATTTCACAGAATTCACCTGTTTCTTGGAAACATTCCAGACAGCAGCAGCTAAGATTAGTACAGACACAATATTTCAGTGTTGCAAAGTAGAACAAATCATTCTGAGTTTAAAACAGTGTGATATGTGAAGAGTAGGGCAGGCAGGTGTAAAGGATTCTGAGAGATGCTTCATTGAAATGCATCCAAAGCAGCATTTTACAAAGATAATTATCAAGGGAAGTGAAACCATTATGTACCTTTAACCAAATGCACAAATGACAGATAAGGTAGAAATAATTGGGTACATCTCTCATCAAACTGGGAGAAGAAAGGACACTGCAGAAGTTAGAGAGTAGAAATTAGTTTTTCAAAGCTAACTGTTTTCAGCTGTGAAAATAATTCATAGCTATCGTGTATAATCATCACACAAGCAAGGATTTCCTATTGTAATAACACCTGGGATAAATCACAGAAACAGTTTACTTTCTTAAGAAAAAAATAAATCCAATACTTTGCAATAACTGTAGGCTTATGATGATGCTGCAATGAGACATCGAATGAGACATAGAATAAAGAAAATGTCTCAAATTCTCTAACTCATACTCTGCATAGGAGAAACTATCTTTGCAGTATCTATTGATCTGACCAATTCAGAAGTAGATCATACACCTCTGTAACCTGCCTTGATTTATTGTGTTTATTGATTAACATAATGCACTGCTAGGAGTTACTAAGGACTGACCAAGCTTGACATTGAACAGTGGAGAGCGGGGCCTACAAATTGGGGGCCCTACTGCATATTTATGTTTAATTCCCTTTAATAAGTTTCCGGTGCAATAATTAAAGCGACACTATAGTCGTCAAAACAACTTTCGCTTAATGAAGCCGTTTTGGCGTATAGACCATGCCTCGGAAGTTTCACTGCTCAATACTATGCCATTTAGGGGTTAAATAACTTTTGCTTCTGTTTATGCAGCCCTAGCCACACCTACACTGGCTATGACTGACAAAACAAAATGGTTTTATTTACAACCAGATGTAATTTACTTTTTTTTTATTTCCTGCTCTGTAATTTGAACTTGGATTACATACAGGAGGTTTCTGCAGCGTCTAGCAAGATATTAACAGAGGAGCAGATAACACATTTTAAAATTAACAGAATTTGCAGTAAAGGAAGTGTAAACATTAGATGACTCTTTACAGGAAGTATTCAGGAAGGCTGTATAAGTCACATGCAGGGAGGTGTGACTAGGGCTTCATTAACAAAGTGATTTAACTCCTTAATGGCAGTGGATGGAGCAGTGAGACTGCAGAGGCATGATAGGAAAGCATATCAATTAAACTGTGAACAGCTTTCGCCCCCCACACCCTGATTCCTCTCCTGCAACCGTCATCAAAACAACACTAAACCCTCAGTGGATACTATCCTAGCAACGTACTATTCTACCCTACCCTTACCATTTGTGTTACTATACCCCACTCCCTCTGGCATGTAAGCTCATTGAGCAGAGCCCTCAATCCCTCTGTTCCTGTGTGGAGAAAATATCAGTTGATAATGAGTGATTGTCAGTTGACGAGTAATGACATGCTGTTGTGTAGTTACTGACATATCATGACTAGAGACCTACCTCTTTCTTTTAGTGATGAGTAATGACATGCTGTTGTGTAGTTTTTGGCATATCATGACTATAGACCTACCTCTCTAAAAGGCAGAACTTGGTTAATACAGCAGAAGGATGTGAATTCTGTGTTGTGATCATTATTCGCTCTGTAGGCTTAGAAATTCATGACTTTAAATTTACGTTATGTGCTTTACATTCAGTATCTATAAATATTGCCTATTTCATATTTTCTGGAAATGTGAGTTCATCTGATTGTTAAAAGGGTTTATAAAACAGTGCACTGCTTGTAGATCATATACCAGTGTAAAAGTTGCTGGTTTTACATGTTCCTGTAGCAGGTAGACCTGCATTTTAGAGAAAGCAGATAATGAGGGATGCAGGGAGAGATCGAAGATGAACAAAATTGAAATGAAAGATAACAGAAGTCAAAGAATGAGCTAATGGTAACATAATTTTTGTTATAAAATGCATCATTTCAGGAGCTATAAAAAAACAAAACACTCAGTTTTATCATTATCATTTATATAATATTGGCTTCTGTTAAAAAAAAAATGACAGTCTTTAAAAATAAATTATAAAAAAAAACAATTACTGGGAAAAAAAGCTCACCTTCTGGTGTAAATTCTCATTTGCTTTACAAGGCAAGTCGGGCTACAAGTTCCACAGTGGAGTTGACTGAAAAAGCAAAATGATTTATCAGAAAAAAAGCACAAATAGAGACCATGAGATCCCAAGATAAATTCTCAGAGCAACAAAAACAAAGAATTTGAGAACTCTGAGAACAGACAAAAGCTTAGAGAAACTCAGTAGCTGGCCCTCCTGTAAATCCCTGCTCGGGTCTCAAAATAGTTTTTGCTCAGTTTACCCATTACAGAGAGAATATTTTACAAAGCATATCAGACTAATCCTACCCGTAAGGGCAGTCCAGAACCAAAATGCCAGCAAGTTCTCTCTGCACGAAAGATACAGCAACCCAGGACGACTGTTTCAGCCTTCTTTGGGCCTCGTCAGTGAAGTGTAGCTGATACCCCTCTAGGCACAGTGAGAGCTGACTGAATGAACAAAACTCGTGTGTAAAGAATTTATCAAATACATCCATCAAAGTTGTCTGTTTCCTTAATAGTTTTCAAAAAACAAAAACATGCCATAAAATAAATAAAGAATACCTCATATTTTGATGTAACTGTAAGATGATAAAACAAATAAAAAATGATAACTAACAAAAAAAGACACAAAAGTTAGAAAACACGGTCTTTGAAATGAGAAGCTCTCTAGCTGCCAAAGGTTTTTAGATGCACTCGCAGCTTGAAGAGACAAGCTTTGCAATGAATTTAGGCTATGACCCGTTCTAGTAAATAAAACAACCCAATAGGAATTCTAAAGATTATACTGTATTCTGAACTGAAAATTAAACTGAAACATTTAGCTAAAGCAGCCTAGCTGTGACCATAGTAAAGTTGGGGAATGTCTGAAAATCAGCATACTCTGCCTAATGTCGCTATTAAACACACTTGTCTACCCTTACCTCTTGTGTCACTCTACTGCACTCCCTCTAGAATGCAAGCTTGTTTGAGCAGAGCCCTCAACACCCTCTGTTCCTGTGTTCAACTCGTCTTGTTGTCCACCCATTGTACAGCGCTGTGGAATTTGTGTGTTCTGGTTAAAGGACCACTATAGTGCCAGGAAAACATACTCGTTTTCCTGGCACTATAGTGCCCTGAGGGTGCCCCCACCCTCAGGGACCCCCTCCCGCTCGGCTCTGGAAAGGGGAAAGGGGTTAAAACTTACCTTTTTCCAGCGCTGGGCGGAGAGCTCTCTGCCTCCTCTCCGCCTCCGATCCGCCCCGCCGGCTGAATGCGCACGCGCGGCAAGAGCTGCGCGCGCATTCAGCCGGTCTCATAGGAAAGCATTTACAATGTTTTCCTATGGACGCTGGCGTGCTCTCACTGTGAAAATCACAGTGAGAAGCACGCAAGCGCCTCTAGTGGCTGTCAATGAGACAGCCACTAGAGGATTAGGGGGAAGGCTTAACCCATTAATAAACATAGCAGTTTCTCTGAAACTGCTATGTTTATTAAAAAATGGGTTAACCCTAGAAGGACCTGGCACCCAGACCACTTCATTAAGCTGAAGTGGTCTGGGTGCCTAGAGTGGTCCTTTAAGTAATAATAACATCTACTGTTATTTATTTTAAACTTCCGAGTACAATTAATTGTCCTTGCAATGTGCGTCTAGTAAATCAGCACAGATCATTTCTTACAATACTGAATTTAGTTTAATGACATCTAACAGTGTCTACGTCAATGTTTGTTAACTGTATTATCCATGATACTCAGCCATGGCATGTTAGTCATCATGAAAACATTGTATACATAACAATCTTTATTGGCAAAGAAGGCCTTTTGGAGAAGAGGAAGAAAAACGCTTTTAAAAAATATACAATGCTAAGGCATCACAACGCTAATGATGAACACTACAGTGACAGTATCTACAAAAGTTAAAATGAAAGAGACAGATAAACATCCACAATTCCCTGTATAGTGAGCATATTAAATATGTCAGAATAAAACACACCTATATTCCAGAATATTTATCAGAAACCTGCAAAAGTCCACAGACAACAATATAAAGTCCTTGCTAGAAAAAACTAATGGATCAGTTATAAGCCTGTCATTTGATGACATTTACACTTTTTTGTGAACTGCATCATGTGACAAGTCTAGCTCCCGTAGATGCACTGTAAATCGTGATACTGATCCTTGATACTAAACCATTTTCAAGAGCAATCAATACATAGTAGGTCTCAAAACACAAGATAAACTCAGATCATTATTTTAATTTTGAGAATTTTCAGTGCAGTCAATCTCGTACAAACAAGGCTGTCAACGAAAATGTTGATTAGGCAATCTGGGATGGGAGGCTTCTGATACTTAAAAAAAAATACTAACTCCATTTGATCAACATAATGATCAGATCCATGTCAAGTGATCATGATGAAGTTGCATTTTTGGAGGCAAGTTAATTAGATGAAATAGTAACAATCATCTCTAGGTTATAGATGCTCAGTTATAGTTATAGTTATAGTTATAGTTACATAGCTGAAAAGAGACTTGCGTCCATCAAGTTCAGCCTACCTCACATTTGTTTTTTGCTGTTGATCCAAAAGAAGGCAAAAAAACCCAGTTTGAAGCACAATTTTGCAACAAGCTAGGAAAAAAATTCCTTCTTGACCCCAGAATGGCAGTCAGATTTATCCTTGGATCAAGCAGTTATTACCCTACATTGAAAGATTATATCCTTGAATATTCTGTTTTGCAAGTATGCATCTAGTAGCCTGTTTGAACATCTGTATGGACTCTGATAAAACCACTTCTTCAGGCAGAGAATTCCACATCCTGATTGTTCTTACAGTAAAAAAACCTTTCCTTTGCCTTAGACGAAATCTTCTTTCTTCCAGTCTAAACGCATGGCCTCGTGTCCTATGTAAAGTCCGGTTTGTGAATAGATTTCCACACAATGGTTTGTATTGGCCCCGAATATATTTGTATAATGTTATCATATCCCCTCTCAGGCGACGTTTTTCTAAACTAAATAGGTTTAAATTTGTTAACCTTTCTTCATAGCCGATATGTTCCATTCCTTTTATTAATTTTGTAGCCCGCCTCTGCACTTTTTCTAGTGCCATAATATCCTTCTTTAGAACAGGTGCCCAAAATTGCACAGCATATTCAATATGGGGTCTTACCAGTGATTTATAAAGAGGCAAAATGATATTCTTGTCCCGAGAATGAATGCCCTTTTTCATGCATGACAATACCTTACTGGCCTTGGCCACTGCTGATTGACATTGCACATTGTTGCATAGTTTGTTGTCTATAACAATTCCCAAGTCCTTTTCGTGTGTTGTTATCCCTAATTCGCTTCCATTAAGGGTATACGTTGCTTGTGTATTCTTTACGCCGAAGTGCATAACTTTGCATTTTTCAACATTAAATTTCATCTGCCATTTGAGTGCCCAGTCCCCAGTCTATCTAAATCCCTCTGCAGCAAAGTAATATCTTGCTCACATTGTATTGTTTTACAAAGTTTTGTGTCATCTGCAAACACTGAAACATGACTTTCAATGCGGTCTTCAAGATCATTTATAAACATGTTAAATAGAAGGGGTCCCAGAACAGACCCCTGAGGGACACCACTTGCCACCTCTGTCCAGCTTGAAAATTTACCATTAATGACAACTCTTTGTACTCTGTTTTTAAGCCAATGTTCTACCCAAGAACAAGCATTTTCATCTAGACCGATTTCCTTGAGTTTGAACACTAATCTATTGTGTGGAACTGTATCAAATGCCTTGGCAAAATCCAAATAGATCACATCCACGGCAACACCCTGATCTATACTTCTACTTACTTCTTCGTAGAACGCAATCAAGTTAGTTTGACATGACCTGTGCTTCATAAAACCATGCTGATTTTTGCTGATAACCATGTTCTTCTCAAGGAATTCTTGAATATTATCCCTTAATAACCTTTCAAATATTTTACCAGCCACAGAAGTTAAGCTCACAGGTCTATAATTTCCAGGCAAGGATTTTGAACCCTTTTGAATATAGGAACCACATCTGCCTTCCTCCAATCCTCCGGAACACTTCCTGAAAGAAAAGAATCTTGAAAGATTAAAAACAGAGGTTCACTTATTTCTGCACTTAGTTCCTTAAGTACACGTGGATGGATACCGTCAGGCCCTGGAGCTTTGTTTATATTAACTTTCTTTAGTTGCTGCAGCACCTTGTCTTGAGTTAACCAATTACAATTATTCTGCAAGTTTTTAGTAGCAATCATTTGCACATCTATTGCCATGGGTTCTTCCTTAATATATACGGAGGAGAAATAGTTATTTAAAATTCCTGCCTTTTCCTGGTCTTCATTAATTAACACCCCCGTTTCAGTTTTTAGTGTACCTACACTTTCATTTTGTTTTTTTTTTAGAATTTATGTACTTTAAAAATGCTTTGGGGTTGGTTTTGCTCTTTTCAGCTATCATTATTTCATTTTGAAGTTTAGCAAGTCTAATTGCCTTTTTGCACGCATTATTTGCATCCTTATATCTTTTATAAGATGCATCTGATTTGTCCGATTTAAATGCTTTAAATGCCCTTCTCAGTGACAACATCCATATTCCAAGCTCGAGGTTTTGCATAGTTGACAGGATTTAAAAGTGCTGTGCATTATGGAAAACATAGTGTATAGAAGCAGTGCTTACTGCTGACCATGTGTATGCTCTATATAAATCTACAGATAGATAACTAGACAGACAAACACCCGCAGGTAAAGACATATTTCTCTGCTTTATTTATTAATTTGCTCCCCTTAATCATGAAGATACAGACACGGTGTCTCACTGTCTCCAGCACAATCCAGTATACGAACAATCTCCATGGCCCAGTTGTGATGCTCACACCCCCATTGGGGTGACACTTTGACCGGTCTGTGATACACTGTGTGTTCTGACATCTTTCTATCAGGCTAGCATTACTTATTTTGATAATTTGAGCTACAATAGCTTTTCTCTGTGATCGGACCAGACAGGCTAGCCTTTGCTTCCCACGTGCATCAATGAGTCTTGGGCGCCCATGAACCTGACGCTGTTTCACCGGTTGTGCTTCACTGCAATACTTTTGGTAGGTACTAACCACTGCATAGTGCGAACATCCCACAAGAGCTGCCATTTTGGAGATGCTCTGACCCAGTCATCTAGCCATCACTAGTTGGCCATTATCAGTGGCACTTAGATCTATCTGCTTGCCCATTTTTCCTGCTTCCAACATAAAATTCAAGAACTGACTGTTCACTTGCTACCTAATATATCCCACCCCTTAACATGTGCCATTGTAATGATAAAATCAATGCTATTTACTTCACCTGTCGGTGGTTTAATGGTTTGGCCAATCAGTGTAATTCTCAATGAAATGCTAAATTATTTTCTGAGAATAATGGAGCATACATTAATATGTTCACTGTTCTTTTAGTATGCTGGTTTATCTATAAACAGAAAGGGTCTATTATATATAAACACTGTGTACAATCAATGTGAGACAAATAGGGCAGAGATGTGTCCCAGATCCCTTTTAATAATACAGATTCCTGACAGTATTAGGCTAGTATAATATAGGAGATTAAATATTACAAGTCGTGTCTGCTCCAACCGGCTGCTTTTCATCACAGGAAGCCCAACAATTTGGTAATTATTTCTGCTAAGTATAAGTGTGCTTCAGTTTACACCCTCACTTCTCAACCATTGGCATGCCTACCCCAGGAGGTACGACACCAGAGCCAGGAGGTACAATAAGGTGGCGGATAACTGTGCGCTAAGGCAGAGTAGGAACCTGCTTAACCAGACGACAGGTACTTACTTTGCCCAAATACATTGTCCGGGGAAGGATAATCTTCATAATCTTCCAGCACTTTTGTTTAGTGAACAACACGCGAGGGAGCAAGGATTACACAAGCCACACACTGGTCCACAGGGAAAGGATCAACTCCAGCTCTCCCTAGCTCTCCTAAATAAAAATAAAATAAAATAATAATGATTTGTGAGTGTGTGTGAGAGAATATGTATGTGTTTGTCAGTGACTGTGTGTCTGTCAGTGAATGTTCGTGTGTCTATCAGTGTGTATAAAATCAGTGAGAGTGTATCTGTCAGTGAATGTTTGTGTGTGTGTCAGTGTCCTCTGTGTGTAAATGTGTGTTGTGTGTCAGTGTCCTCTGTTTATAACTGTGGATGTTAGTGTCATGTGTCTCTCTCATTGAGTGTGTGTCTCAGTGAATGTGTTTCTGTCAGTAAGTGTCTGTCAATATTTGTCGAATCAGTGAAAGTGTATCTGTCAATGAGTGTGTCGTCTGTGTGTAAGTGTGTGTTTCCTATGTGTATAAATGTGTGTCAGTATCATCCGTGTGTAACTGTGTGTGGTCTCATTTAGAAAAGTAGACACGCTCCCATTTATCTCAGCAAAAAGCAGATACTTAGAAAAGGTGCTCACTCAAAGGTCCTATATCTCAATGAACCAAAACAATTTATAAACAATACAAAGAGAGCAGCACAACTATGATGGTATCTTAATGGCTGTGCTCCTCTTTTGGTATTATTTGTAACTGTGTGTGTGCCAGTGTCCTCTGTGTGTAACTATTATGTGTGTATTATATGTTCATTTTGTGACTTTTATACTTCAGAGAAACATAGAATGTGATGGCAGATAAGAACCGTTTGGCCCATCTAGTCTGAACAATTTTCTAAATACTTTCATTAGTCCCTGGCTGCTCTATTACATTGTCTGCCTACCTTTAAGTCATCTGAAATAATTACTCCTAAATCAATTTCCTCAGATGTAGAGGTTAGTACTGTATCAAATATTCTATACTCTGCCCTTGGGTTTTTACACCCAAGATGCATTATCTTCAGATTAATAGTTCATACACTCCTCCTTACATTTACAATATTCACATTATGTCATATTTATTTTAATAATATTCCTTACTACCTTTAATCAGGATTTTCCCAATATGGGATTAATTTAAATATCAGTGTTTTATTTGGAGTTTAAATTAATAGATATTACTTTCTTGAGGCAGGGGTACTTGGGAAATTTTTTAGATCTTTAGGGGAACTTCTTCGTAAGAGGTTGAGAAACACTGGTTTACACAGAGGGCATAACATAGTCCACACTCTTATCAAAGCTAGGAGGGCCGGAGTGTATTGGATAAGATTTGCTACATGAAGGGACTTTAAAAGATCATTTTACATGGAATATTGTATGAAATGTCTGAACCCTTCCATTCCCTCTTGGCTCCCTCACTCCCATTTGGAAACCAACTAACCAGAGACGAACATTATTGAAGCAACTGAAGTGAATACCTCATATTATCACAGAGCTGAGAAGACCTTGATTTTAAAAATTAGAGAGCCAGAAGTGTGCCCAGTCTGTGGCTTTGCAATGTGTGAACACAAAATGGTTAAGAGAAGATCTTGATAAAGCCCGAAAGGTCGAAACGTTTATCTTTTTTATGAGAATTAATACACTTATTTGATTTGCGGAATCCAGTGAGTGTGCTCATTCTCATTTTTTGAATTGGATAATATATATATATATATATATATATATATATACTTATGATTATATGTCAGTTTTATTTAGTTTTAGTTTTGTTCTGGTGTCCACATTTTTCCTTTAACAGGCTCTTACCCAACGTCCCACTGGTGAAACATAATGTGCCACCTAAAATACCACTCTTAGAGTTTTTCACTAAACTCAAAAATGTCACGACTGTGGCTGAGTTGGAAAATGTTACCAGATCAGCTATTTTTGCCCCAGTTTTGTTCATTTGTATTTAATGAGAGAAAACGTGGAGTTTAAACAATAACTGTAGCTACAATATGTGAAATAGCAAACATCCTCTCCTTATGCTACTCTAGCTGTTATCTGTTTAGCAGAATGGACGTTCGTTCAACTCTTCACCTTGCAACCCTGTTCACAAAAAAACATTAACCAATAATTATTTTGCATAAATGGTATCATTACGGTTCTTAACTCAGTTACTCTCACATATGTGCCTGTCCATTTATTGACTAGTATAGTATGGAGGCGATTGCAAACGAGGCAATTTTATTACATTGTTGTTTAAACCTGTGATGTGGTTAAATGCTCATGTTAGAAATATTTAATAGTCAATTAGTGCAGACTTTAATAGGTGTACTGTTCCACAATATTTTTTTAATCATTATGAAACTCATCTGCTATGCTATAGCTCAAATTAGAAATGATTGGGTTTTATATTGTGTTTTTTTTGCCATAGGAAATATGTCTTTACAGCTCACTAGTTAACCATCATTTGTCCATTTCCTGGTCAGGGACCACAATTTAAATTACATCTGTTCTGACTTGGTATAAACATGCAATAACTAATCAGAATACAGCTTTGGTTTTATTTTATCCTCTTACAGGCTCTTCTCTCTGTGATCAATCTCTTGTTTCTCTTAACTGCTTCAGTAAAACCAATGGGACACAGTTTCAGTTACCTTTACACATTCATAAGTGATCATACCTCACTGTGCTATATTAAATAAAGGCTGTTCATGTTTACATATAACACACAAATGTACTAATGAATACAAAACAAATGTGTTATCAATGGTTTTTCTATTAATCAATTTATCAGGTAGTGATATCTGCATCTGACAAAATAACATGAAAAATAAAACCACTAATTTAATTCTGGAGTTTGAAGCCCCTCTCCAAAGCCTGAGGCCAGGAACTGTATTGCAGCCTACATGTCTGGCGGGCTCCCCAGAAGGGAGAAACGGATGATCTCCCGGCCTGGAGCTACCGACGTCAGCAGAATCGGTCGCTGCAGCCTCGTCCCCCCCCAGGGGCGTATTAGCCGCGAGGCAAACAAGGCATTTGCCTTGGGCGGCATTTTTCAGGGGGCGGCAAAAACCGCCGCCCCCCAAATGCCCAGGGCAAATGCTTAGTTAGCCTTGCGGCTAACTGACCTGCTGGGCGGTCGGGGGGTGCTGGCGGGCGGGTGGCTGGTGAGGGAGCTCTTCCTCTGAGCTGTCTGCTCAGCTCCCTCGCGCGCCGCAGTGTGAGGCTGGGAGCTGGAATATGACGTCATCAACCCGGGTCTCAGCCTCACTCTGAGGCGCGCAAGGGAGCTGAGCAGACAGCTCAGGGGAAGAGCTCCCTCGCCAGCCGCCCGCCCAGCAGCCAGCCCATCAGCCACTGGACCACCAGGGAGAAAGAGGAATCCCCCCCCAGCATTCCCAAAAGTAAGGAGGCTGAGGGGGTTAAATAAAAAAAAATATATATGTTAATGTGAGTGAGTGTGTGTATATGTCTGTTACTGTGTGTGTCTGTCTGTTACTGTGTGTGTCTGTTAGTGTGTGTCTGTTAGTGTGTGTCTGTTAGTGTGTGTGTGTGTGTGACTGTTACTGTGTGTGTCTGTTAGTGTGTGTGTGTCTGTTAGTGTGTGTGTGTCTGTTAGTGTGTGTGTCTGTTACTGTGTGTGTCTGTTAGTGTGTGTTAGTGTGTGTCTGTTAGTGTGTGTGTGTCTGTTACTGTGTGTGTCTGTTAGTGTGTGTGTCAGTCTGTGTGTGTGTCAGTGTGTGTGTGTCTGTTAGTGTGTGTGTGTGTGTCTGTTAGTGAGTGTTTCTGTTAGCTAGTGTATGCGTATCTGTCAGTGAATGTGTGTGTGTGTATTTAGAAGGCGGGGCGGGGCGGGGCGGGGGGAAGGGTTGGGTGGGGGTGGTATGGGGGGAGGGGGTGCCTGAGTTTTGTCCTGCCTAGGGCAGCACAAAACCAGGATACACCACTGGTCCCCTCCCCTTGGACCGGTGGGGGTTATCCTCGTCCCTACTGAATGATACAATGCACAGTAGGGCAATTCTAGCTGCAGAACCTGTTAAAGTCTAAAACACGGCTTACTTCTTCAAGATGGCAGCACTCACTCCTGGTGGCCCTGAACGAATGCAACAGGGGCTGGAGCACTCAGACCCCATTGCTCAATCTCTTTAGTGACTGGAGGAAGTGTTTCAACACTTCTGGGAAGCCCTTGAGACATGGCAAACAGTGAAGCTACATCAGTCTCTGGAAGGAGACTGGGAGAGTGGCAGCCGGACGGTGGGTGGGCCCCTCTGGCACCCTCTTACCATACTGCGAGCAACCTATGCCACCTGAGCTGAAGGCCAATTTAGACAAAATCCCTCTGCATCACCCTCACAGACGGAAGATCCATACCAGCTATTGGCGGCATGGTTCTACCCCGAATTTCTTTCCTCCCCTCAGTGGAAAGGACTTGGACTCAACGAGGCCTGAATCTGTGGCCCGAAGATGCAGGCCAGTATACTAGGAACCTAGATGAATTTATATATCTACTGGAAGCAGGATTTCCCGTTTTAGCTATACCTGGGAAGAGGGGCTAACTTGTATGTGCCTAGGAACCCAGTTAAATGGCATTTAAAAACAATTTGACTCATACCCAAAGGTTGGCACCAGGATGATCAAGGGTGCTGTATTGTTTAAAACACTTAAACAGACTTAAGAAAAAAAATAAAAACTACATCTTAAATGGACACTATAGTCACCAAAACAAATTTAGCTTAATAAAGTAGTTTTGGAGTATAGATCACGTCATGCAGTCTCACTGCTCAATTATCTGCCATTTAGGAATTAAATCACCTTGTTTATGCAGCCCTAGTCACACCTCCCTGCATGTGACTTACACTGCCTTACTTTATTCAATAAGATTAAATGTGAATTTGATCATTTAGACAGGGGCATACCTAGAGCATGTGGCACCCGGGGCGGGTCATGGGTTTGGCCCCCCTCTCCAAAAAAAACCCCCAAAAAAACACCTACTAAATTTTTTAAATGTGTTCTTTTTTTTTTTTTACATTTTTCAAAAAATGAATTGAACAAACTTGTAAACTTTTTCAAACCCCTGCCCCTTCTACAAAATCACTGCACTCCCTCACACACAGTTACAGGCAGACAGTCACACGTATAGTCACAGGCAGTCATACACATAGTTACAGGTAGAGAGGTAGAGAGTTACACACACACACACAGTCAGTTACAAGCAGTTACACACAGTCACGCACACTGTTACAGGCAGACAGTCATACACATAGTTACAGCCACACATACACACAGTTACAGGTAGACAGTTACGCACACACATACAGTTACAGACAGACCGTTACATACACACACATAGTTACAGGTAGACAGTTACGCGCACACACACACACTGTTACAGGCAGACCGTTACACACACACACACACTGTTACAGGCAGACAGTTACACACACACACACATATTTACAGGCAGACAGTTATACACACACACAGTCAGTTACAAGCAGTTACACACAGTCACGCACACTGTTACAGGCAGATAGTCACATATACAGTCACAGGCAGACAGTCATACACATAGTTACAGCCACACACACAGTTACAGGCAGACCGTTACATACACACACACAGTTACAGGTAGACAGTTACGCACACACACATACACACACAGTTACAGGCAAACCATTACACACACACATATTTACAGGCAGACAGTTACACACACGTACACACAGTTACAGGCAGACAGTTACACACACACACACACACACACACATATTTACAGGCAGACAGTTATACACACACACAGCTACAGACAGTCACACAGTTACAGACAGAGTCACACACACACACACACACAGTTACAGACAGACATTCACACACACATATTTACAGGCAGACAGTCACACACACAGACACACACACACACACAGTTACAGGGTCAGGCAGACAGTCACACACACAGACACACACTCTTACTTACAGACAGTGTGGGCTGGAGGAGTGGATTCCCTGGCCTGAAGTCCTTCCCTGGCTGGAGCCTGTTAGGTGGAGGAGCAGGGATTTCTTCTTGCTGCACCTCCATGTGCAGCATTAACAGCAGCTTGTAAGGGCCGTGTTAAGCCCCACCCCCGCCCGTGGTTAGGCTCCACCCCTGAATGGCCATAACTCCGCCCCCTTCTTCCTCCCGTGCGGCCAGTTAAGCATGCTGGTCTCCGTGTGAGCTGTGCGACACCCCAGCTGCCATAGGGAACAGCTCACACAGCCGCCTCCAGCCCTAAGACCAGGGTCAAGGCACACCCTACTAGGTGGCACCCGGGTCGGACTGCCCCCTCCCCCCCCTTTAGTCCGCAACTGAGTTTAGACAAATTGGCCAATTTAATATATTCATTAGTCAGACCGGATGGGGTTATATCTGTAAGATTATATCATTTTGTATAATATTAGTTAAAGGCCTTCCCTGTTTCCACAGGCGATACACAAATTTTATCATTTGTAATAATTCTATCAACTAAGTTATTTGCATTTCCTTTTTTAAGCATATTGGTTAATATCTTATCGGCTCTATTATATTTATGATAATATTTGACTTTCAGTTTTAACATATTTTTCTTAATTATTTCAAAGGTTTAATTTTTGATCTCTATGTTAATATTTGCTATTTTAAGCTGATTATCCCTAGACGGATTGGCGTGATTTTCTTTGGTTAAGTTATATAATGTTATATGCAGGTCCGTTAGACTTGCCCCAATCCTCTTATCTTGGTTTCTTTAGCTTAATACAATGGCCTCTAATTACAGCTTTATAAGAGCACTATAGAATTTCATCCTCAACCTGACCGTTTTTATTTTCTTGGAAATAAAACTTTGGCATTTTGTCTAAATGGTCTTTATATTCTTTATTTTGAAACAAAGTCTCATCTAGTCTCCATATTGTATCATAGTTTCTTCTACAATTGATTTTATTTAACTCAAGAATTACACTATTATGATCTGACCATGTTGCTGGTTTAAAATTTCTATTTTATGCGTTCTTTCTGTCAAATTCAAATCAATATCATATCAAATCTATTCTAGAGTGTGAATTGTAAGGCCAGGTGTAAAATGTAAATTCTTTAAACAAAGGATTGTAGACGCTCCATATATCATATAGACCTTCTTTTTCCAACAGGTTGTTAAAAAATTTGGCATTTCTTTGAACATTTTTATCCAGAAAGATCTTCCTGTTAGATTGCTTGTCTAATACATTATCGTGGGTACAATTAAAATCTCCTGCAATTATTTTAAGGCCTTCTCCCACCATTTCTACTCTATTTAGCACTTGTCTCAGGAGACTCATAGGGTTTTTATTAGGTAAATATAGGTTTTTATTGAACAGTTCTTCATTAATAGTACATATAATTATAATAAATCTACCTTTTGGGTCTTGATCTTTGTATTTAATATTAATTTTTAAAGAATTAGAGAAGAAGATGGCTACTCCACTTATTTTGCCTTCAGTTCTAGATGCACATATTTTTTAATGGAAAGTATTTACTGTACCATCTGGTTTCATCCTTCTGACACCAATGAGTATCCTGGATAAATGCAATTTGAATTTCTTCTTTTTTTAAATAATATTGAAAAGCCTGTCTCTTTTATGGGATATTTAAACCTTGTATATTAATAGTGACCAGTTTGACCATTATTATATATCACTGGTCCTTAATTTTCCTAGGCTAACTAGGGGGCTCTCGTTGACAGATACATAAACCAACATTAAACATACAAAACCATAATCACATACACAAACTATAAACAACATAAATTCATTTATTCTTAAGACTCTAAAAAGAGTCATAACAAAATCCAATATGTGTACCTAATTGCACACACTTCAAACCTCACGGGATTGTGGCAGTGGAGGCTCAACTTATAGCTCAGGAATACATTCTGTCAATTCAACTATTTTCCTATGAAATTAGTTTAATATTTCCCCTTTCTTTTATCTTTTCCATTTTCTTTCCCTTCCCTTCCTTTCCCCTTTTCCTTTTCCATTTCTTTCCTTCCTCTATATGCCCTTTCCTTTTTTTAATTAAACCATTATTAATAGGTATCTTATATTGTGTCCTCATATCTTTTGATGTTTTAAGTGTATATTTCTTTATATCCCTTCGACATATTTTTTTTTGGGAACAAGAGGGGTTTAGGTTAAAGGAAGACAAGAAGACATAACAGGGGAGGAAAAAAAGACATTGTGTAAATGTAAAAAAAAAAAATAGATGTCCTTTCTGTGTTTTTTCTACCTACTACTTTTTTTCTTTCTGATAGTGACCTTTTGTGCATTAATTATTATACTTAATATATACCTTACCTAATTGTGTTTTTCCTATAATTTAGTGTTGAAAAATATGGTACTTTCATTTATCTAGTTTAGTGTATTTCTATTTTCTTTCTAACGTATTTACTTTCCCCCATTATCTACCCATTTGCTTCCTTCTTCTCTCAATATTCTCTCTTGTGAGTTCAAATTCAAGTGAGAGAAAGAGGAAAGGGGAAAAAAACCAAAACATATATATATATATATATATATATATATATTTTCCTTCCCTTTCCCTTTTTCTCCCCTTTTCTTCTAAAACGGAGCCAGGAGCCAGACGGAGGCAATGAAAAATGTGGAAACACAGGAAGTATGTTTATACCTGCCTTGAAATAGCTATTATACATATAATTTTTCTTGAAATGTGTCTCTTTTTATGTTTTATACCCGTCTCACTCATTGCTATATAAGTATTTTTTTTATATCTCTTAGTGCTAAGCGGTCCATTACATGACCCCGTTAATTTTTACTTTTTACCCTATCCTCTTTACCCTTCTCTCCTCCCCCTCTCTCCACTCCTGCTCCTTAAAGTCAGTAACCATATCTTAATTATTTATCTTGGGTACTCAAGCTATTTTTTCCTTAAACAATAAAAAAGAAAAAAGAAAAAAAAAGTCCTCTATTTTTCTGTCCTCCTCTCATCTCTCTTCCTTAATCGTCCATCTATTGATTCCTCTTTTTCCCTTTCTTTTTCTTCCGTTCTTTTATATCTTTAACATTCTATCTCTGTCTTCCATCCTCTTTCTCCGCTTCCTCTTCTCTTTTCTTGATTATGCAGGGGATACTGTAACTTTGTTTTTCCTTTTGAGCCAATCTTCAATTTGTTTTTAGGAATCGAAAGTCTCAATTTGACCCTCTGTTATGATCTTGATCTTGTTAGGGTAGCCTGAGGAATATTTTATATTTAAATGTCTTAGAGTGCTTGTTACCGTAGTAAATTTTCTTCTTTGTGACCTTGTGATAAATCTTGGAATATAGTTATATTTTGAAAGTCTTCTTCCATATTTATATTGGCTCGACTGGCACGCAATATTGCTTCCTTAAACTGGAATGATTGAAAATGTATTATAATGTCTTGGTTGCTGTTCGGGTACGACTTTTGGTTTGAATAAACAATGTTATCTTTCCATGTTAGTGTTGTATTTTGGTGCTTCTATCTTCAATGCTAACAAAGCGAATGTGTGAAGTCTCAAAGACTAAAGAGACTCCAAATCTGGTTTTATACAAGGTCCATAACAGACGTTTATAAAGGTATATAGGTATACAGAATTCCAGAAAATTAGCTAGGAGTATATTCAATGCTAACCATAACTTCACCAAGAATTCTGGAATTTTTTCTTGTGTAACCACCTCCGGAACATTTCGGATTCTGAGGTTATTACATCTTGTACGATCCTCTAAGTCTCCTATTTTAGATTCCATAATTCTCAATTGATCAGTCAATTCTTCATTTCGTTCTTTCAGTATTTTTTCATTATATTCCAAAGCTGTAGTTTTTTTCTTCATTTGCTTGTAATGTTTTAGATAGATCTTTTAGCTGAGTTTTAATTTTGTCTATTTGGTTAGTTATAGCTTCAAGTTGTGTTTCTAAACAATTTTTCAGGAAGTCTGCTGTAATATAGTTTTCAGTTTGACTAGAAGAACTTTGTATTTATTCTTCACATCTTGATGAAGAGAGATATGAATTGTCTTGTTTGTTTCTTTTGTAATCTTGCTTATTGGTGAGAAAAAACTTGATGGTACTTTTTCTGTTTCTTTTTTTTTTCTTTTTCTCTGTAGATTTAGTTGTCATAATTTATAATGGTTTAGTAGCTCTTTCTATTGAGATCAGATGATAAGAACCAAACAGGAGGGAGAGCAAGAAGATTAATAAAAAAAAAACTGCAACAAACTCTGCTTCACCTTTAATTTTAGGGTCTAACTCTTTACTTACAACTGTTATAGCATTTCCTTCCTTTTCCTTTCTCTTTTTTTTCTTTTTTCACACTTTAGGCTTGGGAAACTTATCTAATTCAAAGCTCAACAACCTTGACTAGCTTGTTTAGTTCACCCTAATTTCTCACAGTTTCAGTCCTCTTACCCCTTAACTTTACTTCTCTCTCTTCTCTCTCTTCACTCTTTTTGTTTGTTTAGAGTTCAGTGTTATATCTGTAAATTAGACACTGATAACGTCCCCCTTATTCATCTTCTGTTCCTTTTAATTTCTTTCTTGAAATTTGCAAGCTGTATAATTTAATTTTTTTTTTTTGCAATATTTGCTGCAGTCTTGCCCAACTAACAGTGAACAGCCATTTTAGTTTGTTTAAAACAGTTAATCTCTTGCATGTACTCATCTTTGTTGCTGCAGACTTCCTGCTGGCTTTATGCTGATCAACTCCACGCTAGTAGTTCACTTGTAGAATTTCTACATCTCTGCATGAAGCGATAACCTCTCCAATTGGGGTCACCAGCTCCCTCTCTACACACTGCCAACCTGCCCTCGTACTGCTTGTGGCCATAAATCACCTATCTGGTCACAGACTCGTGCAGCCTGATTTCCTTGCTGCTCACGGTCATTCCTTCACCTGAGCTCTGCCTCCCCGCCTCAGGATGCATGTGTGCGTACTCCTTCTACGTCATCACGCAACCGCACCACCAAGCTGCTGACTTACACAGCCTTCCTAAACACTTCCTGTAAAGAGTAAGCTAATGTTTAAACTTTCTTTATTGCACATTCTGTTTAATTTAGAATCTATTATCTCCTGCTCCTTTAATATAATTCTTTTTTTCTTTTTTTTTTATTCTTTATTTTTGTTGTGGAAATTTCCACTGATTTTAATAACAATATACAGATATCTGATGGATAAGAGTTGAACAATTTAAACAGAACGTGCATTTATAGCATACATCTACATATATACGTTTCTTTCTTGGTTAAGCGTCCTATCAGCTCAGGTGAAGGTGACATGTGTAAGAAGATTGTGTAGGTAGCTCCCGAGTCGGTATGTCATTCTAGCCGCTGTAGTGGACCTGAAATGTAGCCCTCAAACAGCCCTTGTGGGTTGGAATTAAAGCGTGGGAATGTTAGGAAAACGTGTTGTCCGCTTGTGTGGGCATGTGTCTATAATGTGGAATGGCCCGCTATCTGCTTAATAATTAAACGATTTAAACATAGCGTGTGTTTACAGCATACGTACATCATTCTGGGTTGGGCGTCCCAGCAGGTCAAGTGGGATATGTGAGAAGAGTGTATAGGTAGCTCCCGAGTCGGTGTCTCACTCTGGCTGCTGTTGTAGCCTTAAAGTGTGCCCTGTGCTAAAGCCCTATAACGGCCCGTGTGAGTCGGATATCAAGACCTTGGTAGCACGTTTCGGCCGCTCATCCGGGCATAAATCTTTAGTCTAGGATAACCCACTTTCCGCTCGCAGGGGCTTAATCTTAACCAGGAAAAAAATCAGCGCTAAATGGCCACAGTGAGAAAAAAGGCTGCACTCCTCAAAGGGGAATCCCCTCTAATCCCCTGGTAATAGGAAGGAACACAAAGCAAACAGCACAATAAGGGTGCGCCTAAAATATATACTAAGATATATAAAATGCAATCAACTAATAGATAATAAAACAATTTTAATAATATATATAAAATAAACAATAGTCCAAAACTTATCACAGTTCGTGATGGTAGGTCCCACGTGTATAAAAGAAAATTCTTGAGATGTGGAGTGAGATCAAATCTTCATAACCGTATGCTTGGAATTCAGTGAAGCATATATGAAGAAAAGAGAAGACAGAACTCCAATGGCACAGTATATAGATGCGTAAAAAATAAAATAGTGAAAAAGGTCTTACTCACACTTTTCAGAGCTGAAAAATCCAGCTCTGATATTGCGCGCACGAAGTGGAATTGTCCCCACTCAAGGACATACAGAGTAGACTTCAGTTGGTGGTTCTCTGACACACGTTCGACGTCCCAATTGATGTTATTAGACCCAGAAAAAAAGAATAAAATATATAGTGCTCTCTGTATTATGGTGAAAAGTTAAAAGAGTATAAAATATATATATTACTCACATTCTTTTGAGCAGGTTTGTACTGCTCAATATAAGCGCCCGGGTGGTATAATCCCCACCTATGGATTCTTTGTGCTTCTTCTAAAATTGGCAATATAAGTAGTCAGGTGGAAAGAAAGAAAAATGGCAATAAAATATTATATGCCAAAAAGATTTCTTTATTATAGAGTAGTAATTTTAGAAAAATATTGCCAATTTTAGAAGAAGCATAAAGAATCCATAGGTGGGGATTATACCACCCGGGCGCTTATATTGAGCAGTACAAACCTGCTCAAAAGAATGTGAGTAATATATATATTTTATACTCTTTTAACTTTTCACCATAATACAGAGAGCACTATATATTTTATTCCTTTTTTTTCTGGGTCTAATAACATCAATTGGGACGTCGAACGTGTGTCAGAGAACCACCAACTGAAGTCTACTCTGTATGTCCTTGAGTGGGGACAATTCCACTTCGTGCGCGCAATATCAGAGCTGGATTTTTCAGCTCTGAAAAGTGTGAGTAAGACCTTTTTCACTATTTTATTTTTTACGCATCTATATACTGTGCCATTGGAGTTCTGTCTTCTCTTTTCTTCACATATGCTTCACTGAATTCCAAGCATACGGTTATGAAGATTTGATCTCACTCCACATCTCAAGAATTTTCTTTTATACACGTGGGACCTACCATCACGAACTGTGATAAGTTTTGGACTATTGTTTATTTTATATATATTATTAAAATTGTTTTATTATCTATTAGTTGATTGCATTTTATATATCTTAGTATATATTTTAGGCGCACCCTTATTGTGCTGTTTGCTTTGTGTTCCTGCTTAATCTTAACCGCCCGGATCAGCGTGTTGATAGGGCTATCGGCTTATGGGGTAGTCCCTGTTGGTAGGGCAGCCTGTGCACCATTAGAGTATGTGCCTAGGTGGGGCCCGTTAGTGATGCTTACTGTGGTAGGGCTCCACTACTACTCACGTGGGGTTAGGCAAGCATCTTGACAGCCTAGGTTGACATCTCTGGTGGGATGAACATGAGCCTATTGGCAGAATGTGTGAGTGTTTCTCGTGTGGTTAAGTTAGACATGGTGGCAATGTCTGTCAGTGGCCACTGTGGGGTTAAAATAAACTTGGAGTCAATATCGGCCCATTGATAGGGCACTGTATAGGCTCTTGTGTTTTAGGGCTTCACGGAGCTAAAAGAAAGAAAAAATAAAGGGATTGGGTTAGCTGACAAGTTTGTGCTGTCTCTGTTAGTCCTCTATGGGTTCTGCTGTTAGCCTTTCATCGATTTAATATAATTCTAATAACTACAGGAGCCACATGTGTGTGATTCAAGTTCAATTTACAGAGCAACAGATAGAAACATTTAAAATAAGTTGCATCTGATTGAAAATGAAAAATTTTTTCATCATGCAGGCTGTGTCAGTCACAGTCAGGGGATGTGTGGCTAGGGCTGCATAAAAAGTAACAAAATGGATTTAACTCCTAAATGACAGTGAATGGAGCAGTGAAACGTAAGGCATGATCTATACACAAAAACTGCTTCATTAAGCTAAAGGTGTTTAGGTGACTATAGTGTCCCTTTAAGTGTTCTTATACTTCACTCACAGGATCCTGGGCATTGTATTGGGATTCTCAATGCTAAATTAAATCACTTTGAAAACAACAAATAAACTTCATGTAGTGCTGTAATAAATGCCCAGATTTCTTATAAAATTGTCATTAATTACTCCCCTGCATGGGTTCAAGCAATGTCCCACGTCCCATCTGGTTCAGCAAGCATCTTCAAAAACTTTATTGCTAAACATCACATTTTTGTGATTTCAAAAAACGAATTACAAAATGTAGACAATAGTGCTAATTTGGAAATAATTCTTCATTTTACCTATAGGCACATAAATTTTGGAATTCTTTTTTCACTTGTCTACAACTTGGTGTTTAGGAAATAAATTTACAGGAGTTATTATTAACTCTGAATAGAGGTACCTTCTCCACATCGCGTTTCACAGGAAGTCAGCTAGCTCAAGTTGTTTCTGATGAACTTCTTTGGCTGGAGAATAAAACGAGTTGGAGTTTCTGTGATTGTGGTACATTAAATTTACAATGTTCTAAGCTTATCACTTGACAGGACATAAACAATTCCTCCCAATATGTGAGCAAGAAGCTACCATTACAGCTAATGTACCTTGAAAGAGTGATTTCTTGCATCAAGATCTTCACAGTATGTGCTTTCAGTCTGTTACCATTAAACAATAGTATAATATGCACACATCCATAATAAACAAACCCTTGCTATAATTTGACGGACTAATGAGTTTCAAGAGTCATTATAAAACTGTTTGGGAAAGGAGAACATAACATTCTAGTCATCTGTTGCTGATGTCTTGGTGCCAAATACCATGATACATGAACATTTGTGACATACGTTATTTGAACAGTATTAAAATGTTGATTTGTTTATAGCCTGAGAGGTCTACTACATTCCCATGCTGAGATGTAAGGCGTTCACTTCAAAACTTCCTCAGCAGTAGGAAAAAGTGTTAAGGCGAAATTGTCTACTTTTTCTGGCAACAAAGATTATTCCTTCACCCTTGTAAGCAATATTGAAGAGGTTACTGGGGTGAATATGGGACTTTCCACATTCAGACAGTCGTCCTACGAAACTGACGTTCCAAGCTTCTGCTTACGCTGTATTTGCTCAGTATCTGCACAGATATACAAAGCGAAAGTATGATCATGGTTTTCTTCCATGCAATGATTTTTGGCTACATAGGTGAAGATGCATTTTGCCCCCTAAATAAAAATGCTGTCTTCACATGTGTGTCTAATAACCCACTTTTGGAATTTCTTACCTCTCTTTAGCCCCTTCTTTGTTTCTTATCCCCTCTTTTGAATGTATTCCATTATTGTGTGTCTTACACTCCCTTTAGTGTTTTTATCCCCCTTTTGTGTGTCTCTTACTTCCCCACAAGCCTTTTTACTTTCCCCAAGTTCCTTTGTGTGTCTCCTACTCACCCCACCCCCAGCCCCTCTGTGTGTCTATATTTGTGTAGCTCTTTCTCCCACCTAGAGCCTTTGTATGACTCTTTCTCACTCGGTCCTTTTCTGTGTCTCTATCTCCCCCCCCCCCCCCCCCAAGCTTATTTGTGTAGAACTTTCTTCCCTCAGCCATTTTCTGAATACACTGAATGAATTACCATAACCATCATATGAATTACTATAGCAGAACAATAATTCATAAATTGGACATGGATTGCATATTGCAGTTCCAATATACACATAGTTACATAGTTACATAGCTGAAAAGAGACTAGCGTCCATCAAGTTCAGCCTTCCTCACATTTGTTTTTTGCTGTTGATCCAAAAGAAGGCAAAAAAAACTCAGTTTGAAGCACAATTTTGCAATAAGCTAGGAAAGAAATTCCTTCTTGACCCCAGAATGGCAGTCAGATTTATCCTTGGATCAAGCAGTTATTACCCTACATTGAAAGATTATATCCTTGAATATTCTGTTTTTGCAAGTATGCATCTAGTAGCTGTTTGAACATCTGTATGGACTCTGATAAAAACACTTCTTCAGGCAAAGAATTCCACATCCTGATTGTTCTTACAGTAAAAAACCTTTCCTTTGCCTTAGACGAAATCTTCTTTCTTCAAGTCTAAACACATGGCCTCGTGTCCTATGTAAAGTCCGGTTTGTGAATAGATTTCCACACAATGGTTTATATTGGCCCCGAATATATTTGTATAATGTTATCATACCCCTCTCAGGTGACGTTTTTCTAAACTAAATAGGTTTAAATTTGTTAACCTTTCTTCATAGCTGATATGTTCCATTCCTTTTATTAATTTTGTAGCCCATCTCTGCACTTTTTCTAGTGCCATAAAATCCTTCTTTAGAACAGTTGCCTAAAATTGCACAGCATATTCAATATGTGGTCTTACCAGTGATTTATAAAGAGGCAAAATGATATTCTCATCCTGAGAATGAATGCCCTTTTTCATGCATGACAATACCTTACTGGCCTTGGCCACTGCTGATTGACATTGCACATTGTTGCATAGTTTGTTGTCTATAACAATTCCCAAATCCTTTTCGTGTGTTGTTATCTCTAATTCGCTTCCATTAAGGGTATACGTTGCTTTTGTATTCTTTACGCCGAAGTGCATAACTTTGCATTTTTCAACATTATATTTCATCTGCCATTTGAGTGCCCAGTCCCCCAGTCTATCTAAATCCCTCTGCAGCAAAGTAATATCTTGCTCACATTGCAGATGACACAAAACTTTTTTTAAATAATACAAACACTGAAACATGACTTTTAATGCTGTCTTCAAGATCATTTATAAACATGTTAAATAGAAGGGGTCCCAGAACAGACCCCTGAGGGACACCACTTGCTACCTCTGTCCAGCTTGAAAATTTACCATTAATGACAACTCTTTGTACTCTGTTTTTAAGCCAATGTTCTACCCAAGAACAAGCATTTTCATCTAGACCGATTTCCTTGAGTTTGAACATTAATCCATTGTGTGGAACTGTATCAAATGCCTTGGCAAAATCCAAATAGATCACATCCACAGCAACACCCTGATCTATACTTCTACTTACTTCTTCGTAGAACGCAATCAAGTTAGTTTTTACATGACATGGTTAATAAATAACTGGCAACTTAGGGCCTAAATACCTGAGCTGAGTTATAGAATTTTCCCAGTACAGATCTTTTTACCTAAAAATGTGTCTTTTCTTTGTTAATTCCTGTGAATAGTGAATAGCCATGAGAGAACAACACATGCTTTACACTCTTTGTCATTGTTATATGTGTGCCCTAGTGCTAAGCAATTCCTGTTACATAAATATAAGAATAGAAAAAAATGGACACTTTGGTCTTTAGAATCTTCACAAAGATATTTTATTTATAAGTGTTTTATATTGTGAACAAAACAGCAATTTTTTTAAATATGATGGTTACAATGGCATCTGTCAGGGAGAGGGATTGGAATATATTAGGCAGCAAGTGAACAGTCAGGTCTTGAATTTCATATTTTGGAAGCAGGAAAAAATGGGCACGCGAAAAGATCTGAGTGACTCTGATTAGGGCCAAGTAGTGCTGGCTAGAAGATAGGATTAGACCATCAAAAAAACTAGAAGGCTTGTGGGGTATTGTCATGCGGTAATTCTTCCGGGTTCGGAATTCCCGCTATGCGGAGCCGGCCCCGCCCCTTTCTGACGCAGCTCTCTGACACTACTTAGAGAGACCGCGCCAGAGAGTGAGGGCTTGGTGATTGTGGGACCTATTTCCGGGTATAGAAGCCGGCTTCACAAGCTTCTCGCACAAGCCTTCCTAAACCTTTGAAGATAAAAGGATTATGCTTCATCCGCTAGAGGATTACTGGAGAACGGACACTTTACCATTTAACAAGTGGACTATAATACTGATCTCTTGAAGGACAACTCACATTAATCTTAAGTATAACTTCCAATTCATTATCTAGAATCTCAGTTATTAATGAACTGTTTCTTGCTTGCTCAAATCCTCTCTGCTGCATACACACTAATTATATTGAGGATAACTCCCATCAAGCATAACCACTATGAACTGTTTCTTGCTTTGCAAATATTCTCTGCTACCTGCATACTATTTCTATTGAAGATTATTCCTGTCAACCTAAAGAATATTATTCAATACATCTCTGAGGAAATACTTATTGATGAACTTTGTATTGTTTGCTATAACCAGCAATTTCTTCTTATTGAATTATTACCTATATGCTTTTCACTTAAGCTTATCACAATCATTAAAACTTTGTTTGATTCTCTAATTGCCAGCAATCCTCTCTTTTCTTAAAGCTACAGTATTGATAATTTAAAGATTCTCCATTTATTCACTATTGTAATTAAGGAGTTCTACAAGCTGAAGTTGAGTTCCAATTCTAAAAACCCTAGTAGCATAACAGGTATTCCCGGGAAGCAGTGGTTAGTGCCTACCAAAAGTTGTGCGAGGAAGGACAACTGGTAAACCAGTACCCTGCCACACTGCAAAAATTGTTTAGAAATGGTTTGAGAACAATTTCAAGGTGTCGACCTGGCCTACAAGTTCCCCACATCTCAATCTGTGCTAGAACAACAAATCTAATCCATGGAAGCCACACCTGGCAACTTGCAGGACTTAAAGTATCTGGACATATTCTCCATCTCAGTTAATTTTCCCAACTCTGCTATTTTGGTTTAAATTTTGCAATGCCATTGTAGGTTCCCACAAGTTTCCTAGTTGTTGAATAATCCTAGCGTATGTTTATTTAATACATTGTTTTTCAGTGCACTGAGAATTCTACTGGTTCTTTTCCGTCAGTAAAAGAAAAGCAGCATTTGAAACAATCACTTGTTCTGCCTTCAGTTCTAAACATGACAGTTATTAAAAGGTCTGCTACAGTAATGATGTTTTCACATTGTGCAGAGTTTATGCCCTGGGTGTCTGTCTGGGTTAACCATGCATAGCGGCTGTTCTGTTAGGTTCTCCATATGTAGTGTTCTTTTTAGCTTGGTGAATGCAGTGTCAGCTGTCTCGTTCTGCCGGCTTGCTCTGATCTGCTGGCTTTCTGCTTCCAGTGTTCATGACCCTCATATTCCCAGGAGTGGCTATGATTGCTTATGGGAACTTTATAAACAGTACTTTACTTTAGGCTTTGTTTTCATTTTTTTTTTTTAGTTGTACTCAGCGCATTCATTTTTGTAATCCTGAAAAACGTATTATTGCAAATAGTTTTGTCCATAACAAAATATAGCTTAGTGTGTTAACAGAGAGAGGTTAATCGTTAAATCATATAGCTCCCACCAAGTGTCACTATTTTAAGGCCAAATCCCTCTATTCCTCTTTTCTATCCTAATGTCTGTTTTTTCTAGGATTTCCATATTGTTGGTGTGTCTGAATGTATAACAGAACTCCACAGCAATAATACTCACAATAACATGTCTTTAAACTCCAATACATACGTGTTTAAATCAGTCTGTGGAACTTAGATACATTATTCTTCCTCTAAATTACGTTATAGTTACATGAATTGTTATTAGTAAGTCACCTAAAACTTCTCAGAAGTGCCCCCCCTTGATCGCGACCCTTTTTTTTACTGTGAAAAAGAATTAACACCTGCTTGGGAGAGAGAAAGAATGTACGCTCAGAGGGGTGGGGGGTATGTCTTTAGACATACGTTAAACAAAGTATTTGTGTCGAGTTGTGGTATGGCCCAATTGGTAGTACATCTTAAACGGGTCTCAAAACCAAGGGGCCACAATGTCTTTTTTACATTGTAATTACATCTATACAACTACAACTAAACTCAATCTTAGGACTTCATTCTACAGTGATTCATCAGCAATTAAAGACTTTTTGGGACAATCTGGCTAATTTGCATAGACTATCTGCAACATTTCCCCCCCTTTATGTGCCAAAGAATTTTTTTTATGTTTGAGTTTAGTAAATAATCTTAAAATATGTAATTCAAAAACTAAACACCTGGCAAAGAAAGCAAATTTGTATTTAATTAAATAGAGGACGAGTCGCCATGATTTACATATGGTTAATGTATATGAAAAGATACCTGATCATTTTTTAATGAGCATTAAAATTCTATCTATACGTTGCCAGATTTACTAAAAATGTATAGCTTGGGAGAAGAGCATATTTAATCCTATTATATGTTTCCACCACTTTTCAATTCACAGCACGTTGATGAATCTAACCCAAAATTTACTGGGAAGAACTTTCATGTTATTGCTATTCTTTTCATACAGACGATGAGGATTTGGAAATCTACACCGATACAAGACCACCTGGTTTCAATGCCAACCGCAGAAGGAGCAGAGCTGTACTATACCATCTATCCGGGCATCTTCAAAAACAGGACAAGAGCAAAATCAAGCTGAACAATGTATGTATCCCTCAAAAATGAAAGCAATTGCAAAATAGGTTTAATTTACATGTGATATCGGTTGAGAGGTGCTTTTTCACAAATATTACTAATTAAACTGGTGGTTTAATAAGCATTCTACACAAGTGCCACTAGAAAAAGGTGACATATTGTTACCCTATCTATAGTAACCCTATAATAAAGAAAGGATTAACAAATCCCTGTATAAAATAAATATTAATGAAGTACCATTTACATATCAGGCAGCTGCCTACAAGATTTGCGGTACTTTATTTTCTTGCTTTGTGTTACTGGTTACTGTATTTCCTTGATAATTTTACTAGCATTTTTAGATTTTTTTTTTTAGTGATTAAAAAACAAAAGTGCATTACATTTTTCGGAGATGAACAGGATTCTAAGTCTTTATTTGCTAAATCGCTTGCCAGATTGACATTTTAATACACCCCCAGTCATGAAATGACTCTCAATGACTCTTCTGAATTGGATGAGAAACAATAAAATTCAGGTTAGGCATATCCCATTACTTCATGACTGTTTTGGCTTATCGTTGTTCATGAAGGGGTTAATGTAAGGCTACAATCGAGCACAAGAATGCATTAACTCCCTCACCTTTCAAGTGAAATACTTTTGACCTTAAAAAAAACTATTATATAAATAAAACCAATATTTTGAGAGGTACATGGTTTAGGACATAAAGAAAAGGAAAAAAAAAAAAACTTTTTTTGGAGATCAAATATTTCAGACAGAATAATCAATAAATAATTGTTTTCTGCAAATATTTGATTGGCATCGGTGGCCTTTATAAAATTAGATTTGGCAGGTTGGGGGACGCATCATTTGACACGTTCCTGTTCTCTTTTTGTTTGTCTATTTAAAAAAGAGTTTGTTAAAATTTATTTTTGTTTTACTTTAGGTAGTCTATAAAGAAGCCCATTTTTCTAGCCAGGATGTACATACATCTAGTCTCCTTCCATCCTTACACTTTCACCATTGGTCAAGCAATAGTTAAAACACAAAGGCTATTTTGTGGCATTTTATTTTTTTTATTTGACAATTTTTATTAGCATTTTCTCATTACAACAATCACGAAATGCAAAATGCAATGGGGGGAGGGGATACAGAAGGGACGAAGGGGGGGGGGGTCTAGCAGTAATCCTTTGTTGCTTATATCACATAGTAAAGTCATACCATACAAAAGAATAGGTAAGCGGTGGTTCCCCGCGAGGTTTACTTCAGGTTCGATTATGCCCCTCAGGTCTATAGACAGGTCAATTTGTACAATCTGTTCTCTTTACAGTGGCATTTACATGTGTCAATTGACCCAATCTCCATGTGTCCCAAATCTCCCATGACTTTCCAGTGGTCTGAGATGGGGGCTACAGTTTACTATATGCTCCCTCGACTATCAGAGGCACTGCCTTCTTGTAGACCGTCAACTATTGAACGTCTTCACACTAGTCACCCCTGGATGTTGTCCTTAGTACTTGTAGAGAAGCACTGGAGGAGTGTGGCAATACCATGCATGCATTGTTGCTGCTGCTCTGCCCCCTTCTTTGAGAAGCATTGGATTGACAGATCATTAATCATTATAATATTACAGAGGGCAAAGCAGCAGCAACACAGGGACCAGGTTGGTGCTAAATTAAAGGCATACTCTAAAAACCAAAACAACCTCAGCTTAATGAAGTGGTTTTGAAGCCAATTACTCAAGCATTACCATGCTTCAGCTATTCTCAAAAAAGAGTCTGCAATTAAATTGTTTAATATGCGTGAATGCATATCTTTTTACATATTGTTGCTTGGAAGTACATAATTAGTACTGCCAGCATTAATCATCTAAATCAGCAGTGCCCAGGTGTTTTTAAACTACAGCTTCCATGATTCTTTGTCATTCTAAGAGCACTCTAGAGGCATGCAAAGTTCTACAACATCTGGGGATCTACCTTTTGGGCACCCCTGGTCTAAATATTCATGAAATGTGTGATTGATTGATTATTTAATTAAATAGTAAAGGCATGTGAATTACTGATTCTTACAGTCAGTACACCATGACAGCCTTTGGAATTTACAGAGGAATTGATGGCTGATGTGGCAGCTCTATTAGGTGCATGTGTGAGTGCATGTTTGCATACGCTTTACAGTGACTACACATGCAGTACACAATAGCAGACACTGCAGAATAAACTTTCAAAAAAGGGTATATTAAAGGGTCCTTGCAGTACATGTGTGGACTGTGCTTCATTTATCTTGTATTAGAGAGCAAAGAAAGAAATTCTATCTAAAATCACTTAAGACATTGCAATTACCATATATACTCGTGTATAAGTCGATCTCATGTATAAGTCGAGTGCAGTTTTGTGACCAACAATTGTGAAATATGCTATGCCTCGTGGATAAGTCGAGGGTAAAACTTGGGGCTATGAAATTCTGTGATTTTTATAATTATATACACACACACTCATACAAACACACACTTAGAAACATAGAAATATAGAATGTGACGGCAGATAAGAACCATTCGGCCCATCTAGTCTGCCCAATTTTCTAAATACTTTCATTAGTCCCTAGCCTTATCTTATAGTTAGGATAGCCTTATGCCTATCCCACGCATGCTTAAACTCCTTTACTGTGTTAACCTCTACCACTTCAGCTGGAAGGCTATTCCATGCATCCACTAGCCTCTCAGTAAAGTAATACTTCCTGATATTATTTTTAAACCTTTGTCCCTCTAATTTAAGACTATGTCCTCTTGTTGTGGTAGTTTTTCTTCTTTTAAATATAGTCTCCTCCTTTACTGTGTTGATTCCTTTATATATTTAAATGTTTCTATCATATCCCCCCTGTCTCGTCTTTCCTCCAAGCTATACATGTTAAGATCCTTTAACCTTTCCTGGTAAGTTTTATCCCGCAATCCATGAACCAGTTTAGTAGCCCTTCTCTGAACCCTCTCTAAGGTATCAATATCCTTCTGAAGATACGGTCTCCAGTACTGTGTACAATACTCCAAGTGAGGTCTCACCAGTGTTCTGTACAATGGCATGAGCACTTCCCTCTTTCTACTGCTAATACCTCTCCCTATACAACCAAGCATTCTGCTAGCATTTCCTGCTGCTCTATTACATTGTCTGCCTACCTTTAAGTCATCAGAAATAATCACCCCTAAATCCCTTTCCTCATATGTTGAGGTTAGGACTCTATCAAATATTCTGTACTCTGCCCTTGGGTTTTTACGTCCAAGGGCAGAGTACTCTGCATTATATATACACACACACTCATACAAACACACACTCTGCATTATATACACACACTCTGTGTATATAATGCAGAGAGTGTATATAATGCAGAGTGTGTGTTTGTGTAGTGTGTGTGAACTGGGTGGGGGGAGGGCATTTTTATTATTTAATTTTTTTTTAATTTTAATATTATTTTTTTTTTATTATTTTAATTTTTTTTTGTCCCCCCTCCCTGCTTGTTAACTGGTCAGGGAGGGGGCTATCTTAATCTCTGGTGGTTCAGTGGCATGGGCTGTGAAGTGGGGGGGCCGGCAGGAAGCATTTACTTACCTTTCCTGCAGCTCCTGTCAGCTCCCTTCTCCTCCGTTCCGGTCAGCTCCACTGTAAGTCTTGCGGTCTGGTTGCCGCGCGGATCGTTGCCATGGCTCTGACGGCCGCGGCTCTCTAAGTTGCTATAATACAGACAGTGACTCGAGTATAAGTCGAGTGGGGGTTTTTAAGCACAAAAAATGTGCTGAAAAACTAGACTTATACTCGAGTATATACTGTAACTATATTTTGTAAAAGTGTTCAAATTTCAAAACCAGGAGTGCAATTGTTGTTTAAAAGTCTCAAAACAATCAACGCAGACAATAAAAAGGTTAATAGGGACTCCTGCCTTTGCCTAACTGCCATCTGAATTATTCACCAATAGATTATCTTGTTCAGCTGCTCTGAATAATAGAAAGCGTCTTTTCTGGAAAATTTATTTTTGGATCTGGGTTCTAAAAGGAGGGCAACGTATGCTGTATTATTTGTGTTTTGATGGTTTGTTTGAAATATATTCTGTTATAAAGTTATCCTTATGTAGTTGTAGGACTTACAACTATAAAATCAAAGGCTTCTATTCCTGATAGCAAAATTCTAATGTTAAAGGGAAACCATAACAACTTCATTAGAATTAAATTTTATGGTGGCAGTTGGTCCCTGGTGATGGCTTACCTTTAGGTGTTCACCAACGGTAAAATATTTTTCCCAGCACAGTTTAGCTCTGCCCCTATCCTTCTGATGTCCGATATTCTATAAACGGGAAGCTTTAGACAGGTGCACCATTGATTTGCTAAGAGAGTTGGATGTCGCTCTAAGCCAGTCAGTAGCTCCCTATTCACAAAAAACTTGTAAAGTGTAGGTATTTTTCTCAATCCGTTTTTTGATTAGGGAGCTATTTTTTGGTTTAGAGCGTCAGCTGATGCTCTAAGCCACTCAATGGAGCCCCTGTCCACGGCAGTCTGAGGCTTCCTGTTTCAGTGATCTCAGAGGAGTGGAAGGAAAAGGGCATAGCTAAACCGCGCTGGAACGAAGACTTTGGGGTTAAACAGTTCATGAATGGTTTAAGATATAAAGGAAAGTCAATGACAGGGACCTCCTGGCACCATAACAACTTCATCCCGATTAAGTTGTTGTGGTGCCCAGAGTGTTCCTTTAATTAGCATACCAGTTTTGTAATCTGGTTCACAACAGATGTTGGCAGAAGTACAAATTTTAGTACAAATTTGCCAAAGTGTAAAAAATCTAATCATGGAACTCTATTTACTTCATGTGGAATAATGGATTCATATAGACATCATTTTTAATTTCTGGTGATCTTTTGGGAATTGGCACTCTCAAACACTCCGGCATATGTCTTGCAAATACCCACAAATAGTAGAGGCATGCTTTGGCAGGTGCACAAACCACCTTGCGCCCAAACACAATATTACTTCAGCAGTATTCTGTACATTATTATCATTTTGCAATACTCTAGTCATGAATGAAGGGCAGTGGAAAAAATCTACACCTGCCAATCTTAGCACAATTAAGTCAAAGTGGAGAATTTCTAAATCTTTCTCAGGTGTCTTCACCTAAAACTTCCAATTCCATGGCATAATTCAATATAAACCATTTTCTGACAGTTTACAAAGATTTTCAAGTTTCTGGATTTGCTACAAATCCCCAAGCTTTTCCAAAATCTGAAATGAGCTCTCATTAAACCAGGAAGTGATTTGGCTGCTCATGATGCCTACCTAAAAGGTAAACTGACAGTTCTCTAGAAGTGATAGTTCCTCAATACCTTATCCTTGTAAAATCCAGTGAAGGGCTCACAGGAGAGAGTAATACAGTAGATCTAAGTATAAAACATGCTTACCTTCACAGCACTTCTGTGTCTAGAGCTACGTCAATGCATCATGCTGCTTTCAGTGCATCATGCTGCTTTTCTTGCTCGGTTCGCATTTCTTCCCATGAGACCATGACACTTTGGGAGTTGCATTAATTTGCATTCTATGCTCTGGCTGTGCCAGGACAGCCATGCATAGAATGTAGATTACATTTTAATACTTTTTGAAATTTGAAAACAAAAATGCACATCCTGATATAGCCAACATTCTTTTCTATAAAAAAAATCTCAAATGTGACAGTTCTGTTTTAACATTCTACAGCTGTTCTTGTAAGAAGTGTATTATGAGCACAGCAAGGGTTTTAATGAGCTGCAGTTTAGCACGTTCTCCTGCAGAAAGCAAACAACCGTGCTACAACTCCCCAAGCTAGTTCACGACTTTATGTACAACAGTATATTTGTAGAGAACAAAAAGAGAAACACTGCAAGTTGGGGAGGCACAGGCAGAGAAAATGTTTGATTGTGGAGTAGATATTACTCCATAATAATAATAGTACCTGTCAAGAAGTGGGATAGATTATGCAGCAAGTGAACAGTCAGTTTTTGAATTTCATATGTTGGAAGCAGGAAAAATGGACAAGGGAAAAGATCTGAGTGACTTTGACAAATAGTGATGGCTACATGACTCGTTCAGAGCATCTTCAAAAGGGAAAGTTGGGGTGTTCATGGTATGCAGTGGTAAGCACCTACGAACAGTGGTGCAAGTCAACTAGTGAACCGGCGTCAGGGGTGTCCAAGGCATATTTACAACAAATCTAATCCATGAAGGCCCCACTTCACAAATTGCAGGATTTAAAGCGTCTGCTGCTAATGTCTTGGTGCCAGATACTACAGGACACATTCAGCAGAGTGGCGTAACTACCATGTTGCAGTGGTCATAGCTGCAACAGGGCCCTTCAGTCCAGGGGGCCCAATTTTGACGTCCGCGACCATGGGCAACCATAACTTCAGGGCTGGCCCAGGGCCTGTGGTTACGGAATGACCAGCAGGAGGGGAGCACTGTGCTGCTCCCCTCCTGCCGCTGTTTGTAGTGTGGCCGAGTGATCTGACAGGAAGTATTCAGTGAGAGAGCTGTTGAAAGGGTACTGTGGTGACAGGTACAGGAGGAGAGGGGGGATAGACACATAGAGGAGCAGGTGGGGGCAATGGGACATGGAGGGGCTGGAGTTGGAGGATGGAATGGGGCCGTGGAGGGGCTGTGGGAAGGAGGGAATTAGACACATGGACAATCTAGGGGGAAGGAATGTGGCACATTGAGGGGGGAGAATGGAATTGGACACATGCAGGGGCTGGAGGGGAGGATGAGACACCTGGAGGGGCAGGGGGGACTGAGACACATGGTGGGGGGACACAATTTTTGCACCGGTGCCTAGTGGTTTGTAGTTCAGAGGTCTTGTGGAATCCATGCACCAGGGCTGTTTTGCAGCACGAGGAGGACCTACACGATAGGTAATTTTAATATTATGGCTGTTCAGTGTGTGTAAATAAATAAATATATGTTTATATATAGTCTAATTGTAAAATTGTAATTTAACACTGATATTATGTCTAAACTGTTTTAGATCACTGACTGAGCTGATCTTTATCAGTCAATTGCTTCCTTTGCATTAAATAATTATATATGCTTGACATGCACATGTTATTCTTTCCATCATTTAAAAAAAGGAAATGTATGCTTAGAGATATAGATATGTAGCATGTGGAAGCAAATCAAATGAATTTTAGACAAGGGATTGGGGTATAGGGATTATGGATTATAGAGCATTGAGCATTCTTTAAAAAAAAAAAAAAAAATCAGATGTTTACCATTCTGATGGTGAGTTCTAATGATGCATAGGTTAGCCTCTAGGAAGAAAAGCCACAGGAGAGACACTAAACACCATGACAATGCGTTAAAACACAACGCAAGCTAAAAAAATGTTGACAAATTTTATGATTGATTGATTTGCTAGTTTTACCAAAAATGTTGTATCCACCAATATTTTACATTCAAACAGCTGGACATTTTGATTCCAATAAATATGCCTATCTAAGTCATGGAGTGCCTGGACCTTTTATCCTTTTTAGTATAAACTACTATTTCACTGTGATGCTGATCCTTGATTCAGTAGCACCCTAGTCTATAAATGGATGCAGTTCCTTGATTGGCTTTTAAAATATTACAGAACTTATAGACTATCTTTCCCATCATGCACTGCTAGCATGACAGTCACGGAGCACTAAGCAACCATTTACAGTATAACTTTTCCTGTGAATTATCTGAAAAAGAGTGAATTTGGGGGTCAACACATAGAAAAAGATTATGTGTCTTTGACTATTAATGATCCATGTATATTGAACAGCCTATTACGGAAACCAGCTTTGTACTAAATTCATATAATTAATTAATACTGTGAGTTCCTATTGGTTGTTTTAAATAGAATGTTGTTACCAGGCAAACCAACATATCGTGTTTCTTTTCAACTCAGTAGACTTTAATACACCACTAGATAAAAAGTTGCTTAAACCAAACCTGTCATAATAACTTTATATTAAAACATAACATTTCCTCATGCAGTCAGTATAATCATATTGATCAGCAAAATATTGTATATCTAAAAGCTTGAGTAGATGTTAGTTAAATACCTTTTCTGCCAGTGCTGTCGGTGTCTCTGTCAAGCAGACATGACCAGATCAAGAGCCGATTGGGAATGGTCCTGATAGTTCCGATTAATTACAGAATCTTATATACAGAAAGCACTAAAACAGCCATACCTCCCAAGTGTCATGTCTGTGGTAGAGGTGGTGTTGGAGGGAAACTCACAGGATGCATCTATAAGAAACCACATTCCTTATGCTAATCTCTCGCTTTCATCTCTCAAGCAAATCCATACCCCCTGACAGCACGAGTCGGTGGGCGAGGTAAAAGGGTGGGCCACTGACACGAATCATATAACCAACACTGCCCAATGGAGCGAACATGCCCAGAAAGGGTGCAGGTCTGCCCAAAGTATTGGAAGGTCAGCGTGGTGTGAATGCATGTCAGTCTGACTGCCAATCATGCAGGCTGATCAACTAAGGCCACTGCTCCATACTAATTCTTCTTGACCTCTCTGCTGCCTTTGACACCGTTGATCATGCTCTCCTTCTTCAAACTCTTCAGTCACTCAGTCTCTGTGACTCTGTCCGCTCGTGATTTTCATCTTATCTCTCCCAACGCTCATCCAGACCTCTCCCCTGCCGTCCTGCAACAGGTCACTGCTTGCCTTTCTTCCATCTCTGACTGGATGTCCTCCTGCTTTCTGAAATTCAATCTCTCTAAAACTGAGCTCCTTGTCTTTACTCCTTCTAATACTTATCCTCCTCTTTTGCTCTCCCTTCAAGTTAGTGGTAGCCAGATAAGTCCATCCTTTCAAGCGTGCTGTCTTGGCGTCGTACTTTATTCTGGCCTCACCTTTGAGCCTCACATCCAATATGTTGCCAAATCCTGTAGATTACATCGTAAAAACATAGCCCGCATCCGCCCCTTTCTTAAGCAAGATGCTACTAAGGAACTTGTCTGTGCTCTAGTAATTTCCCGCATGGCTTATTGTAACCCTCTCCTAACTGATCTTCCCAAAAGCCTGTCTGTATTGAATGCTGCTGCCAGACTTTTCTTGCAACCGGTTGGTAGATAACTTCCTAATTCCCACGGTATTAGGGAGCTATCTACCAAAAGGCTGAAAGACCTAAATTGGTCTTTCAGCCAAATTTACTAATACTAAGTAAAAATTACTTAGTATTAGTAAATTATGCCCCTACTAGCTATACCGCGAGTAGGGGCATGTCTCTTAAACAGTGAGCAGCCTGAGCGGTGGGTGGGGGCCCTAAAAAGAATTAAGGGGGGGACCTAATGTCCTCCCCCCTGGCCCCCACCCCTGAGCGGTGGGTGGGGGCCCTTAATACAAATTGGGGGGGGGCCTAATGTCCTCCCCCCTGGCCTCTACCCCTGAGCGGTGGGTGGGGGCCCTAAACAAGAATAAGGGGGGGACACCTAATGTCCTCCCCCCTGGCCCCCACCCCTGAGAGGTGGGTGGGGCCCCTAAATTCAAATTGGGGGGACTTAATGTCCTCCCCCCTGGCCCCCACTACCGTGGGAATTAGGGAGTTAGCCAGTCAGTGTAATGATAGGAATGAATAAGTAGATAAGTAACTTACATTTTATATGAATGTATGTTACTTGATTGTTGTAAGTGTTGCAAATGCTTACAGCTGAATCCTGGTTATGTTTGTATACTTTTTATTTGAAATTGTATACAATGTAACATTCTTCTTCTTTCACTGGGTAAGTATATTAGTACTTAGGCAATACTGTGCTTTGGCACTTCGGAACTTCGGCACTTCAGCAATTCGGTAATTTCGTCACTTTGGCAATTCAGCTATTCGGACATTCGGAAGCACCCGAAATTCAGCCGAATTTTAATTCGGACCGAAACGAATTGCACATGTCTACTCTTTAGGAAAACTTGTGGCCTCCCAGATAAACCGCTACCTTACATACCTGTCTCTTGCTCTCTCCTAAAGGGGAGGACTCTACTCTATCCTCAGCCAGTCCATACAAGTTGTTTTCCCCTACACCCCTCCTCAGTTTCCATACTTAATTCCTTCTATACAAAGAAAGAAGGAAGTAGTAAAAAACAATATTTATGTATGTTTTTATTTTTATCAATGGCCTATTACATAGGCATACGTCTGGCTTCAGCTCCAGGAGCCCCTTTGTTAATTGGCCATGCAAGCAGGATTTATGAGTGCTACACTAATGTAATGCCTGTCCCACTGCTCCTGCTTACATCCCCCTTCTACGTACTTTTAAACAAATCCCCAAGCCAACATGGTGGCACATCAGTATCTCAGCAAAGTGACACCTGTCAACATGCCCCTTTCTCCTCTAACAAATACAATGAATTACTGTAACTGAGAGCAGGAGAGTCATCTGTAATTCGGATAGCACAATATGTAAGTGAAATAGTCTCCTCATCAATTAACATTAAACTTGTGTAATCCACGGCAGTTACACTTTAAAGACCAAAGTTGTGTAAGCCAATCTTCCCTTTGAACATTGATTGAAGGAGAAATTCTGGGATATGATTTATATGACAGATACTGCAGACAAATTCAGTGTATACATTTATTGATGGGAACATTTCTGAAATGTATTTGAGAGAAAGAAAAACGTATTAGCCTGCACCCTGTTGCCAATTTCTTCTGTAGAACTAACTCACAAAATGTTCTACAAGGAAACTAATGTTAGACTGAAAAGAATTTCTCAGTGGGATAAGACAACTCTAACTTTTCTAGACATAGTTTCATACTATCTAAATTTTAACCACAGCCAAAACCAGATGGCACTTCCAATTCAGAAAAAGTCTTTGTACTGTCTATTGGTTTGGAAGTGCAACTAAAGAGGCACTCCTTATTTAGTTGGAATTTGTACCTAACATTTGCAATTTCCAATTCGTCAAAATGCCCTATTTAGTCAATAACTTCCTAGTAATGTCTCTTAAATGTATGTCTTAATAAATAACCTGCCTTTCTCACTCTGTTGTGTACTATGCCCGAAAAATGTTAAATTTTTTATACATTCAGTTAATTAGGACCATAATGCTAATTCTATTATCTGTTATCCAACAAGCTATATTTGTCTTCAGCCGACATTTATTTTTATTTTTAATTTTTTTCAACCAGTGTATAATTCATTTTGCATGTAATGTACATGAAAACTATGATCCGGTATGAAGCCAAGCAGCTTGGCAAATGAGACCAGGTCAACCAGGACTCTTTAGGAAAGCTTATGGCCTCCCAGAGTAACCTCTACCTCACATCCCTCTCCCTTGCTCTCTCCTAAAGGGCAGCACTCTACTCTCTCCTCCAGCTCTGCTTCACTCCACCTTGTTTGGTTGGTACCTCCTGTCCTGGTGGGTTTTACGCCCCACCTCCTATAGACTGTAAGCTCGTTCGAGCAGGGCCCTCTTCAACCTATTGTTCCTGCAAGTTTTTATAATTGTCTCATTTATTGTTAAATCTCCCCCTTTTATATATTTGAATATGCTGGCGCTATATAAATACCAGTAATAATAATAATAAAAACATCAGCGAGTCAATGAGAGTTCTCTCACTGTTTTAGAATAAGCAAGGTTTTATAATCATAGAATCTGCTTTGAGGATGTCTTATAAAACCCTTGAGGAATACTGTGTTACCAGTTGAAGCCTTTTCATTTTCCTAAAGAAAAATGTTCCGTAAATAATGATAGCATACTTTATTATTTATTAGTTACTAGTGTAGTACCTTATGGTCTGTTTAGTTGATCTGTGTTGATGGCCAGCATGCCAACGCAAACGTCACACAAGAATGGCCTCAATGCAGTTGCATCTTTCTGAGTGGATTAAAGAGATAGTAATTATTCAATTTCAATACATAAAATATAAAACATAAGATTTAGAGAAGTTTAATATATGTGTACAAATAAAAGAACTTGCGTTCATTGTATATGAAGTGTGCATTTCATAGTAAATTGGGGGCTGCCATTAGTATATCATCATCTGTGGATATTCTGGTCACTGACAATGGCTTGAAATACCAAGAAGCTGGTAATAATACAGCTTTGATTTTAAATGCACAAAGAGATTTTAGTTTCATACCCTTTCTTTTAAGCCTTTCTGTTAAATGCAGGACTTCTTGCATATGTCCCCATGTGATATTTCATATAAAAGCAATCTATGCTATTGATTTACTAACTGTGGAAGGGATTCACCATGCTGGAATTGACCTCCTCCCAAACCAGGAAGAGCCTCCACCAATCAGGAGTCTCACATTATTATTATTATTATTATTATTATTATTATATTTATATATCGCCATCAAATTCCGCAGCGCTTTACAATGGGTGGACGAACAGACATGTAGTTGTAACCAGACAAGTTGGACACACAGGAACAGAAGGGTTGAGGGTCCTGCTCAATGAGCTTACATGCTAGAGGGAGTGGGGTAAAATGACACAAAAAGGTAAGGATAGTATTAGACTAGTGAGAATTGCAGAATTGGAATCAGTCAGGAGCTATTAACAGTTTAATTGATATGCTTTTATGAAGAAGTGGGTTTTTAACGATTTTTTGAAGGAATGGAGGCTGGGTGAGCATCTAACAGAGGAGGGAAGCGAGTTCCACAGGAACGGTGCAGCCCTCGAGAAATCTTGAAGGCGAGCGTCAGAGGTAGGAGTACGGACAGAAGATAGACGTAAGTCTTCAGCAGATCGTAAGGGCCTAGACGGGACATACTTGTGTATAAGGGAGGATAGATAGGTGGGAGCAGCATTATGTAGAGATTTGAAAGCAAGAACCAGAATTTTGAATTGAGCTCTATATTTTATAGGAAGCCAATGTAGGGACTGACAGAAGGGTGAGGCATGGGAGGTGAGGGCGGACAGGAAGATGAGCCTCGCTGCCGCATTCATTATGAACTGTAACGGCGCAAGTTGGGAGCACGTAAGATCACTGAGAAGCGGATTACAGTAGTCAAGGCGAGAAAGGACAGTGGAATGGACCAACACCTTAGTCGCATCTGGCGTTAAGTAGGGGCAGATGCGCGCAATGTTTTTGAGATGGAAATGACAGGATTTGGCGATAGATTGAACATGAGGCTTGAAGGAGAGGTCGGAGTCAAAGAGAACACCTAGGCAGCGAGCCTGCGTGGTGGAGCTGATGGTAGCACCGTTGACTTGGAGGGAGACAGACACAGGAGTAACAACACTTGAGGGAGGAAAGACCAGAATTTCAGTTTTGGTCAAGTTTAGTTTAAGGAAGTGGGCAGCCATCCAGTTAGAAATAGCAGAGAGGCAGTCAGATACACTAGTCAAGAGGGACGGGGAGAGATCAGGAGAGGACAGGTAGATTTGCATGTCATCTGCATAGAAATGATATTGGAAGCCAAAGGAGCTAATGAGTTTACCAAGGGAGGCAGTATAGATGGAGAACAGTAGGGGACCAAGGACTGAACCTTGGGGTACACCAACAGAGAGGAGTTGGGGAGAAGAAGCAGAGCCAGAGAAAGAAACACTGAAAGAGCGCTGGGAAAGGTAGGAGGAGCACCATCAGAGAGCAATATCTTGTAGACCGATATTGCGGAGGATGAGAAGAAGCTGTTGACGATCAACAGTGTCAAAAGCCGCAGACAGGTCAAGGAGAATTAGAATAGAGTAGTGACCACGAGATTTTGCAGCGAGTAGATCATTGGATACTTTGGTCAGTGCCGTTTCCACAGAGTGCTTAGCGCAGAAACCAGACTGAAGTGGGTCTAGCAGAGAGTTGGACTCATGCTGGTCTTTGGGGTCTGATTTTATCCCATGAATCTCTAACCAGCTCACTAGAGCCTGCACATATGGCCATACATGGTAAAGGACTTGCGGAGTTGGCAATAGAACAAAATTATGAGAGATTGCTCCGAAAATTATTTTATAAAGATGCTGAAGAGAAGATAACTTGCTACAGAGTTTTTTATTTTCCTTTCTTTTGCTTTCTGTTTCCCAAATGAGAATTTCTTGTTCAAAAATCTTGCTATGAAGCATTTTCTAATCATAAAAGTCTGTTAAAGGGACACTATAGTCACCAGAACAACTACAGCTTATTGAATTTGTTCTGGTGAGTAGAATCATTACCTTCAGGTTTTTTGCTGTAAACACTGTCTTTTCAGAGAAAATGCAGTGTTTACACTACAGCCTAGTGATAATTTCACTCCTTAGATGGCTGTTAGAGATCCTTCCTGTGTCATGGCTGCCTAAAATGCATCCAAACATTCAGTATCTCCTCCCTCCGCATGCAGACACTGAACTTTCCTCATAGAGATGAATTGAATCAATGAATCTCTATGAAGAGATGCTGATTGGCCAGGGCTGTGTTTGAATCATGTTGGCTCTGCCCCTGATCTGCCTCCTTGTCAGTCTCAGCCAATCCTATGGGGAAGCATTGTGATTGGATCAGGCTACCACTTCTGATGATGTCAGCAGACAGCTTGTTTTTCTGAGGCAAACAGCATGAAGAGTTACAGCTTCAGGCTTGAATACAGTAAGATTTTTACTATATCTATGGAGGCATGAGGGGCCCAGGGGGGCTAGAAGGTGGTTTTAACACTATAGGGTCAGGAATACATGTTTGTGTTCCTGACCCTATAGTGATACTTTAAATAAACAGATAAAATCATTTCTAACGCAGGTCCATTTTCTGCCCGCAAGCAACTTCATCAGATAAAAATCTCCCTCAGTGCTCTGCCTCTGGTTATTCCCAAAGCAGTATATTTTAGCAAAACAGATCTTCATGGGAACGTAAAATAATATGAACAAAACAAAACAAAGAGGGACACTTTAATTATAGTGGTGTGAGTAGGAGTGTGGCCAGGGGCGGGGCTGTGCTGAGATATTTTAGGTGACTTACTAACAGTTTATGCGACTAGAAAACATGTATCTTATTTACACAGACTTATTTCTAAACACACTTATTGTAGTTTAATAAATTCCTCTGAGTATTATTGCTATGGAGCTCTGTGTTACACTCAGACACAACAACAATATTGAGATCCTAGAAAAGATAGACATTAGAATAGAAAAGAGGGACAGATGGATTAGATGCAACAGCTATAAGTCTACGTCTCGGCCACCTATATCATAGGGTAACGTTTTTAGGGGTAATTTTGTGACTGATCCTCCTGTTGTGTAATACTCACTTCAAAGAAGGGAAATAAATCCCCAAAATTCTCTTCTCTGTACTGCTATGTCCAAAAAAATAAATAAAAAATGTATTAAATACAATCTCAGATGAACAATAACACATGATATATTACACTGTGTCATGATTTCTTTAACAAAAATAAAGCCAAAATGGAGAAGCCCTGTGTGAAAAACTAAGTACACCTCTACTGCTTCCATAGAAATTAAGAGGCCAAGTAGTAGACAGGTGCTTCTAATCAAATGCCCTAGATTAATTGATCATCAGCAAGTGTGACCACTTCTACAAAAGCTGAAGTTTTAGCAGTTTGCCTGTCTGTTAACAAATTCCAGGGAGGAAATACATCAGCAATGATCTTAGAGAAGCAATTGTTGCTGCCCGTCAAACTCTGAAGGGTTAGAAGGCCACTTCCAAACAATTTAAAGTCCATCATTCTACAATGAGAAAGATTATTTAAAAGTGGAAAACATTTGAGACAGTTGCCAATCTTCCTTGGAGTGGACATCCCAGCAAATTCACCCCAAAGTCAGAAAAATTGCAAAAAAAACAAGAGTTGCATCTAAGACACTACAGGCCTTAGTTAGCATGTTAAATTAAAGTTCATGACAGTGCTTTTAGAAAAAGACTGAACAAGTATGGTTTCTTTGGAAGGGTTGCCAGTAAAAAGCCTCTTCTCTCTAAAAAGGACATGACAGCACAAATTATGTTTGCAAAGTTCCATCTCAACAAACAACAATACTTCTGGAACAATGTCCTTTGGACAGACGAGACCAAACTGGTGTTTGGCCATAATGCCCAGCACCACATTTGGCGAAAACCAAACACAGCATATCAGCAGAAACACCTCATACCAACTGTAAAGCGCGGTGGTGGAGGGGTAATGATTTAAGTTAGTTTTAAAGCCAAAGGACCTGAGAACCTTGCAGTCAATGAGTCGACCATGAACTCATCTGCATACCAAAGTCTTCTAGAGTCAAATGTAAGGCCATCTGTCCGAGAGCCAAAACTTGGCCAAAATTGGGTCATGCAACAGGACAATGATCCCAAGCACACTAGCAAATCTACAACAGTATGGCTGGAAAAGAAAAGAACCAAGGTATTACAGTGGCTCAGTCAAAGTCCAGACCCTCAATTGAAATACTGTGGTAAGACCTTAAGAGAGCTGTGCACAAACAAATGCCAGTAAACCTCATTAAACTGAAGAAATGTTATAAACAAGAATGGGATGAAATTCCTCCACAACAATGTAAGCGACTGATACAGTCATACAGAAATAGATTACTGCCAAGTTATTGCTGCTAAAGGTGGTTCTACTGGCTATTGAATCATATGATGTACTGTGTTTTTCACACATGGCATCTCCATTTTGGCTTTATTCTTGTTAAATAAATCATGACATGGTGTAATATGTCATCTATTGTTGTTCATCTGAGGTTGTATTTATCTTAAATTGAGACCTGCAATGGAACAGATGCTTGTTATTATGTACTGTTATTATAGCCATAAATTTCAAAGAGGGCATACTTTTCCAATATATATTCATATATTCTCAAAAATAAGCATTTAATAAGAAAAAGCTCTGAGCCAGCTAACAACTTTTTTTTTTCATTGCACGATTCTGACTCTTGAGGTCTATTAAAGAACATTTTTGCTTTTCTATACTTGTATTTTCACACCTCTGCATTTCAACTTAATAATTAAATCCGTAAATGTGTCTCAGCCATTAGAACTACTAAGTGGGTGTAAATAGCCCAATGACCTGTCAATGTGTTGTATTACTTTCTAAGTACACAAGCATTCTCAGCCAAAGTGCTGTGCTGTAACAGTTCATGGGTACTGCTAATTGTATGATCCACAGTCAAGGGAAGGTCAACTTTGACTATAACAACTCTCCAATTACTGTATTTTGATACTAAGTACAATTTTACAAGGGGTGTTGCAAGGTGGTGGAAACACCAGGGGATTCAGTCAAAGAGTAAATCTTATGTCCACTTCAAAATATATTGGCTTAAAGAGACACTATAGTCACCAGAACAACCACAGCTTATTATATTAATTCTGGTGAGTAGAATTATTCCCTTCAGGCTTTTTGCAGTAAACACGGTCTTTTCAGAGAAAATGCAGTGTTTACATTAAAGCCTAGTGATAACTTCACTGGCCACTCCTCAGAGTTTCTTCCTTGGACACTGCTGCACAGTGTGCATCACTCACATTCAGTGTCTCCACACTCTGCATGCAGACACTGAACTTTCCTCATAGACAGCGGCGTACCTACCACGGCCGCAGGGGTCGCAGCTGCGACCATGCCGTCTCTTCAGGGGGCCCGGCCGCAGCTACAATCCCTGCAAACATGGGCCAGTCAGGGTACAGCCACTTCACTTGTAAGGGGCCCAGGCCACCTAAGGGCCCCGCGAGCCCGGGCTCCTTACAAGCACACAGTCCCAGTCATGGAGATCTTTTGATCTCCCTCCCCGGGTCTTTGCAGAGTTTGCGCAGCAGGAAGAGGAGGAGGCTCTCTGCCTTCACCTCCACGCTGAGTCCCGGCTTTTCGAGTGTTGCCGCGGCAACCACGGCAACACTCGATTCCATGTGGTGAAGGCAGAGAGCCTCTGCAGCACCACCGTACCACCAGGAAATATGTTGCCCCCTCCCTGGATACTGGGGTAGGACACAGGGAGGGGGATATATATAAAATATATATATATTCGCTAGGGACTTCCAAAATCTGGAAGGCTCCTTTATTCCCTTATTCCAGGGAGCTGAGGTCATTACTTTTGACGACCTCAAACAATGGAGGCATCTTATGCCTTCCGATTTTTTTAGATATCTTCAAATGAAAGATTTTGCAAAACAACCCCATTTCAAAGTTGCAGCGCTTCAACCAATGACGTTCTTTGAACGTATCTGCATATCCGAAATTATGCCTAAAGTATTGATAACACTGCTGTACGCCCACCTCTACTCGGAGACTGGGGAATGGGGTAGACTGACATATACGCAGACCAGTGGGAATGGGATCTAGGCGAGTAACTAGAAGGGATTGAATGGCAGGAGATATGGGAAGCTAGCAATACCACTTCTGTGCTTAACCCTTCAGGAACAATCCTTTAAAACAATGGTCCGATAGTACACAACTCCGGTAAAGCTATTTAGAATTAACAAATCCACAACTGACGTTTGCTGGAGGGGATGCGGATTGAAGGCGGCATACTCATGATCCGATTCTGGAAGTTGGTCAGGAACCTCCTGAAGCAGGTATTCTGCAGGGCCCTGGAGCTAGACCCTTGGGTGTGTCTGTTAAATAGATCCATAGATGGATGGACCAGAAGTGAACAGAAACGTATCCATAAAAATCACCCTGGCAGCCAGGAGGGCTGTCGCATCCTCTTGGTTGAAACAGGGGAGCCCAAATATTGCGGAAGTGATAACTAGATTCAAAGAGATTCGCCTGATGGATCATCTAACGGCTAATGTGAGGGGAACCACTAAAACATTCCAAATAGATTGAGAACCATGGGAGAACAGTCATTTGGGAACTTGGTGAGGGCTACTAGACCATACCTCAGGCTCTCATGTACTTCTGAGGTCGCCCCTGGCTCCTGCCACTACTTAGGGACAATGTTTTATCCCCCTTGCCCCCCCCCCACCATATACACCTGACCCAGCAGATCAAGCTTTACAAGCCCCCTCCTTCTCTCCTCCCCCCCCTTCCCCTCTACTACTACTTATTTCTCTTCCTCTCTCACTACATCCCTTTCTCTTAAGGGACTCTATATTATAAAAACCATGACATCCAATTTACAAAACTCTCATGTAATGGAACTATATAACTGTTCCCTGCCCTTTTACTCAGGGAATAGCTTTGCATGCCTAAAAACATGTGGAATGTATTTTGTAGTACCATTACTAAGTACCTTTTCATATGTCATACAAAAATAAAGAATTTCAAAAAATATATATATTTTCTTTTTAATTACATAAATTTCAATTTGCCCCACAGCCTCTACCCAGCAAACATGCTCTCTCACAAACACACAGACTGCATCCCTAAACAAACACACACACGCAGATACACTGCACCCCTACACACACACTGCATACTGAATCCCTACACACACACACACAATGCATCCCTACACACACACACACACACAAAATGCATCCCTTACACAAACAGACACACACACACAATGCATCCCTTACTCACACAGAAACACACAATGCACCCTTTACACACACACAGAAACAAACACTGCTTACTGAGAAGGAGGGAATGATACATATGGGGGGGCTGGGATTGAGACAATACCACACATGTAGGGGCTGGGAGAATGAGATGCATGGAGGGGCTGGGGGGAGGAGGCGCATGCGAGGGCAAAGAGGGTAAAACACTTCGGGGGGGTCCAGGGAAGTTTTTGCACCGGGGCCCAGTGATTTATAGTTATGCCTCTGCTCATAGAGATGCATTGATTCATTGCATCTCTATGAGGAGATGCTGATTGGCCAGAGCTTCCGAATGTCTGAAATGCCGAATTAAACCGAATTGCCGAAGTGCCAAAGTGTCGAATTTCGAAACTGCCAAAGTGCTTTAGATTTTTGAAAAGTGGCAAAACAAGATAGGGAGAGAAAATGACGTGAATTATGACAGGGTCGGGCAGGGTTAGGGGTAGGGTTAGGCATAAGGTTATTGGTAGGGTTAGGAAGCCATACAGATGTTCCTGAATTCCAAATTGCCGAAGTCCCAAATTGCTGAATTTCTGAAGTGCCGAACCGAAGTGCCGAATTTGTTTACTTCCCCAAATTTCCAAACCAAATTGTTTCCAATTTTTTTTTTATATTTGCGAATAATGGCACCAACTGTTGTCACCTTCTCACCAAGCTGCTTGGCGATGGTCTTGTAGCCCATTCCAGCCTTGTGTAGGTCTACAATCTTGTCCCTCACATCCTTGGACAGCTCTTTGGTATTGGCCATGGTGGAGAGTTTGGAATCTGATTGATTGATTGCTTCTGTGGACAGTTGTCTTTTATACAGATAACGAGCTGTGATTAGATGCACTCCTTTTAAGAGAGTGCTCCTAATCTCAGCTTGTTACCTGTATAAAAGACACCTGAGAGCCAGAAATGTTGCTGATTGATAAGGGATCAAATACTTATTTCACTCATTGACATGCAAATCAATTTATAACTTTTTTGACATGCGTTTTTCTGGATTATTTTTTTTTTTATTCTGTCTCTCACTGTTAAAATACACCTACCATTAAAATTATAGACTAATCATTTCTTTGTCAGTGGACAAACGTTCAAAATCAGCATGGCGATCAAATACTTTTTTCCCTCACATATATGATGTTTCAATAGCTGAATTTTATATTTGTATTGTAGTTTGGCTAATTGCGGTCATTTTAAAGAAATATCAATAAAAGTTATATTTTTTTTTTCTAGGAATTCCTTCTTTTCCATTACTTAATTCATTGACGTGCTTGCATTTCTTCCTTGTTAATTTAAAAACATACTGATAAGTGTGCAGATTACATCTAAATTTAGTAACCAGGATTTTAATTCCCTAAAAAGTACAGACATAAATTATCACCTTGATTCTTAATCAGTTTACAATGGGCTAATTGCGCCAAATGTTGAGTCTCAAGGTTTTTCACTCAACCTTTGTAAGTGTGGTATGTCAGTCTATAAACGGCTAAATTATACAATTTTATTCCGAGTTTCAAGAATAACTCTGGTAATCTCCTGTTGATCTACTTTATGATTGCAGTATGCTAATCTGTATTTAAGTTATAAATATATTTAAGGGAAAAGCTCCTTAAAAAATAATGTACATGAGGAGGTATAGCTTGCATGTGAAAATATTAACAAATAAATGTCAATGTAAATAAAGTAATAATGACTTAAGGATTAGTAAATCTTTCTTGTTTTATAGCAGATAACAAAATCTTGAAATAATCTTTTGTAAACACTTGAAATTGTGCATTAGACTGTAGCCTCTTAAAGGGACACTCCAGGCACCAATAGAACTTTAATGCATAGATTTTGGCCTCATTAATATGCTCTATTTTTTTGCATGCTCCAATCTTAGCAAGCGTATATAGCGTTTGTACAAATGAATTCTGCACCATAAACCTCTCTCTTGCCATGCCCCCTCATGCCAGTAAGACTTCCTTATCAAAGGTATGCACACAGTCTCAGCCTCAACAGCACTGACTGAGTGGCTTTTAAATCACAACCTGGCTGCATACAGTCAGAGAAACTATAAACAGGTAGTGATATCTTAACTATCTGCCTCCCTGGGTGTCATCTTTCTAAAGTAGTTTGCTATGTAGTTTAGATCACTCACTGCTGTCAGTGACTGAGCTGTGTGCATAACTTTGATACAGAAGTCTCTCGAGTAAAGGGGCGTGACTATAGAGGCAGGTTCATGGTGCAGAATTCTGCAAAACATATATTCTTTTTATGCAAAAACTATAAAGATTTGACCATGCAAAGAAATACAGCATATTAATGAAGCCAAACCAGACACAGACTGGCCATCGGGCACACCGGGCAAATGCCCGGTGGGCCGCGGTGGCCATGGGCCGAGGTCGGCAGGGGAGGTCACAGGACATCCCCTACCGGTCTATGCAGGGCCAGCACTATCCGAGCGCCGGCCCCGCTGTTTTCAATGATGTGCCGGTGAGGAGATCAAAGATCTCCCTCACCGGCCCACTTGCATAAACATACGGCTGGGGAGGGAGAGGAGGACCCGGCGGAGCTCTATCTATTGCCATGGCAACGCCCCAATCCCGCGAGAGTGAACTCTAGCCCGCAGGATAGAATTCACTCACCACTAGGACCACCAGGGATGGCGTGCGAGTGCCGGTCCCCCCCCTCCCAGGCTAAAGGTAAGAAGGGAGGGGGGATATAATGTCTGCTTAGTTTATTTATTTGTTTTTTTACCCCCACCCAACACACAATCCCTTCTAACATTTACACACAGCACTCTCACACACAGCACTCTCACACACATCACACTCAGCACTCTCACACACTCAGCACTATCACACACAGCACTCTCACACACATCATGCACAGCACTATCACACACAGCACTCTCACACACATCATACACAGCACTATCACACTCAGCACTCTCTCACACATCATACACAGCACTATCACACTCAGCACTCTCTCACACTTTACACACAGCACTCTCACACACAGCACTCTCACACACATCATACACAGCACCCACACACACAAATCACCCACAGCACTCTCACACACATCACACTCAGCACTCTCACACACATCATACACAGCACTATCACACTCAGCACTCTCTCACACATCATACACAGCACTATCACACTCAGCACTCTCTCACACTTTACACACAGCACTCTCACACACAGCACTCTCACACAAATCACACACGGCACCCTCACACAAATCAATCACATACAGCACCCTCACACACATCACACACAGCACCCACACCACCCTCATACCCACACCACCCTCACACACAGCATCTATCACACACACACACACACACTACACCCCTCACATACACATAGAACCCCCCAACACACTGCACCACACACATACACAATTCTTCCAAACATATTTATATAATATATATATATATATATATATATATATAGAACCCCTCACACACACTGCACCCATAAATACATTACATTCCAGACACACACTAGATCCCTTACCCAACTCTGGATCATCTACACACATACACACACTAGATCCCTATATACACTCTGAATCCGTTATATACGCACACTCACTAGATCTCCTATACACATTTTGAGTCCTTCAAACACACATTAGACTCCTAACATACACACTCTGGATCCCCTATACACACACTAGATTCCTTGTAAGGAAACACATACTACACCCCTAAACACACACTCTACAACCCCTACAAACACTACATCACCTATATACAAACACACACACTATAACCTGTATGCACACACTTGCTATATCCCCTATACACACACATTCTCTACAGCCCCTACCCACATATGCATTACATTACACCACAAGCACAACACGACTAAAACCAACCTTATTACACAATACCACACCACAATCAGCTCACTCTACACACATGCAATACCACAAGCAGGCTCCAAACACATGCACAATACTCTTTCCTGGCATTTGTGTCTCCTGGTATCCATTTATAGAGACACCAGAGACAAGTTGCAAGGAAACACAGTGCAAGCATGTTATTAAATTTGCTTGTGCTGTGCAGAACAAATACAGGGCTTTTTTCTCATGCTAGAACTCTTCAGCAGAGCTCTGCGCATGGTCTGCCCTGGAAGAGCATTGAACCAACATGCTCACTTTGAGAGGGGGCGTGTTTGTCATTAGTGATGACAACACACACCCTCTCTGCCCCTCCCCCTTCTTAGTGGGCTGCTGTGATAAAAAAAAAAAAAATAGCATTGGTGCCCTGAGTGTCCCTTTAATCTGTAGTAAATAGCATATATTGAAAATGTGTAAGTGATTACTTACAAAGTTCTACTATTCTCTGCTTCCTTATATGAGTTTAGTATTGTCTTTGAATATACAGCTGGATTTAAATTATGCTGCTTTTTTATATTATCTTGACTGGTAGCGTTTTACCTTACCCCAGAATTCTTAAGAATAGTTGATTGATTCAATGCATCTCTTTAAGGAGAAGCTGACTGGCCAGGGTTGCCTTTGGCTCCGCCCCTGCCCACATACTTGGCTGAGATCATCAGAATTGACAATCTCAGCCAATCCAATGCTTTCCTATTGGAAAGCATTGTGATTGGCTGAGAACATCAATTCTAATAATATTCGCCAAGGAGATTGATAGGAGGCGAGGCCAGACTCGAGGAGCCCCGTGCAGTGCTGGAAATAGGTGAGTAAATCACCTTTCTAACCAGAGGTAAGGGGAACCAACCACCTAGAGGGTGGTTTTAGAACTATACTGTCAGAAACACACGTTTGCATTCCTGACACTATAATGAAATTAGTTTTTTTCCATTTTAGTCGCAATTGATAACAAGTTTTACTGGTGGCAACTGTAATAAGATAAGGGATAATAAGATAGGGTGACTTAACGATTTCATACAGCAGAATCAGAAGGAACCAGTTCCAGTGAATCACTAACAATTTGAAATTGCCATACATAAATAACACATTTAAAGGAACATTGTAAGCACCATGAACACCACAGCTTATTGTAGTGATTATGGTACAAGAAGGGTGTCAAATAGTTTTTGAGCTGTTTCACAAAAGTCTAGGCCAAAGTCTGGGCCTTTGTCTATTGTCGGACAATGTGGAATAACAATTTTCAATATACAGCAGCATTTTTTAACATTATATTCACCACTAAATTTAACTTGGCCCTTTAAGACACAGTGCAAGTAACCACGGTTACCAACATTAGACATTGATTTTTTTGAATTATATATTATGCATTCTCATAAAAACAAAAGAAATATAATGGCTTACCTCAATTTCATTTAGGACACCCAGTGGTGTTAATAATCAAGTTAATGTGTGCTAGTTTTGGCATAAAATTAAAGGTAAATTACCCATAAATATAATGCTGTATTATTATCCTGTGTACACCATGTACTTATCTCCCCAGGATCTCTTCAGTAGCACTTTCGCTCATTTAAATTTTTCCTGTCTGTGTGGTTTATGGGCAGCCATGTCTACTAATTGAAGGAGTGCAGTTTGTGCAGGTGGATAAAACTCTGCCAATCTTTTTAAAGAAGCAATTCTGAAACAGTCTTTCTTCACAGAGCTGACAATATGGGAACGATTATAAAAGCAAAAAATGGGTTAGTCTGAGTGCAAATTCTATTGCTTTTCCTGTAGCACATTGACCCAGCATAGCATTTTTTTTGTTAGTTATTAATAATTTTTTTTTTAATTTTTTTTTTAAATAATGCATTAAACTGGTCCTTTCTAAATCTTAAAGGGACACTGTATGCACCCAGACCACTATAGCTAATTGAAGTAGTCTGGGTGCTGTGACCCTTTTGCACTTAGTGCTGCTGCACTGTTTACATTGCAGCTCTAAGTCTGCCATTTGTGGCACTTCCAGAATCCCAACGGACTTTTGGTCCGTTATCTGACGCTGGACGTCCTCACTGAGCTCCAGGGTCAGATTTTCCCCATAGGAAAGCATTCATTGAATAGTGCTTTCCTATCGGGAGGTCTAATGCACGCGTGGCCATTGCCGCTAATGCGCATTAGGTCTCCCCTGCTGGCTGACGTTGGCTGGGGAGGAGCGTGGGTGGAGCCTGACCTAGCAACGGATTCAGGTTAGCGGATGAGGGGGTTTTAACCCATTAAGCCCCGAGGGAGGGGGGACCTATTAAACCTATAGTGCCAGGAAAATGGCTTTGTTTTCCTGGCACTATAGGATCCCTTTAAGGTCTAGTTCCTCATTGTGCAGCTCATGAGCCAAATGGGGCTTCCTGAGCCTACACTGGCATTTCACATAAAGCTAAATTAGGCCTTGACACAAATGCTTAGTGTACTAATGAGCGGGGGATGCTGCCCCTAGTGACAGCCAGTATGCTGGTGCATGCAGCACTCCTCTCACAGCTTTGCATTGCCCCAAGGAAATATGGAGAATAAGAGGGTATTTAATCTCCTTAATGTTCTATCCCACCCTCTCCTCAGTGCATACACTAAGCTTACAGACCAGGCAGAGGAAATGTAATGCCCTCTGTCTCAGTACTGTCCTGCTGCGCTACAAGGAGGGTAGGTGATAAGGGTTACGGAGGTGTAGGAATGTGCACACAATGTGGTGGACAAATAGAAAGGGGGAGAGGGGCAGAAATCATAAAGCATTGGACAGAGTGCACAGGGTGTGGATAGGCAAAATCTCAAATAATAAAGTATCGGGGGGGGAAATGAAATGAAGATATGGTAAGGGAGAGGACAGTTGGGTGATATGGGCATTGGACACAAGGTAAGGCAAGGTGTGGGGGATATTGGAAGGAAACACAAGGTAAGAGGGGATGTCGGTGGGGGCATAAAGGGGTATGGGACTGGCAGGTAATATGGCTCCCTTTTTGCCACCGTGACTCCTTATGAAAAACAGTGAAGAACACTGTCTACCACTTAACGACATAGAACTTCCCATACCATTCTCCTTAGTGTGGGCTTTAACACTATTACGATGGTGGAATGTCTAACGATTTGGTGTCAGTTGGGTGAAATCCCTGCTCACACTAAGCTGACCAAGATATCAATCGACTATGTTGTCAAACGATAGGTTGTAGAAAAGCAGAATGATAATTTAACATCATTCTGTGTTTCTACAATCTATCATTTTGTTTCAGCTTTTTTTTTTTTTTAAACCCCGCTATCCAGGCTACAGACTTCCAAACCCTAAGCAAGACAGATTGATTTGTAATTTATTTCCTTGAAATTAAACTTTCCCCACCCCAAGAGTAAAAGTATTTCTATTATTGCTAATACAGAACTTACTTTTATCAGTTGAGGTAGAATATAGAGTGGAAACCTAGAAATGATTCATTTTATAGGCACGATCTTCCATGGAAATTAGACTTGTCTGATAGTAGTTAGAACACTTGGCAGGAGATGTTAGAATCCTGGGACAGAGGCAAGGACTCCAGTGTTTTAGTATAATTTAAGGAGACGTAGGCACAAGCACTTATCAGACTGTGCAAATTGATCTTACAGATAGAATCATCAAATGCTGACATAAAGCATATAGCATGCTGGGCTTAATTATTAAATGGTGTGTATCAATTTAACCCTTTCACTGATAGATCTGATATTCATTGTCCTGCAGCTTCATCACAGACAGTGATGTATGGGCAAACATATTGCACAGTGTATCACCACAGTGTGAATGATTGGGTGTATGTCTCAGAGCCCCGAGATATGTCCATTGCTGTCTGGGGTTGACAGGAGTTACATTGTTAAGCTCCAGCAACATCTCTCGACTGTCTCTATCCTATACTCATATAGTGGGTGAGAGAATGAGAGCATTATAAGTGAGTGTTTTACACTTCCACGCACCTCTGTCTAATACGACAATGTATTCCTGAAATCCTTAAAGAAAGAATTTACTCAAACTTCCTTTCCCAAAACATCTCTCATTACAAATACCACGATCATGATATATTCTGCTTGTCACACTCTCCCTCACAGAAACACCCACCACTTAAACTGCTAATAACACCTTAGTATGCTTTCAAAAGTGAGAGGAAAAAGTGAGTGAGCAAATGATGACCCACTAACCTTTTCCACCACAAGAAGGACAAAGCTTATTCTTACCTATATCCAGTCTGTATAATCTGTGACCATCTTTCAGTGTGCAAAAAAACAAACGTGCCCTATCAGCTTCTCCCAACTGCATCTACAAAAGTAGCAAGTACCACAAAACTTCAGGCAGGGTAAAACTACTACAATGTAAGACATTTTTAAAAAAATGGGGAGCAGCAGCATCTGTAGCAATTGAATGTATTTTTTTTTTTTTTTTTATAAAGTGGGTGAACAAAGGGATGACTTGTCCCAAACTATCATTACTGTGGCTCAAGGTATATGTCACATCCCTAAATGGAGGAAGAACTGACAATATCTATTATTGGCAATCCTCTGGCAATCCTTTCGGCATCTACCCATAACTCATCAGCCAGGGAGTCTTTAATACAGGGTGAATTTTTAGTTCTCATCAAGTGCCTGGACACAATGTAAGGTTGTAACGTGCCTACGAGGAAAATACTGCATTGACCTACTTAACTGATCCAAGGTCCTTGTTTTATTCATTGTATGAAGTGCAACTGGAGACAACTATGACCTAAAACTGATTAGAAACAAAAACAAAGATTCACAACTGGAACTACAGTCATCCATGTGCTTTATCTAGTATTATTGACCTGTTAAATGCCGTGGTGGTAACTGATAAGGCCACACAGGCTGTAGTCCAGGAACTATATGTGTGCCTCCCCATTGTACACAGCATGCAGAGCTGAAGAAGGACAGTAGGCTACACTTGACACTATGTATTTAGGCCCAAAAGAACCAAACGCAGAGATATATGTAAAAAGCAATGAGCGCATGTAAAGTCAGCATGAAATAAGGTTCACACTGTTTGAGAACTTTTGAAATGATGTGCATTACTGAATATTGTAGTTGCAGGGTGTTATGTTTTCCACACCCAAGTACTTTAGAGTCCTACCTGGTCAGAGGAAGAGTTATAACTCGTCTTTGCTGGGACAACAGCATTATGCATAAAATTCAGTTTGACCAAGAAAATAATTGGTTTGAACAGACCAAATTTCATCTTTTCTGGAAAAACAATGTGGACGGACCAAATGGAGCAAAAATGCACCTATGGTTTTACTGCAAAATATATACATAATATAAAATATGTTGTAAATATTTTCAGAACACTAATAGGAGCATTTTTTGCATTTGAATCTCCTAATCACTAAACAAATGCCTGTTGAATCTTTTTGTGATTTGAGCATATGCTAATTAAGAGTTCTGGATTTCAGATGAATCACCAATCGCCTGAAATTGCAGATTCATCTGAAATTTAGCATTTCGGATGAATCACCAATCGCCATTATTCAGATGAACTGCGTGTGGTTTGAAGCCGAATGCACAAGTCTAATGCATAAAATTTTTTTTATCTAAAAAAACATTTTGGGAAAATGGCATGTGATGTGGACATGGAAGTCACTTGTATAATTTGTTGTATTTTGTTGTCATGTATGAATGTTGGAAATGTAATAATAACTTTATCTCTTTTACAGAATGTATTTGGAGATAAACCCACCATACCAGAATATAAAGTGGCTGCAATCCAGAAGTCTCGCTTCATTCTCCTGCACTATGGCACTTTTAAGGCTGGCTGGGACTGGTTGATACTCTTGGCTACGTTCTATGTTGCGGTGACTGTTCCTTATAACGTCTGCTTCGCCATCACTCGAGATGACAGCATTTCATCTCGCAGCCCCCCAAGTGTTAGCGACATCTTTGTTGAGATCCTATTCATGCTTGGTATGACACATCAGGAGCAGGAAGATGAGAGTTTTTACATAAAAGTATATTTAAAATGACCATATTTAGGTGCCCCAAACAAATTTAACAAAGGGCAGTGACATAACATGTAATCTTCTTCGGTGCCACGAGTACCAATTTTAAAGAATTAAAGCAAATAATAATTTAGTGATAGAATGACACAGTAGATTTATTGTCTTGGATTTACTTTGGTTCAAGAAAAAATAGGTTCGGCAGGACTTGACAGTGACAAAAATATCCTAGAACAGTCAATCAGTCAATATAATTAATTGAGTCATTGGCTCCAATCTGTTGAATCAGTGTATATCAGAAATATGTCATAGAAATAGCACTTATGGCAGTAAACTGGAATTGGAAGGAAACATGTTAAGCCAATTCTTGATTCCACTACTGTTAAAGGGACTCATCTCAATCAAGTAGTCTTGGTGCAGTGTCCCTGTGCCGCTTAGCCCTGCAATGTAAAACATGGCAGTTTTCGAGAGAAACTGCAATGTTTACATTGCAGCGCTAAAATTGCTTCTAGTGGCTGTGTACCAGACAGCCAATAGAGACGTTTCCTGTAGTTTCACTGAGTTTAACTCTGTGAAACAACGTTGAACATCATGGGGACATCCAGCGTCAGGAAAATTACAATAGTAAAGCATTGATTTAATGCTTTCCTAAAGGGAAGGTTTAACGTGTGTGGCGCTCTTCGCAAATTAGGTCCCCCTCCCCCCCCCATATGCTGATGTTGCCGGAGGAGGTGCCCAAACCAGTGCTGAGGGACCTGTGCACGAATCGGTTAAGTGACTATATGTTTTTTTTTAACCCTTTCATGGACAAGGGTGCCGTGGGGGCAGAGGGACACTTTAGTGTTAGAAATACATCTTTGTATTGCTTTAAGCAAAACAAAATGACAAAACCTAACTGATGGAACTAGTCTATAATGGATCGACGTTTAATGACCTTCATAGCTTGTCTTTTTTTATTCTATAGTGTATAAATGATCATGTATTTTTTTTATAGTTTTAAGCTTGTATATTAAATGTTTCTTTTTTTAATTAAAGCTCTGAGCCTGCGTTATACGTAATTATTTATAGTCATTACAAGAATAATGACCACTATAAATAGAGTGGTTTAGATTTATACTGACAGCATCCTTTTTTCATGAGTGTAATCTATTCAACAAGAGCTGTGACAGGCAAAACACTTTAATTTTTTTTTATACATTTCTTATTTTTTATACACACAGGCTGGTAATTACAAAAGCTTTAAATGACTAGCCAGACCATTCTGTTCTTTGTCTAATTAATAGTCTGAGAAGAACAGCAAGGTAATGAAAAGCAGTATGTGTGTATGAATGAAGTAACATAAACCTCAATATTGTTTTAGTATTAAAGGATCACTATAGTGTCAGGAAAACAAAGCGGTTTTCCTGACACTATAGTACCCTGAGGGTCCTCCTCCCGTGGCGCTGAAGGGGTTAAAACTCCTTCAGTAGCTTACTTTTTTCTAGCGCCGGGCTCCCTCAGCGCTGTTGTCCTCTCCTCCCCTTCCGACGTCAGTGGGGCCGAATGCGCATGCGCGGCAGTGCCGCGCGCATTCAAAGTGTCCATAGGAAAGCATTTCTCAATGCTGTTGTCATAGAAATAGCACTTATGGCAGTAAGCTGGAATTGGAAGGAAACATGTTAAGCCAATTCTTGATTCCACTACCATTAAAGGGACTCATCTTATTCAAGTAGTCTTGGTGCAGTGTCCCTGTGTCCCTATTAAGAGATCACTCGGTAAGGGAATCCATTGCTTAGACCTTGGGCAAATTCACCTAAGCAACAACCCAAAAAATAAACTCCAGAGATGAGGCCTCACTGATGTCATCGTGACCTCATCTACACAAGGGGGAAAATAAATAGATTTTAATATAGAGCCTTAAAGTATGAACTGTGCCTAATGGCATTTCCACGCTTCCCAGTTTAGATTGCAAAGGTGATTTTTTTTTCTACCATACTTCAACTTAATAATAAAAAACCATGTATGAATAGTGTTGATTTGGATGAATACAGTGCAAAACATAAAAAAAAAACTAATGCACCAAAACCTAAAGTGGCCAAAAGTCAGGATTATATGATTAAAAAGTAAAAAGAAAAGCCAATTGGTTTCCCACTAGACAGCTGCAATATGTTGTCTTCTATCAATGCACATACACTAGGTATCTGTTACTTTAGTACGATTATCCAGACACACATACACGCCAATCTTGGCGTGTCTTCTTGAATCTCTCCTGCAATGTTTGTAACTCATTTACTGCAATTTAAAAAGCTATATCTCTGTAGGCCTTTCTGAAACAGTAATAAGAGTACCCCAGTGAAGTTTTACTTTTTTAAAGCTATGTCATACACTTATACATACCAAACATTCTGATCTCCTTAAAAAGAAGGTCAACAGGGTAACCAAGGGAAACAAGAGAATTATGAGATTCAGTAGGTCTGTTTATCTTGGACGGGGACAAATGGACAGAGAGTCTCTTCCCACACAAACTTGAAATATTTTTATGAAGTATAAATCAAATTTAAAAAAAAATCTTAATAGTTCTGTGATAGTCCTTCCCTTTCCGCCACAAGAAATATGTAGGCAGCAATTAACTTGTATTAAAAAAAAAGATGTAAACAAATTATAGATTTAGAATTCACATTTGTTTTCCCCACAACTCCAGTAAGTAGTGGTCTTTGCCCAACGAAGAAACAAATGTTAGGGATCCATTCAGTCCCCACTCAAAAAAGTCTTCACACAGTAAATGCTGCAACCTCTGTGTACATCTTGGGGTAGAGGTAAGCCACTTCGGCACTTCAGATGTTGTGGACTACATCTCCCACAATGCTCTTAGAGCAAAAATGCTGGCAAAGCATCAGGTGAAATGCAGTCCACAACATCCAACGTGCTGGGAGATACCTACTCCTGTCCTATTGCATATTTTCAGGTTTCAATTCCACGTATACAAGAGATGTCTTGTTTAAGCCAGACATATTTACTTATTGGAGGCATTTTTTAAATAAATATAATCAACTCTGTTATAAATATTTATAGGTATTGTATTATCCATATACTTTTAGTTTGTCACCCCTACTGGAAGTGACAATAACAATTTTTGTTCTTAGATGTTAATATTTCAAGATCAGCCAGAAGTACAGCATTGGGTACTTTATAATATCTAAACATTTTATCTCCCAATTTGTCTGTATAGAATAAATAATAACATTTTGTAAATTTACATAATTATTAAAAAAAAAAAATTTAAATATCCAGAAACAGCAAGCTATAAATGTGTTATTTATTCATCCCACATTTCAAATAAATCTTAAACTTAATTTTTAAATAAAAAAAAATTCAAAAAAATTGTGGATTGACAAAACAAATTTTGTAGACATTAAAAATTGATTCCCCTTTTAGCAAGAGTAATTACATATTTTATCTATAAAATTCCCTTAAGTGACCTGGAACGTTTGCCTGGAATCCTATGATTTTGATATTATTTGATGGGATTGATCCTATTCAAAACCTTAAATTGATGTTGTTCCCATTTCTGACATGTGAGCACCATATGCGGCTTCCCTAACTGCACCCAGCTGATAATAAAAACGTAGAATTTTCAATATGTAGTTCAAGGAGAAAATATGTGTGATATGAAATTAAATATGTTTTAAAAATACATAATTTTTTTATCTATAATGATTGCAGTAATTTAACTCTCCACTGTCCTGGGCATGTTTTTTTTAAGGTAAAAATATATGATGACATTTGTCATTTAGTCTCAAGGTCTGTATTTATTGGCAATCATTCTTTTTGTTCATAGCACTTTAAAGTACAACCATAAACATTTTTCATTATTTTGAAAAATTGCTATGATGTAATTCATATCCCAAGGCTTATTTGAAGTTCTCAGATTTTGAGTATTTTTTCCTAATGGAGACACAAGCCTGCCGATGTTATTTTATTTTGTAAAAACAAGTGCGATTATTATTCATTAAATATATTTTCCATAGGCAGGGATCCCTGCTGAGATGTCCTTTTAGCTTGTCAGTTTAAGAGTTGGATGCGACTTGAATGGACTATCCTTCACAAAAGATGCAATAGCTAAATATTTATGTGAGCCGCAAAACTAATGTCCTGGAGAGAAAAATGTTTTGAATATATTCCTGTCATTATTCACATTCTGGGTAATAGCTGAGTCCATGATTTGTTTTCTAAAAGCTGGTTAATTATTTAGCAGGGCATGCTGCATTTTTAGAAAGCAGGGAAAGGAAGAATGGGCATTTTTAAGAAAAGGAAAAAGTGTAAAATATCTAAGGGCATTAAGGTTAAGAAAATACTGCGAAAAATGCAAAAAAATAATATATTGTCCTCCTTGCAGTAAATAATTTCGTGAGCTGTAGAACATATGGAATTGTGTTTTATGACATGTGTTGATGTAATTTTGACCTAATTTAGGTATATTCTGCTGAGCAAAATCTTTATATGCTTTTTGTTTCGTTTTTTATAGATATTCTGTTGAATTTCCGAACCACTTACGTCAGCAAGTCCGGACAGGTGGTGTATGATCCTCGCTCAATCTGTGTTCACTATGCAACCACATGGTTCTTTGTGGACCTTATTGCTGCACTACCTTTTGACCTGCTCTATGCATTTAGTGTCAATGTGGTGAGTAGAACTGGACACCACTCCATGGAATCCATACTCTAGAACATGTTCACTGTGTTTCCTTCAACATGGGAGTCTTATGATAAAATAGTAGTCTTGAATATACCAAAACTGAAAATGGGTTTGCCATGACCTTTACCTCTAAAGATGTCTACATTAGGTTTCCCCAGTTTATTGTTTTAATGTAGTCAGCTTACTAAGCAGTGAGTTGTGAACTAATTGAAAACTGGCTCATAAAATTGTGTTCAATGAAACCTAGTGCAAAAAATATCCAACTTGGGTAAAAGGATTTTAATTTGGCTACGACAAGTCAATTGACAACTCACCAAAGTTAACTCTTGAGTAAATAAACCCTTTTATTTCTCTCTATGGACTTTTTCTTGTGTTATATTCCATTATGCAATTGTGATCAATATGAAGCTACATGGACAAGGATTCCTGTCTGCAACTGACCGATGATGGTTTTTGCTAATTTGTTATCATTTGGACTTAATATGACCTGGATGTTCTTTTTTTTTTTTTAGTATTTTGGAGTTCATTTGTTAAAGACAGTGCGTCTACTGAGACTACTCCGTCTACTGCAGAAGCTTGACCGTTACTCCCAATACAGTGCTGTAGTCCTGACCCTTCTAATGTCCATGTTTGCCCTCCTTGCTCATTGGATGGCATGTGTCTGGTACTTCATAGGACAGAAGGAAATTGAAGTCCATGAGATCGGTGAGTATTAAATAAAACAAACGGCAAAACGTTTAGTACCATGAACGCAAAATATAACTAGCCTGCTATGGTTTGTTTTAAAGAAACTGAATTAATGACTATAAACTAATCCTTCATTTTAGTGTTTTGGTTTCCAACCCAAACTGGAAGCATTTATTACTATACTTGCTGTTACTTAGTGGATATTCCTTTTTTATTTTATTTTTTTATTTGACCATAAAATAAGAAATAAGCTGTAATAAAATACTGTATCATGTTATCGTATGGGCATGTTTCCAAGATAAATTTCAGGTCTAGGAACAGTCAGAATAAAAAGTCAGTTAGATCATATATTTCTGCATGCTGAGAGTGATTATAACGAGGTGGAGTTAGGACACAAATAAATAGCCCATGATAATAATGATAATAGAGATCTTGAGAAGAGTAATTCATGTTTTTGGAGAGAAAATAAGATAGGGAAAAGACTCATATGTAAATTATATAAATTAGCCTCCACAAAACCCCATATAAATTTCAGAAGTTTATAAGTTTTCTAAACTAAATCAGAAAACTGACTTTCAATAAATATTTTATTAGGAAAAATGTGAAAAAGAACAAAATGCTAAATATGTACGTGGGTAATAGGAATAAATAGAAAAAATTAGCTTCGTTCTTGATTTATGCATCTTTATAGATGAAATTGGGAAATTCCAAACCAATAGATTTAGAAAAGAAGGTAGACACTAGCATTTGTGACTTCTGAAGGCATAGTCAAAACATGTCATAAAGCCAGTATAGCCCTGATTTAATAAGCCGTCCAAATGATTGAATACTGTTGGAAAAGTTTCCAAGTGAGTTATCTACAGGAGTCACCATTAAAGTATTTGGGAATTATTGTAGATAAATCATTTTGAAATTTTTCCAACAGTGTTTGGAATGCTTTTTAAATTGAGGCCTACAGATGTATAAAATGTAACTGTAGCCACAAGAAGAATTTGGAAAATGAATTAAGGGTTCTCACTAAATGACTTAGAGATATTATATTGCCATTTATATGTTCTGGAATTAGTTAGGGATATGGATAGGGAGAATGTAATTGAAGGATTAATGGGGCCTAGGAAAGCGAATTATAAAGGCCCACTTTGTATGATGATATAAGTCAGGGTGCTCCAGATATTAAGAAAATATTAAAGGAACGCTGGCCTATAATTTAACAAGATACATTTTTGAAGGACATAGATAACCCCAAATAGTTTATAGGTAAAATAAAATTATTACAATTTTCTACATGTATTCTCTAGATTGTCAGCACAAGTCTCTGATCTGCAAAACCATTCAGCTTGCTGGCTGGTACCCTTTGTGAATTCTGCATAGGGGGCCTCTAGTTTAACCCCACCAAATTGTTTCACTTTTTTTTTTTTTTCTTATCCATTGTACCAGGAACTGACCATTTTTGTAAAATTAATTTTATATTCATTTCTATGCGATTGTGTTTTTTTCTCTAAACATGACTGTCTTACATTGTGTTAAGTAATGTAACACCCATTGTATTCCTCCGGTTCATACTAAAACAATAAATGTTTGAGTAAAAGATTGTGGTAGCTCCCAGCATGAAATACTCGAAAAGCTAACTTTCCCGACCAGCTTAAAGGGAACATATAGATACAGAAGAAAAAGTTGTAAAATCTGCATCCATGTACTGAAGTAACAAAAAAAAATAATTTTATAACATGTAATTGCTCATATGTAATTTACCTCTTTGCGTGCCCCAGTATGAAGGACAGATTTGTCCTTGTGCCTACAATGACAGATTTTTTAAACATTAGGTAAGAACCAAAAATCTATAAAGCCTTGTGTTCTGTTTTGCTGAGCGCCATGACAACCATCCAAGGATTTTTACTGTAAAATAAATGTAAAATATTTTGCCCATTATTAATTATAAAATTTAGGCAAAGGGATTCTTTATACATTTAGGAAACCTTTTTACAATGGAGTGTTCATTAGGAGTTTATATTTAGATTAATTCACTGCAAAGATGGTCTGTATATTATTCTCAATTGAATGTAGTGCTGGATTCTGTATACATGTTATTCAAATTAAGAACACCAATGTGTTGGATATAGTGCGGCTTAGCTTTTATTAATATGATCATAAACAATGTAACGATGTAAGATATATAAGAGGTTTATTATGTATATACGCCGTACAATATACCAGAATATTGCAAAGTTGTATTATTTCTTTTTTAATTTGCCACTTTTTTGTTATAGTAAAGGTTATTTCAACAGTAGAGAAAGCAATTGTAACCAGACAAGTTGGACGCACAGGAATAGAGTGGTTGAAGGCTTTGCTCAATGAGCTTACATGCTAGAGGGGATCTGGGCAACAAAGAGGATATTCTCTTGGATGGCAGCAGATTTGAGCATCAAAGCTGTTCAAACTATGTCTTCCACCAGTGATGACTCAAACCGTATTTGAAAAGGGGCACACAAATCTGTCCCTGTGCTATTCGTCCAATCCTGCTTGTAAATGTTCTAAAAATTCTAAGAGATAAAATGAATATTTATTTTGTTTAAATAAGGGAGACTAGATTATGCATAAACTGAAAGGGCGTTGATGTATAATGCATTAAGATAAATACCCAACGGATGGTTGTTAAGTTATCCTGAATATAAATCATGGAAAAATCTTGATCTAATGTTTTATAGCAGGTAGCGAAAAATAATTGATGTGGTTGACAAAGACAATTGTACTCATTGCTCTTTTGATTTCTCACTTAAGATCAACTCTCTTTTAAAAGTGTTTATAGAAAAATTCATTTAAAAACCCAGATGTGAACCGTGGGGGTAAAAAAAAAAAAAATCATTTTTTTGTCTGTCTTTCTCTGTCATTTTTTTTCTTCGTTCATTAAAGAAGCGAGTAGAACATGGAGTAAAATTTCATAAATTAACCCAAATGGACCAGTTTGCTCTGTTCTCTAGATGGTTCAGAATTATAAATATATATATAATAAAGTTATTTGTTTTAAATTCCAGTTTGACACCATTTTTCTCTTTGCTAATCTTACATAATAATAAGTGTCCCATGAGATGATTACCTGTTCCAGAAATTCATTGCACAGTTCACGAAGAAATAATCTAATGTTCCCTTACTAACAGATCATCTTGTAGCTTGTGTGGCTAATAGAATATATTTATTATTATTATTCTGTACACATATATAAAATATGTATTAAAGAGTCAGTGTTGCTGATCCTCCATGTCTGGACAAAATATCCTGCGAGATTCCTCCAACCGATAGGAAGTCAATAACCATTGAAGTTTTATGACCTGGCTCTGCATTAACATGAAAAGCAGAACAAAGTCACAAATTAAAAAGAGTAGAAAAAAGACCTGCATAATATTTTATTGACTGATCTAATCCCATCCCTAATAGCAAAACAGCTATCACTGCTGCCCACACAGCTGCACTGTGTTTGCAATTAAGTCCAAACCATCTTCAAACAGAGGAAAAAAGCAATGCCTGTTTTGTTTGAAGATTTTGAAAGAGGGCAAGCCAGATGCCAACAGCTTGCAAATATTTTGATATAAAGCCAATTTCCAATTGCAAGTATGCTATTTCTGCTTATTCAAAAATCAGAAGGTCTCTATTAAGTTAATTTAAGTTAAATATAAGCTGGACCAAACACACAAAAAAAACCCATCTCTGATGAGTTGACAAGCCAACCCTCAGGCTCATATCTTTTTGGATGCATTCTGTGCCTCATGCACATGCCTAGCGAACCTCGGGCCCTAAATCAGATGTCCAGCAAGCAAGGCCACGACTGGATGTGTTACTCCCAACCCATCAGTCCTTCACCACTGATCCCAAAGGGGAATACAGTGCAACCATGTTCACAACCTAAATAAACTCCGTAGCCAGCTCAGACAAGGTACCGTGAATACCGCCAGCTAATCCCTGTACATACTTTTGTTAAATTATGTTTTTTTATTATTTCCCACCTTGCGTATGCACTGTTAGTCTGGCCATCTCCAGTCTCTCACCACCAAGAAACGTGACCCCTAAAAACCATGCTGGCAATAACTTTCCAATCTTACTCCCATTCCTGTCACCACCAACAATCCTTAGAATATGGAAGTGAATTACTACACATAGTCAGGGCCGGATTAACATAGGGGCTGATGGAGCTACAAAATTTTTATTTATTTTTTGTACTTTAAAAAAATTTTTTACACACTTCTTTTAGGGTTGTCACATGGCCGGTATTGCAGTATTACCGGCAATACAAATGCCTGTATTTTTCTCAGAATAAACAGAGATTGCTCTGCAATACCAGCACCAGCCTGTGCTTGTGGAGAGAGGCAGGGATAGGAAGTTACAGCATATACCTGCATCTCTACTCACTGATCCGCGAGGGAGCAGCTACACAGCACAGAGAGTCCAGACAGCAGCTCACAGCCTGCAGAGACAGCCTAAGGGAAGTGAGGGATGGGGTAAAGGCTGCAGGGAGACATGGGGACACTGAGACATGGGGACACAGGAAGACCATTGGGGACGCTGAGACACTTGGAGACACGGGGACACAGACACACTTGGGGACACTGAGACACTAGGAGACATGGGGATACCGACACTTGGGGACACAGACACACATGGGGACACTGAGACATGAGGACACTGAGACACTAGGAGACATGGGGATACCGACACTTTGGGACACAGACACACATGGGGACACTGAGACATGGGGAAACAGACACACATGCGGACACAGACATGGGGACACTGAGACACTTGGGGACACTGGGACACTAGGGACACAGTCTCCCCAAGTGTTTCAGTGTCCCTATGTCTCCCAGCTAGTGTCCAGGTGTCTCAGTGTCCCCATGTCTCCCAGTGTCTGTGTTCCTAGTGTCTCAGTGTTCCCATATCTCCCAATGTCCCTAGTGTTTGTGTGCCCATGTCTCCCAGTGTCCCCATGTGTCTCCATGTCTCCCAGTGTCCTCAAGTGTCGTTATCCCCTAGTGACTTGGGGATACAGACACTAGGGGACACTGAGCAAAATGTTGATACTGGGCAACATGGGGACACAGAGACATGGGGCACTGAAACACTGTGATACATAGGGACACTGTGATACATAGTGTCAGTGTCCCCAAGTCTCCCAGTGTCCCCAAGTCCCCCAGTGTCCCATAGTCACATGGGGACACTAGGAGACATGGGAACACTGGGTGACATGGGGACCTAGACACTAGGGGACACTAGGAGACATGGGGACACTGGGAGACAGAGAGACACTGGGAGCAATCCATCTATACAGCAGAATCAAACTGTAAGTAGTTTTTTGGTGATTTTACAGAATTTTCTCTTACTCCTTGTGATTTACATCATGTGATGTCACGCATACATAATTAGTTATGCAAATTAGTAAGTCCTGTATTTTTTCCAAGAAAGCTGGAAACCCTAACTACTCTTCACATACTCTTGCTTAAGTGTGGAACCTTAAGAATTATATATGGAAACAAAATGTGTGTGGACTAGTAATTAGAAATTATTTAAGGTAATGCTGACTTTGGTCTCGCTAACACTGTGGCATATTCCCTTTCTTCTACACTCACTAAGTCCATATTATCTCTGTCTCAGACTATATACCAGGAGCGTCTGTCTGCTAGTAAGAAGGTAAGGAGAATACTGGACATGTGAGTGCCAAGGGACGGTCCTTAGAAAGCATGGATCGAGCGCATCACTAGATGTATTTATGCCAAGCTCAGGATGCTGTTGACCAGCATGCATGATTGGCAGGCAGTCTGAAATGTATTCATGCCAGGCTAGCCTTCCAATTATTTGGGCAGGCACGCCTCCTTTTTGGGGATGTTTGTCCCTTTTGGGTTTTCTGGTTACATGATCCGCATCAGTGGCCCATCCTTTTACCCCGCCCATTGACTTCCTGCTTCACTGGACACTGCTGTTAGGGGGTATAAATATACTTGAAAGATAAAAGCATGAATTAGAGGGCGATTAGCATATTCCACGACCTGCCACCTTTTATTGTTGATAGTATGTAGGTATATGTCTGCAGGTGGGTATGAGATAAGTTTGTGTTTGTTAGCTAATTTAAGGTCGAGGTGGCAAAAGCATGTAAATGCCACCATGGTATCGATGGAGTACGGATTGACAATTCGATATTCAGAAGTGAACTTATTAAAATGACCAGAGTTCTGGTATATAATGGTTGGTACAAGCAGAGAGAGCCGCGTGCGCCAGCAATCTACCATGACTATGAGATGAGTTAGCCCAGAATGAGATCCTGGAATGTAGGAGTTTTAGTATGTGGTTAAGCAGCTGTGGAATGTTTGGAGAAATACCTGAAATGTGATTGAAAAAAGGATTCAGCTGCTATGTTGTGACAGGCTGGTATGTGAATGCAGACAAGGCAAAATAGCTGTGTTGCTGCCAGCCAAGTAATTTTGCATACTGCTGTGTTTGAGTAGTAATTGACAGGCTTAAATGCGCCTACCATTCAATACTGTCAAAATGCCACAGAGACGTCCACTGTGGCATGTTGCAGGGAACTACTTTGAAATGAATTTGTGAAGTCAGGCAATCTACGACGGGACCAAATTGATGTCTTTGCCTACCAATATGTACTTCCTAATGATGGAACAATTAAATATGCTGGTGAAATAATGTGAGCAGAGGGGATGTGTGCTGGACTGTAACGTGGGTTGCTACTTATAGTGGTTGAAAGTAAGGGGTACATAGTGGAGTACTCCGTGTGAGGGTTAGGAACTCCTAAGTTAGGAGACTCTTATTATCTAGACCAGTGGTAGTCAACCCTTTTCTACCTACCGCCCACTAATGCATCTTTCTTGATGGAAAAATTTCCTTACCGCCCACCAGTTTTCGCGCAAGTGCAGAATATTTTTTAGAAAGGAGGCTGTTTTAAAAAAAATAATAAATGTACGTACATTTATCTTTTTATTTCTACTTAATGTATGTTTATAATGTTTTTAACTTTATAAAGTTTAATTGGAAAACAATAAAGTAAATTGAAATTACCTTTACTAGTGATTAATGAGATCCTTGAGGCTGATGCTGCAAGACTAAATATTTGATATCTGGTTCGATTTTCGTAAGGAACAAATGAAGGTCTCCTCTTTCGGTGATATTCAGATGACTTCTCTGTTTGCGCATAATATGATTTCTCATCTGTGCGTCAGCTCATCTCATCTCCCTCCTCAAATCCCCTCCCCACCTTTTTTATCCCTTTTTTCTATTTTTTAACCTTCCATATAGCAATGCCCAGTAGGAAGGCTTAGCTAGGTAGCCCACTTACTATAGCCCACTATAACAGACAGGCACACATACATATACACACACACACACAAAAAGACACATACATACAAACAGACAGGCACACACACATACATACATACATACATACAGAAAAACAGACAGGCACACATACAGACACACACACACAAGACACATACATACAGACAGGCACACATACATACAGATACACGCACACATACATACAAACAGACAGGTACACATACATAAAGACAGGTACACATACAAAGACACACACATAAGACATACATAGACACACACACACATACAGACAGACACAAAACACACATACAAAGACACACATACATTCAAAAGACATACACACACAACACATACATACAAAGACAAGACACACATACATACACACATATATACAGATAGACACACACAAGACATACATACAAAGACATATACACACAAACAAACACACACAAAATATTTTTGTCACCCTCCTGTTTCCTACCTTTTAGGTGCAGGAGGGTGACTTTCCCTGGGGTCCAGTGGTGGCTCAGGTGCATGGGAGTCAGAGTTCCTACTCTGACTCCCTGATCTTCCTCCCGTGCGGTCTGTTTGTTAGCTGGGAGGAGTGACGCACAGTCACTTCCTCCCAGCGTGTGATGTAATAACAGGGGGCCCGGTCGCGCTGTTAAAGTGCCCAGTGCTGACCGGGCCCCCTCTCAATCCACATCCATCGGGTGGCCATGACAGCATGGGCCACCCGATGGACCCCTTGGACGGCGGCCCCGGCGGTTTGCCACGCGGGCCGGGGCCGCAAATGGTGATGGCGGTACCCGGTCGCAGGGGTACCGCCGGCTGGCACTCGCCCACCCAATCTCTGAAATCTCTACCGCCCACCTGGAATCCTGAAACGCCCACTAGTGGGCGGTAGGGACCAGGTTGACGACCCATGATCTAGACTATCATAGAACATAATTATAATGAAAGGATGGATGTCATCATAGCATGCATCTCTGCCATGTTGTTTGTGATATTTGCACGGGTGCAGATACCTGAGTGGGGAGCTCAGAGTTGACAATCATGAGTATGTACAGATCGGCTTCAGTACTGTTGCTGGGAATGGTAAGTCTTTATGCATGAGTTTGGCAGCAATTAGGAACTGTGTTAGTGGTATCCTGGTACTTGACCAGAGTACAAGGGACTAGCTGGTGTGGCGGGTCTGGCGGGGTACTTGGGAATGAGAGTGTTGAGAGACTTATTATGATGAATAAACAATGAGTAAATGTAATGAGCATCTCGATGAGAGTGTAACCCTGTATCACCTGGCAGCTCGCTAAGTGCCGGATGGCGAAGAAGTTAGCTTTTCAAGGGCAATTTGATGCTAAATGCCAAGTGGCTCAGAGAGGCTCTAGCTGTGATTTTGGCTGGGGGACTGAGGCCACCAAAAGAAGTGGTGCGAATGTTGGCCTCTCAGTGACAAGTAAGAGATTCAAATGAGTGGCTGTGACAGGTGAGGCCCTATCTAATAACCTGTACAGGTTGGAGGTAGGCTCTAGCTATGAGTTGGGCCGATGGGTGAATACCTCCACGTGAGGATTGGTGTTGGCCTCGCGGGACTGAATTATGAACATACTAGAAAATGGCTCGCACCAAACCCTTTGCAGCCAGCTGATCCATCCCTAAGGAATGTAGGGGAATAGAAACATGATGGATTCATAGAAAGTATGTTGGAACATACGTACCTTGCCCAAGGTTAAGCTTGAGAAAGGAATATCATAGAGAGGAACCTAAAGACACAATGGGAATATGTCCAGGAAAATGCAAGTACTAATTGAGATAACGTACCTGTGTTGTGGTTGGGGATTAATACATCAACAACAGGTTGATAAGTAAGGATGGTGGGAACCTAGAAAAATAAGGGAACTTATGAATATGCATATGCATATGCTTATGCATAAGTTCATACCTAGGCCAAACAAAATGAGTAAGGAAAAGTGATACCTGATTGAACTGAATCTAGATATGAGTTCCCACTGTCCGTCCTTCTACTAGAAGGACCTTACGTATATGTGAGAAGGAATAACCTAAGAAATTAAACCCCAACAGTGCCTTGGTTGAAGGGGTTATGCTAATTTAAGTAAAATAGACAGATCGAAAAGGTCTAAATACCTATAATTGCGTAATGAGAGGTCCTTGTGTGGGCCTAGTAAGGCAGTGTGGAATAGTAGAATGTGATATGAAAGGGTTGTAGTTTTCCCTAGTAAGCAGGAAAATGTTGTATGTAAATGCTCAAATGGATCATACTTGTTTGTCCAAAGAGGCCCGTATGTAAATGGAGTGAAGGCCTAGTGATGGCCACGTGTAGAAGTATCATAGCGAAGGGCCCAATGTAAGTCTTGAGCTGTAGGATGGAAAAAATAGGGCTGTATGAGGGGTACGGATGTATGGAACAAACAAATGTGGAATAAAAATATCAAGGTTGGAAGAGTTGTGTAGAGGCCAAGAACGATGCCTTTGTTGTTTGAACCGGTCCATATGTAGTGGTAGGGAGAATTGTCATGAATACCAGGGTGGCAACGTTGTACATAATGGAGGGCCGTCTGAGGCTGTAATCAAAGGATAATGATATAAATAACCAACATGATAGACTATTAAGTGTCTAGATGTAGGTGTCATATGTAACATTGACAATACCATGCTAGAGCGAGGTGGCTTAATATGTGGAGTAAGGATAAAACTTATTGGATGAGGAGAGGCATATAGGTTAGGTTGGTGTAGGTCTAGCGTATAATTGAACAAAGTAAGATAAGACATATACAACCCTTGTGAAGCAGAAAGGTATACTTATTTCAAGCCCAAATGAGGGGGCAAAATTGCGTTGTATTGGGTTGCGCATAGTAGGCCTTGTGAAGCGAATTTGGTGAAGGTGAAGTAAGGACTGTGTTTAAAGGTATGCATGACTCAAAATTTTTATTAGTATTGATGACACTCAATTGTTTGCCACATGTGAGTATATTTAGGCTGTGTCTTATGTAGGTGATGATCCTGCCTAATAGATACTGCTGAACAAGAGTGTTTGACATGGAGTAGGGACAATGTACATGATGAAGAATACAGTTTCCTCAGGAGGATGACCTAGTGAAAGGTAAGGTATAATTAGTTTATCAATATTGCGTGGTGTGGTGTAGGATAGTATGTAACCCCTGTAAGTGGATGTTATGCAAATGAAAAGCCCAATAAAGGGCTGAAATAGGAATATAGTATGTTGCCCACTGAGGGTCATGTGAAAGGACGTTGCAAAGTCCCATTAAGGACCTTTTGCAAGGACTATGTATATGAGCTGAGATGGGTCCCAATATAAGTCCTGAGGTGCAGGGTGGCTACGTGAGGCTGTGATAAAAGTAATGGGGGGGGGGGGTGATTGGTAGATCAGATATAGGTTGTAGGGAAAATACATGTTAAAAGATATACAATACATACTTACTAAGCCAGTTGAACGGAGGGTATAAAACAGAATTTACAACAGGAATGAGGTGTAGACCACTAGAATGCAATAGTGCTAAATTAGTGTGAGGTCGTGATGGCCGTATGCTAAACATAGCAAGGACAGAATTTATCATACATACATATATAAAACGTCTAGCTTGTGAAATGGTGAACGTAATATTTATTTTTTATTTTTTATATATAATACATATGTTTATAAGACATACTTTTGGAATGCCTAGGAGGATGATTAAGACTTATGCATACATAATTGGTATGGAAGAATAGGGTTGAAAGCAATGGCAAAGGCTATAATAACAGAGTAACATGCATTAATGCAAGGCTAGTGATGGTCGAATTGAATGCCAGTACCATGTGTTAGAAGTTCTGTAGGGCTTGTTAAGATACACTTGTAAATATAATCCCAATAAAAAAAATGCATGTTTTCATTTGGGGTATATCTTCTAAGTAGTTTTTTAATGACTGATGACACCCAAGTGGCAGACCTGATTCATGGCTTGTCTTGATTGAAGTGCATCTAACATTTAGATGAGGGCCATGTATATGGCCATATAACCATAGAACAGACATAATTATGACTGACATAATTTTAAAGTACAATTAACTAAGCCCGTGCTGAGCCCAGAAAGGGCTAAAACAATGTAAGTATTGACAAACAGTGAAATAAGACAGATCATTAACAGGCTGTACCATAAATGCTAAACACATGTATAGGTCCAAGTTTGGGCCTGACATAAATTTAGACAGTCAGTAGCAACACTTAATTACTAAACAGTGTAGGCCCAATGAGTGCCTGAATACCAAGAGGGCAACCATAAAAAATACATATAGGTACTGAGGCCTGGTGAACATAAGTAACAAATGCTGAGTATGACCAAGGCCATATGGGCGGACAATAAGAAGCTACAAATAAGAAACTGAATATGGCATAGCATTTATTAGACAAACCGAATGAACCGAATTGAGGTATCACTGTGATGCTGTGATTGAAATAAGCCATATTTGCATTAGTAGTGAAATTCGCCATATCTGAACATCTGAGAAAGAAATACGGACTGAAAGGCTAATGCCATCCTAGTTAGTGAAACGCCAAATTTGGGCTAAATACATGTGGAATGTCAGTGATAGCGTGGCCCAACGCGGACCAAAGCGAACAAACTTACAGTTTTGTTGAAAAAAACACATGTGAACAGCAACAGGAAAAGCCGCAGCCGGGCCGGATGTGGCAGCGCCCCATGAGCTTCGAGGAAGGGCTGTTTTATTTATTTATTTATTTTTTTACTCAAATTAGGTCAAATGAATACTTGCATAGGCCTCACTAGGCCAACACCGGCTTGTTTGTTTGGAGTTCAGGTAGTTTGTGTTGATGACCTTTGAACCGCACGTAGATGGTTCTGTACTGAATCAGGAAGTCTCAGCCCAGAGGAAGGGGAGGCCTGTGAATTTATAGGCCGGATAAACCCCTCCTACAACTACAGGCTCCGCCTATATATATATATATATATATATATATATACTGCTTTAACTTGTTTCTATGTCAACCCTACCAGATACTTTATTAATTGTAAAGTACTCTGGATAAGATTGCTATGTAATAACAGTTAAATAAATTAAATAATCAGTAATACAGGGTGCCGGATATAAACATACTCCCAAGGATACCCTGCAAATACCCTGACAGAAACAAGCACAGATACACATTCCCAGCTACACATAAGCATCAACAAATACTTACTCACACATGAAAACGCACTGACAAACACCTCAAAAGATTCAAACAAAGATATATTCTGCTAGACACATCCCTAGACATACACAACAAACAGTCACACAAATACACTTTGCCACACACACACACACACACACACATAAACACAAAATAAATGTACAACTGCATACGTTTAGCCGCCCTCCTGTATGCACACCTTTTGAGTGCAAGAGGCAAGGTTCTCTGGAGTGCAGTGGGAACAGGCAGTGACACAGATTACCATATGTGTGCCAGAAGGAAGTGTAATGGCATCATATTCTCCCAGCATTGTCACACAAGGGAGCAGGCATGCAGTTCCTGTCTGGTCAGAGACCTATCCATCTCAGTTGGTAAATGCAGTCTGATTTAGGAACATAATTATCTCCCCGCCCAGACCAAATAGCATTAAAGGTCCCAAACGAGTTTCTGACCAGTGTACTCATCAGTTACATTAGCCCTGGCATAGTAGAAGAGACTATTTTGCTCAATACTTAGCTACTGGGTATGGAGTTGAAATGAGTAAGAAAGTATTGAGGCAGATCTTTAAAGCTTTTAACTTTACTAAATTTTTTGTACTTCATATATTCTAAACTATAAAATAACTAGAAAATGTTGAGTTCACTATTAATGCTATATAAACCATGCATGCCAACTTTCAGAAAGTTTTGCACACAGTAATTAACCCACTAGTCTTGTATGGGCAGTTGGCTAGTCCTACAATGCATGAGTAATGACATCCAGAGCTGGGTATTATGCAGTATATTTGTCCACATAAACCATACATTTATTTGTTCAATTTCAAGTTCTAGATGGCTAAACTCTCATCTGGATCCTGTTTTGTAGCAGTGGTAGCATGCAATAGGTACAATTCTAATGTTTAAAATGATCATGGAATACACTACAGAGCACAGCTTTCCAAACAGCTACACAGTCTAAGTGTGTCGCTCGGTGGTGTCTGACAGGAAAGGGAGTGCATTGCACAGCGATCCCCTCCATGCTGGCGGACTGCGGTAGAGGAGCTTCTGTTCCCCTACAGTGTCTGACAGGAAGTGCTCACTTAGAGCACAGCACTGCTTCCTTTTAGATCGGGTAGGGGAAACAGAGGACCCTCCAACGCGGTCCGCCTGCTCGGCCATGCTACATGGAGGGAGGTGAGGCTGAGCATGCACAGGGGAGAGAACAAGAAGGGCACGGGAGGGGCCAAAGAAGGGCACAGGAGGGGAGGGTGGGGACAAAGAGACACACAGATTGACTAAGGTGGGGGGGGGAGAGAAAAACAGAAGACCTAGGGTGAAGAGAAATACTGATGAGGAGGGGGAAAAAGAGACTTACTAAGGGGTTCTGTGAGAAACAGATGCACAAAGGGGCTAGGGGAAGAAAGAGGCCTGCCAGCCAGCCACACCAGTCTGCCAGCCACAGATACCAGCTGCAGTCAGCCTGCCTGCCAGCCACAGCAGCCTCCTGCAGCCCACCAGCCACAGCAGCTAAAGTAATGAAGGTGAAAAGAGCCAACTTGGGCTGGGTATGTTATATTACTATATTGTAAACAGGAGCCAGAGTGTTAGAATGAAAGTTGAGGGATCGGGTCTGTAACGGAGCTCCCTTTACCCTGGTTGGGTACCTCCGCCAAGGACCACTTCCTAGCTGGAACAGGGGACAAACCGCAGCACTTCTGCCCACAGTCGCCGTGGCTTTACTGGGGCCCAGGAACCACTCATTCCTGGAGCCGAATGGGGAATTAGCTCTAGTCCTTACAAGGACTTTCCCCGTTGAATACCCAGCAAGCTGGAACAGCAGACACAGGAGTAAATCTTCTTTCCCTCCAATAACAGGATGACACACACAGTTTTGGAATGTAAGCTGGAATAGCATTTTAATGGAGGCACACTGGCCTTTTATGCAAGTTTCCCAACAAGGGTGACACCCAGGTGGACCTTGTTGTGCACAGGAGCAAACTTCCAAAACCAATAACAACACATTTACAATGTAAGGCACTCCCACACAAGGAAATCAATCCCTCCCCTCTGCTTGGGAGATACTTGAGTTAATTACTGTATCAACTCAATTATCTCCAGGCAGAAAAACACACATTTCTAAAACGTCACAAAACACAACATATCCCCATAAAAGTCACATCCCCTGATAGTGAACAACATATCCAAAAATCACCCAGATCAGAGCAGGGGTTCAGGAATTTCCTGGAAGTCATAGTTTTGACCAACCGTGCACGTGTCCTATGCCCAAAACAGTTCCAGGGAAATCAGTGCTAACAGTCGGTCAAGTTTGGTAGTCTTTTACAGGTTTCCCTGCAGGGCCCATAGTCTGTGGGCAGGTGGCTGGCAAGAAGGCTCCTCCAGGAGCTCGTGGCAAACTCACTTGGAGAGGGGAGTTTGTCACAGGGTCTAAACCACTTATTCCACATCACTTCTGGTGAAGCGTCCACAACTGAAGTGACATTTTTAAGAAATAGAACACTGTCTCAACCACTGCCGTGTCGCAAAATGATGCATGTCTGAAGAGTGTGTCACCAACATGAAAAGCTTAGAAAGCTCTGCTATAGAAAGTAAAATTAGTTAAATAAAAAAAACATCCATTTCAAATCTAGTTCTTTTTATACTTCAGAATGAATGCGTGGAATAACAAAAGATGAATCCTTGCAGAATACACTGTGATTGACATAAGAATAAGGGAAAAAATGATATTATCTGTAAATAATTTATCTTGTATTAACAATTTACAAGTATATCCGTGTGTGTAAATTCTGTGGAGACAGATTGGAAGGTAAGAGGCTGTAACCTGTCTCTAGGATACAAAAAAGTGCGAAAAAAAAATTATGTCTCTGCAAAGTTTAGCCTAGCAGGACCACGTGAACAAAGTAGAATGTCCTAATTACGTTTAACGATTCTCTAGTTCAACACATTGTTGGAAGGAAGCCCAGAAAGGCTGTAAAGAGTATATAATCTCACAGCAGATGCACTGTAACACTGAAAGAAAGACCAAACTCATTTATATTAGCCAGTAGGCAAACTCAGATGTTGTGCTAAACTTACAGAATCAAAAGACACTGAAGGACTAAATTACTCAGGGCATATTTAGTATTTTGGAGAAAATGATATAAAAGTTATGCAGTTAAACAAAAATGAAAAAAATTATAAAACATTTAACCGGAAAATTACAAATACAAATTAATTAAAAGGACACTATTGCACCAGTACAACTTTAATAGATATCATAGCTTTTTTTTTTTTTTATCGATGCAGTAGGTTGGTCACATACATACATTAGAGCAAAAGCAACAATGTTGGAGCAAAGTATTCATCGCAAACACATGAATAACAATATGGTGTTAAGAGGAAGGGAGGTGGAAGGAGGATACCCTTGCGGTCTGGGGATTGAGGGGGTCATTGTGAACCTTAATAAGCACCCCATAAAAAGTATGTGCTGAAGTAGTTGCAGTTAGGCTGCGAGTCAAGGAGCAATGTACTCAAGTAGCCATCTTCTTCCAGTGTCTAACCATACTCCCCATATCGTAGCTTTTGACCTTTTTTGCATGTTAAATTCTTTTTAGTTTTTTGAAAAATATCTTTTTTTTTTTTTCATTTATTCGTTTCTGCGCAGTAGTAACTCTGTAATGTAATTTTTAACTTACCATTAATCTCCACCAGATAAACTGAATACATCTATCACAGAAATACACATGTATTCAATGTAAATATGAATATATACTTACCTCCGTTCCAGCGCCGCCATCTTCAGAGCTTCATGGGTGTTACTCTTTACGTAACCCACCTCCGATCCATTCTTCTGCTCATCCTGTATTCTTCTTTGATTTGCCAAGCTTAGGGACACGTTCCCAAACAGGGCAAACCTACTCAGTGGCTACGTTGTTAACAACTCGCTGTTTGAATGGAGTGACAGTAATTATGTTGATAGACTCCCTAACCAGCGCTACCTGTGTTGGCTAGGGAGTTTCCATACCAATGGTTCCATTCATGCACTGCGATTGCTATGCTTTGGAGAGGAGACGGACCTCCTGTGGGCGTTTTTTTTTTCTGCTCTACCTTGTCATTCAAATCGTTGGCATAGAGTCTATGATGAAGATTTGACTGAAAAGTGAAAAAAATACTTATTTTTAAGTAGGATTTTCACCCAATCTATACATTTGCAAGCAAAACTGCAAGCACAATATAGAGATTAAATAGTTTTAAAATATTATAGCGGGGGTGGGGGTTGTAGTTTTTCTTTAGGACTGCCTCCTTAGACACACACCCCCCCCTTTCAGAAAATATGTTCCTGAATGTCTTTGTCTCAGTGTACACAACGATAGCAATGCCAATAAGTGAGTCGAGTTGGGGGAAGCCAAACAGTCTAGATTACAGGAGGAGAACAGTGAAGCAGACACTGATCCCAACTTACTGTATTTGCCTATTTTTTGCCAGAGCTGTAACTGCTTTCATCAGATACCAACCACATGAGGCTTCCATATCACATCTATTTGTTCTTTCTGCAGACTCTCATTCTCTGAATGTTGGGTCTTACACAGTGTTTTCCCAGAAATTTCCTCATACCCTGCCCTGCTATAATAAGCAGAGAACATTGCGGGCTTTCACTCCATGCTCTGCTAACGATGACGGCCCCTCTCCCTTGCCTTACTGAAAGTGATACCTTCTGCTTAGGGTGACAGCCCCCTCTCTCCTCTTCTCTGAAAAAGGTGACAGTCTACAACTACTGCTCCAATAAGGGTGACGGCCCCGCTCCCCTGTTCTGAATTTTGAAGGAAATACTATAATATTAGATATTATAATAAACAAATAGCTGCAATCAAAATGAAAGAACAAACCACCATTTATATTAAGCTGTTAATTAAATAGGCTTCATTTGTTTAATATATCATTTCACGGTCTCGGCTACATTTGTTTGAAATGTATTTCCGAACATACGAAAATGAAATGTAAAGAAAAATGTGGTATTAATCATCACCATACAATATTAAGAATGGCTATAAGTCAAAGGAATGAGATCTACAATGACATAGTGTTTGTGAGCAGTGGATATATTGGTCTGTATGTGCTGTCTGGAACCTGAGTAGATTTTATGGCAGTAAATTATGATGTCGGTGTCTGATTCCCTTTCAGTGGCAGACCTGCTTGTTTATTTTATATAGGGTAATTGCACTTGTATTTTCTTTCCAGTTTAGATAGGAAATTAATTAACCCCCTCCAGCTTCCGAGCACAATCTTCCACATCCATTTATTAATATTTTCCCAAGGCAAGTTATTTGTTATATATTTTTTACTGTTTATATGTCAACTTATAAAATGATAGGGAAAGGAATATTTTAGTTAAAACAGCATTTTATTATTTTTTTGTGTGGTCCTGCATCGGCAATGCTATTTTCTACAGAGAATATTGTCTTTTACGGTCGGAGAAGTTTGTTGTCCATGCAGAGTAATACATGGCTGATGCAAAACCCCACTCTCTCGGCCAATGAACATGGCCATACATGGTCCTGCTTTGCTTGATCGAGCAATCGGAATTCTCCTGTTGGGAAAGACTGGATGTAGAGAATGTGGCCATGGGTAACTGCGAGACTTAAGTAACTTATCAGATCATACCATAACAAATTAGTTTCAAGATGGCCTCATTTTTTTAAGAAGGTTGAAGACTTATTTTTACTCTCTAAATCACATACTTTGTAAATAGTAGCTACTTCAAACACCCAACTTGAAAAGGCCTTATTAGATTATTTTACCATTATTCAAATGTTGGTTAAAAACTGGCCTTTGTAATTAAGACCCTCGTCTTTCTCATTTTTGAATTCTTCTCCACCCTTATTTTACACACCACCTACTAATCCATCACTGAGATTCAATTAACAGTGCTATTGCAATATATTTGTTAAATGGAATCTAATTTAGCTGAGTTGTAAAATAAATGTCCACCTGTATTAGTTTGGTGAGGATTTGGCAGTGGGTTGTTAACTCTCTCCACTTGTTCTTTAGAGAATAAACCTTTTAGCTGTTTTTGTGCAAATTTTGTAAAGTTTACATTTTGTGGTTTATCCTAGTTCACTAGTTAGTGATCAACATCGATCTACTTGCAAATTTGCCACTGTTCATTCTGCTGATTTGAGATCATTTTATACTAAATACTATGTTGACATTTTTATAATTGAAAAAAAAAATAATAAATAGCCAAGCTACATTAAATGAAATGAAGATAAATAGCAGATATTGCCATTTTAATCTAACGTAGCAAATATGGTATTTAATTAATTACTATTGAATCTTATCAAGTAAAATGCCATTGATATGATTATAACTACGTTTACCTCGTCTTCTCTGTTGAAAACAACAGATGCAATTACCCAATAAAAGATGCAATTTTACTGTTGTTATAATAAGTTGCATTTGGTAAAAATCACATGACGTTCTATGTATAATATACACAAATACCTTGTATCTCAGTTAATTAACTCACATTATAATGGAGGTACCTAAAGCCACGTCTTTCCTTGAAACATTCATCTTTGAAGTGGTCATTGTGGTGCAGTGGGAATATACAATGAAACTTCAGCTTACAAATGAACCCACATACATGTTTAAGATTATGCAATTCACATATTAATTGGCATACATACTGTATAAGATTATACAACCCTGTAAGTCATATATAGTTACCTGTTTCTGATCTGACATGTTATGTTTCACAAAATATTCCTTTTGTTCCAGAACCTGTGTGTGCATTACAAATTTTAGGATATGTCAACCTTCATCAAGCTTGGACACTACATAGCAATGATGTGTGATGTGTTGATATGGAACCACTTAGCAAATTTCCTAAAGATGAAATCATTCCTACTGATTTCTTTCTCATTTTTACCTAGAATCTTAAGACTGTTCTTTGTATGGGTACGTTTTGTAGAAGCAGGTGGAGTCGGGTGTTGCAAGGTCCATTCCCACAAAACAGTAACCAGGACTGCTCAGAATTACACCAGTTGCAACCAAAAAAAAAAAAAGAAATTTATATTTATTCATGCCAAATCTAAATGTACAATATTTCATCAGAAAATCTTGCAGCTGAGTCAAGCGCTTCAGACTGTGCTTTTTCCCTCACATCCATTGCCATGGTCTTCTTGCTGGTCCTCTTCAGCTCCTGGAGCTTCAGCTGCCAGGAGCCCACATTAGTTGCACTCTTGCAAATGTAGGAGAGTACATTGAGGTCTACAGAGGATTCCTCAAGACTGTGTGATCCTCCATAGACAATGCCTCTTTCCCTACAGCTGTTACAGTGTAGTCCCTACATCTCTTGACTCTATTGAAATTGCAGTAGAATTTCAACACAGTCAATGTGAGTATTTCAAAAAGATTGTATCTGTATATAATACACATTTTGGAGGGGGTGGGATTGGGTGACAGTGTTGCTTAAAGGTTGCCCATGGACCTAGGCAGGATGCAGTTTTGGGCCCCCTCCTAGAGTCCTGCATGCATACATATGCATGTGACCAGGGTTGGATCCAGGTCCCCACATAGGGAGGGGCACACTGCCCATACCCAATTTCCCCCCACTGTGTCATTCTATTCTTAACCCCTCTGATTTGTATGTTTCAATGAGAATGTGGTGGGGGAAGGGAGCATCACTGGGCATGGAGCAGCCTATATTTTGTCCTTTGCTTCTTTCTTTTACTTATTTTCCAATGGTATTTTATACAGTTATGTTGTTTCATTACTTTTGAATACATCAGCTCTATCAGGTTTAATCTCCAGTGAATATGCCTCGGATTGATTAACAATATGACTTCCTATGTTGTTTCACTAAGACTTAAAATAGTAATACAAAAACTCAGATTTAAAACAAATTCAGACATATTTATAACTGGAAAGAACATAATGTGATAATTATAAATTACTAACGTTGAGTCACAATGCAGTGTCCCCAAGTTTATGTATTAATTAGTCAATTTGAAATGAAAAGACAGATGGGGAATAAACCATTATTAGAAATATTTATACTGACCTTTCATTTTAATGGATTGATATTCACTGACATTCAGAGCAATGTAATGGCATCTATTCTAAATACGGCTGCTGTCTATTTTCAAAGTGTTTCGATTTAAACCAATTCTTTATGAAAAAAAAATCACAAATATAAGACTTTTATTTTAGTGAAAAACAGTTTTTTTCCATTTTTTAATTCATCATTCACAAACCGTTTCATAACTTCCTACATCTCGTCTTCATTTATATTAGTTTCACTTCTTTTAATTTACAGATTTAAAATTGCCAATTAATTTCAACTCAAGTATTTATCATTACACTCTCTCCGTTATCGTTATCATTGTACCACTCTCACTTATAATAGGTATCTCTTTGTCCCAAAGACTACATTTTTATAGAACCCATGGTCTGTCCTCTGGTCCAGGTTTGTAATCTCCAGCTAAGGATATGACAGCATATTGCCCACACTCTTGCTCTTTGGAACTTTAAGAGTTTCCAAACACATTTAAAACCTTTTACACTTTTCCCATTTTTAAACTACTTTTTGCGCTATTAGAGTTAAAGACACTTGAGTTGCTGAGTGTATAAGTAGATGGAATTGATTTTTGCAGGTTTTTTTTTTTGTTTTGCACAAATGAAACTATGTCTATAGGTAGGGTTGTGTTTTATTTAGCATAATGGGCTTATTTTCTTGTTAAGATATCAGGTGATCCAACGCTGATATAACAAATTGTAAAATCAAAGATGAACGCATTGGAATTAATTAACATTGTAACCGTGTCTTAGAAAGCCCTTAGAAGGACAGTATGCAATATTAAATAGTCACTAAATTTATGCAACTAATCATTGAAAAAGGAAAGCCAAAAATATGTCTGCTTTAGTGATTCTTGGTTGTTTTTTTTACTGTTGTTCCTCTTTGCTGATACACTGTGCTGTCCATATGCTATCATTATTATAAAGACTCTTCTCCAAATACACAGTAAATAATGTTCAATTTCTTGTGATCAGTGTTCCTGTAATTCTGATAATGACGACTTGGCCTCTTTGGAACAATGTTATTGCCTCACTTGTTTTGAAAACTCAAATATCAAAGTGCTCCTATTTTAGCTGACTCCTACATCCTATATCACCGTTACAGCACTTTTTTGTAGTTTTTAAAAAAATTTTTAACTTATCATATTTTGGCCATATTAGTCCAGTGTCCAGTGGTGCAGAAATAAAATAACTGCACCACTGGATACTGGATATCTTCTAATACCTTTTTATTGGACTCATTGAATTTGGGAATGTAAAGCTTCTGAGATCCCCGCTGTCTCAAGTAATGCTTTAGACTAGAGAAAGGTGGTATTTCAAAATTCAGTTAGTCCACTAGAAAGGTATTACAATATAATAATTCCGTCTGTAATTTTATACACACATATACATGTATGGAGAAATTGTAACCCTCAGTAAATTTAGTGTACTGAATCCCTCTATTTTCCCATAATACACCAGTATGTTTCTCTCGATCTTCGGTATATACCTACCCTAGATTTGGAACATCCTATACTTTTAATTAACTTCTGGTATCACTGAAGCTTCCATCTAGGATTGACAACCAATGGCCTCTAAAACTTTCTACTTGATCTTGACTATGACAACCTCCTGTCCATAATGTGCCTTTAAATGAGCATGATGGGAATTGTAACTGGAAACCATATATTTTAATTATATATGTGTCTAACTGCACATTTTCCCATTTGTTATATTGATTCCCATAACTATGCTGATCGGTTTTCTAAAGTTTCCATTACAAGTTCTGTACTATTAGAAATGTAGCATTTGATAATGTATACTGTTTTAAGCTCTCGATAAGGTTAAGAGAGATTTTTTGGGGACTCAACCAGTCTAATTTGTATTTTATCTGAACCTTTGTTACTTTCTGCCCTGTTAGTATCATGGGGTCTAAAGACACATTAGTACATTAATATGGTAATGATAAAAACCTAAAATGCTCACAGTTCAGAAAAATTACTTTGGACTTGCATGAGTCAGTTTGTCAATAACAGTGACGTGATTTCAGCAGCTTTCTGTATTTATTAAATGACAGAGCGCAGGCATTCAAAATGTTCATTCTAACCTGGTAGATTTGTGGATATATATTTATATAAACTAATTAAGTATCATAATGAGTTACCATTTGTACAGTGGCGTACACACAATCCATGGGGCCCCGGTGCGAAACTGATCCGTGGACCCCCCTCCCCTCCCCCGATCCATGCCCCCCCATTTCCCCTGACACATACATACATACAGACACACACACAAACATACACACAGACAGACACACACACACACATACATCCCTCGACAGACACATACATACAGACACACACACACATATATACAGAGACACAGGCACACACACACATAGACACAGACACACACACATACAGAGACACACACACATACATAGACACATACATACGGGGCCCGATGGATTGTGTGTACGCCACTGCATACATAGACACACACACATACAGAGACACACACGTACATACAGAGACGTACATACAGAGACACACACACATACAGAGAGACACAGACACACACAGACAGCCACACATACAGAGATACAGACACACACACACATACAGAGACACACACACACATACATACAGAGACACAGACACACACACATACAGAGACACAGACACACAAACACACACGTACAGAGACACAGACACACATACATACAAACACACACACACACACACATACACAGAGACACAGACACATACAGAGACACACACATACATACATACAGAGAAACACACATATACAAAATGTTTCCTACCTTGTTACTTTCCCTGGGGTCCAGTGGTGGCTCAGCCTGATGGGAGTCAGAGTTCCCACTCTGACTCCCTCTTCCTCCTCCTTCCTCCCTCGCGGGCTGATAGCTGGGAGGAGTGACCGGGGAATCACTTCCTCCCAGCTCTGATGTAATCACAGAGGGCCCGGTTGCGCTCTTAAAGCGCCTACCAGCACTGACCGGGCCCCCTGACAATCCATATCCATCGAGTGGCCCTGACAGCATGGGCCACCCGATGGACCCCTCCATATGCAGCCGGGGCTGCAAAATGTGGCAGCAGGCCTGGTACCCAGTCGCAGGGGTCGGCAGGGCGGCCAGACCCCCTGGAGTGCCGGGCCCGGTCGCAGCTGCGACCCTTGCGACCGCGTTATGTACACCGCTGCATTTGTAATATAGTCTATGTTGCTTGAACACTGTGTTTGTATTTTGCTGAGCTAATATAACAAATTATAATACAGAATAAGCAGAAATACTCTCACTTTGTTCCTTTGCACATCTGACAATTTAGTTGTATTTATGGGAAACAAATCAATATTAAAGGAACACTATAGTGTTAGGAATAAATAGCTAAATACAAAGTGTCCCTCTGCTCCCCTCCCCACCTCCCATGGTCCCCTTTCCACACTTACCTTATTTCAGCGCTAAATTCCCTCGGCACTGGTTCATTCCTCGCCTCCTCGGACATCAGCTCCAAGGGGAATCTAATGCATATTGTCATTAACCATCAAAGGCTGTTCCCCTCTTATATTCAGGGGACTCCAAATTGGCAACAAGCGCTTGGAGAAGCAATAAACACACTACACAGATGGTTGTGAGTCCAGAATGACTTCTGCTTGTTTATTCAAAGTAGGGTGCATTTATACACAATATTGTTGCAGCTTAGCTTGAAGGTTTAAAAATAAATAATATAGTTAAAGATAGGAAAGTCAAAAGATAAAATTAGTTAATGTGGTTACATATTTCATAAGATATACAATTAGTTTACAAAACAATATGTGGTTACATATTTCATAAGATAGGAAGGTCGCAAGATAAAATTAGCTAGCAAACAGTCACACAATGTACAGTTTCCAAAAAGTGCTCCGGTGGGGGCTAGAGTACACAGAGAACGTAACTTATGCTGAGACATATACAGCACTTTACAGAGAAAAAGTTCATTACATATAAAGAGCATCAGATGTAGACCTTAATTACGCTGAACATTGGAATCAATATATATTCCTTAAAGGACCACTCTAGGCACCCAGACCACTTCAGCTTAATGAAGTGGTCTGGGTGCCAGGTCCTTCTAGGGTTAACCCATTTTTTCATAATTATAGCAGTTTCAGAGAAACTGCTATAATTATGAATGGGTTAAGCCTTCCCCCTAATCCTCTAGTGGCTGTCTCATTGACACCCGCTAGAGGCGCTTGCGTGATTCTCACTGTGAAAATCACAGTGAGAGCACGCCAGCGTCCATAGGAAAGCATTGTAAATGCTTTCCTATGAGACCGGCTGAGTGCGCGTGCAGCTCTTGCCGCGCGTGTGCATTCAGCCGGCGGGGCGTAACGGAGGCGGAGAGGAGGAGGAGAGCTCTCCGCCCAGCGCTGGAAAAAGGTAAGTTTTTACCCCTTTCCCCCTTCCAGAGCCGGGCTGGAGGGCGTCCCTGAGGGTGGGGGCACCCTCAGGGCACTATAGTGCCAGGAAAACGAGTATGTTTTCCTGGCACTATAGTGGTCCTTTAACAATATGCGCAGTGAGCATTGAATTCTTGCTTTCCTATGGGGGATTTAAAGACGCTGGGTGTCCTCATGCACAGCGTGAGGACGCCCGGCATCATTTCACAAAGTCAAACTTTGCAAAGCAGCTCTATTGGCTGTCTGGTTGATAGCCACTAGAGGCAGTATTAGCAGTGCTTTCTAAACATTACAGTTTATCTAAAACTGCAATTAGATGAAGTGGTGTTGGTGCCTGTAGTGTCAGTTTAACTAAGCTGCAAGCTCACTTTTCAATTACTAAATGTAATGAAATGGCAAGCAACTACTGAATAATATGACGAGAAACCAACCACATAGTATATAACCTATAAAAACCCATAGTATACAACCTTAGTATATAAACGTTCTGTATGATATCATAAAGACTGGTTATTGTTGTAGTGCTGTAAATTCATTTTTATTCTCTCCTTTAAGCAATGGACAAATCTCTAACTCTAAAGCATCTGAAGCTGTGATGTTACCTGCCTACTAATATGCAGAGAGTAACAATATAGAACCAATATAATATAGCAATGGTCATTTTTCCAAACCTGTACAATCCACTTTAAAAAAACATACCGTTTTAAGGACTGCCATACCTTGATTCAAATAAGGAGTCCCTTCTATGCTTGGATACGGTTATTATAGGGGTGCCACCATCAAAATATTAGTTATACACCTCCAAAACGTAGCACTTGAACAATTGTTTTCTTTTTTTTATAAAATAATGCCACCCGTTTTGACTGCAGCTGTAACTTGAGCACTACACAATATAAAGATCCATGGAGATGCTTTATGGGACATTAAATGCTAAAAGTGAACATGAAGTAAGGTTTATGTATTGGATCATGGCGGTCTGTCTAATCATATATAAAAAAAAAAACATATGTTTAGTCATGGAGTTTTATTATTGATGGCCTCTAAATTAAATTTAAAGGTATACTTTAGACACCATAACAGCTTCATTTTGTTGAAGTGGTTATGGTGCCTGGAGTCCCCTGACACCATCCTACTGTACATTGATAAATAGTTCTCCAACAGTTTAACACTGAATAAGGATTCCTAAGCCTTCATAACTTCACTCCCACTGGAAGTATGACTAAGGCATAGATATACACCACGTTAACCATACGAATCCCTTCCAGTGACAGGCAGCAGTGAGAGGCCGAGAGCACTCAGCCTCTGGCACTTTCAGTCTATCACTGTCATCCATTGCTGCTCTGCAGCTAACACATATTAGCCCAGGCAGCAGAGATAAAGCTGACCGGGGGGGGGGGGGGGGGGGACGACCAAAGGCCATCACTCAGTATTCAGTGTCTGAAACTGGTTTAACGCTGAATAACTGAATGTCACTTGGAAACTCCAGGCATCATAACAACTTCAGTGAGATGAAGTGGTTATAGTGCCAAGTCTTTCCCTTTAAATTTAACCTGTAGTTAACCTTCTGGTAGTGAGTCACAGTTTGATTTTAGTAAGATGTTACTTGTATTGACGAAAACTGTATAGAAAAAATGTATAGATGTAAAAAGAATAAATAATAACCACTACATTTTGCTCTATTTAATTTTATTTAAGTGACTTGGGCCATCAATTCTGGTCAGTTATTTTTGGAGTCCTAGTAAGCTATGTATTATCATTACTATAATTAAAGGGAGAGTCAATTATTCATATGGAGTACATTTTAGTGCATTTAATACATAACTCATTAAAAATATATATATACATTAGAAAATATGTTGTTTCCACTGACGTCCTATAGCATTACGTCCTCTGTATTACTTTTAAACAAAGGGTTTGATTTATTGCTGCAACAATTTCTGAAAATCTCTGAAAGGATAAACAAATGAATACAGAGACGGGGATAGGGCTGCTCCTTGCACCATAACTTATGAAAATAGCAAAAGATTGTTATGGTTCTTAGTGTCCCTTTAAATTCTGTAACGTTTTGAGCAAATAGTTTTAGAAACATTCAGGTAACTGTAATTCCAATTGGGCACGTTGCTGCGGCGGGAGTTAGAGCCCAGAATCAGTGGCTCTGTAGCCCCAGATCCCTTGTGTGGTGGAGGGAATGCGGAGCCCCGATACTTGTGATTTTTCTTCCCTTCAATGCTGCTCCCCCTAACAGCTGGGAGCAGAAGCATCACACTAACTATATTTCTGCATCTCTCAAATGAACATGCATATTTTAACTAGACTGCTAATGAAATGAACATACGGTTCTAAACAACACTTGCATGGATCAGCAAATATCCTGAAACATGAAAAAAAAGCCATATATCTTCTTAGTTTAAAACTATGTGATACAGTCACACCATATGGTCATCACATGGTTACTCTTCAAATATATCAATAAATAGATAGATGACGATTTCTTTTCTATTCATAAATTAGCATACGCCAAAAATAAAATTGGCATTATGCTAGACCAAATGTGATATGGAAATATGGTCTTAAGAATTCAATATATTTTCCATACGAGATGGGTATAATATGTAATATATCGCAGAATATTGAGAGAAATGCTTATGTCACTTGGCACTTGGCGAAGATATGTACATTGGCACCCCCTTCCACTAATTGTTAAACGTTTGTGTTGGTCTACACCTATTCATCCTTTTGTGTGGATCTCCTAACCCTTCTTGTATGTTTCTTCTAATTCCCTCTTTCAACATTGTCAGGGTTATTTAGTAAAATGAGAATCCAAATTTAGTTTAAAGTTAATTTGAAATTCAAGGCCAGAGTAGCAGAACTGAAAGCACACTTGACTAAGAGATCTTTTTCCAGTTCAGCTACTTTGGCCTTAAACTTAGACTTCACCTTCACTTCTCATGTTAGTGCATAGCTGTGTGTGTCTCTTAATCCCATTTCACCCTCTCTTGTGTGTCTCTCAAACCACATTATTACTTGTGTATCTCTTAATCATCTTACCTGTTGTCTGTTTAACGCTTTTACCCTTTTGTGTCCCTCCACATACATAAGTACATAGTGACATCTACAAATATATACATACATAGATACACAATCATACTTGCACTCACATACAAGGCATTTAGTGTCACATACACAGTCACATACAGAAACACAAGCACACACTGTCACAACCTACATAATTACACAATTATACACACCATGTCATTTTTTTTTTTTTTTTTTGGTGTCATTAATCCGCAACCCAATGTTTGCATTTGTGAGGCATGTCACTCCCTGCTAGGCCCATGTAGTGGATAAGGAAATCTTGCACAGTCACACCACAAAGAATGACAAGCAGGACAGGAGAGCGGTGTCTAAACCCTTTCAGCCTGTCACCTGGGGTGCTGGTCCAGTTATATATTACATTATTGCATAGGGTGTATTTTTTAATATTTTGGTAATTTCAACATCTTTAGTTAAAATGTGTGTGGGGACGGTAGTGCATTTTTTTCTCTTTTCAATGTGATATTCCTTGAAAAATTATAATTTCCTTTTTTTGCTGGCAGAGTTAGTAGCAGATCTCTGCAGTGACATTCTTTGTGATAATACAGCAATAAACAAAAGCGTTTCAGCTTTTTTCTGACCTAGAAATGAATAACATTCATAGAGTACACTTTGTACATTAAATTATTCTTTTGTGTAATAATATGCATGAGAAACACTAGTCTGTGCATTTTGTATTTTTATTTCTGCATAATTGGGTTCACTAAATAAATGTCTTTTGGATTATTTTTAATCATTAGCTTCTAGACGCACAATGTTTACATTATAATCCATATAGCGGTAAATACACAACAGTGAACTATTAAAAAAACATGTATTTTAAATGTTTTTATTGTGTTTCCTTCACTTGTGTTAAGAGCAGCATTTGCATTATATAACATATTTTTTATCCCAATTTATCCCTGTTTCTTAAAGCAAACTGACAGCCCAATTTAGGATACATGGCAAATCTCATCTTTGTATTAAAAATTAGATTTATGTTTATATGCATTCTAAACACCTTGCAATCATCACCATTGTCTTGTTTTTTTTACCAAAAGAAAAGATATGTAGTACTTGCAAAAGCTCACCATGTATTGTTTGCTGTAAGAAAAAGTGATCAAAAGTAGTGTATATTCAACAATAAATATTATCTTGCTCTAGGTTGTTGTAAAATTTAAAGATTGCGTGTTTTCATAAAGTTTTCCGTCAACTCAGCAGGGATGCAGAAACTATTGCCCATATCGTGGTTGACATGAGTTCAGTGATGACACTGACACCCACACGTGTGAGCAAAATCCACAGAGAAGACATGGACATTCTGAAAAACATAATGCATCACATGAGAAAATAAATAAAAATTACATGTATTTCCTGTGAGTAATTTAGTTACAGACCAATAATATTGCTGCACAGAATTTTAAAAGTAGGCAAAAAGTGTATTTCATGAAAGTTGTGCACAGAACTCAAGTTGCTGTGGTATAATCACATGTAGTGATGACCTCTACTTCATTCCGTTTTTAATGGAGGCAAGTATCCGGATGCTAAAAGGACATACCACTTCATAATTCTTTAATATCGTGTCTTTCATGGGGAAAAAAAAAATCTCACGATTAAAAAGTGGAGTTGCTTGAGAATGTTTTTATTTTAGTGCTACTTAATTAAAGTGTTAACGTTACAAGTGTTTGTGTTTTCACTCTTGCCATTTTTTTCTTTCCAAGGATGGCTTCACGAGTTCTCTAAGAGGGTGGGTATGCCGTACTCTATGGTGGAAAAACATCAAAGCTCAGCCAATGGTAGCATTCAAGCCAACACCAGTCAAGAAGGAAACACCACGATGGAACTCACCGGTGGACCTTTGTTGCGAAGCTCTTACATCACATCCTTGTACTTTGCGCTCAGCAGTCTCACCAGTGTAGGCTTTGGAAACGTTTCTGCCAATACAGATGCTGAAAAGATCTTCTCAATCTGCACCATGCTAATTGGTGGTAAGTCCAATCTCCACCATATTTTACTCTCTCAAAACAGAGCGATATCTGTGTGTATGTGCTGGCTTGCTAAAGTTCTAGTTGTTTTCGGCACAGGTTATAACTTAGATGTTGGATAGAATTGCCAACAGTTAATTGGTTCATAAAATCTCAACACATTTCAAGAACATATTTAATGTGGACAGAAAACACTCTATTTATTACACGTGCTGAATGAGGGAAGGAGCTAGTAAGCAAGTTATATTATGCCGATAAAAACAGTACTGTAAAAAACTTCCTGTAAATGTTAATATTAGAGAGACAATAAAATAAGTAGACATATCGCTTTCTCTAAGCAATAATAGCTAACTACAAATCTAAATTTAAAAAATCTACTGATTTCCTAACTGTAAATATAGAATTAGTTGTATTATTTTATTAGTAATTGGAGAGAATCTACAAAAACCCTTCTTTTTTTGTAGGTGAAGGGAGTAAGGTGAATTCATGCTTCATATTACAGATAGTTTGTCATCCATGCTCAGGAGGCTGAGGGTGATGAAGGGTTACGTTCGGAAGTGCAGCTGTTTTTGCACAAAAGCAGCTAAAGGTACCCGGGTACTGGGTACTTTAAAAAAGGGAGTACAATCATTTAACCTATCCCTCAATTTGGAAATAGAACTTTCACATGCAAGATGTCTGCACAACACAATAGTTCGCACATGTTAGATATAGCTTGTGTGTTAAAGAAAAAAGTTAAATACAATAAATGATTGTGTTTTGATTTGAATCAGATGCCAGGCTACAATGGCACATTTGTGTGAATGGAAGAAATTCCAAAGCATAGCATGCCGGTGCCCAACCATCCACAAACCTTCCCCAAATATTACTTAGTCAAACACAGAAAGTTCTGCTGTGTTAAAAGTTTTTAATTTATCTCTGCTGCATTTTTAACGGGCCACTCCAGTGCCCACAATAAATAAAAATCACTGTTTAATAGATATATCCCCATGTGTGCATTTTTTCAGGGGAGTATATGTAAAAACAGTCTGCAAATCTCCTGTCTGAAGCTTCTGCAAGCCTTCTCCATCTAACCCAGCCCAGACTTTCTGTGACTGTCCAAATACTGATTGGCATTCAAGGGGTGTAATAAGGTTAAAGGACCACTATAGTGCCCTGAGGGTGCCCCCACCCTCAGGGTCCCACTCCTGTGACGCTGAAGGGGGAGGAAGGGGTTAATCCCTTACTTTTTTACAGCGCCGGGCTCCCTCGCGCTGGGACTCTCCTCGTTCTTCTTCCGTCATCGGCAGAATGCGCATGCGCGGCAAGAGCTGCGTGCGCATTCAGCCAGTCCATAGGAAAGCATTCTCAATGCTTTCCTATGGATGCTGGTGTCTTCTCACTGTGAAAATCAGAGTGAGAAGCGCGGAAGCGCCTCTAGCGGCTGTCAATGAGACAGCCACTAGAGGCTGGATTAACCCATAGGTAAACATAGCAGTTTCTCTGAAACTGCTTTGTTTACAGCAGGCAGGGTTAATCCTAGGTGGACCTGGCACCTTGTGGTCTGGGTGCCTATAGTGGTCCTTTAATTTTCTAAAAGTGCTGATTTCTTTTGAAATCAGCACTTTTTCTAAAATGAAGGGAAAAAAATAATATAAAATAGAACAGACTCTTCATTCATAAAGCTATAGTTCTTTAGATGTCTGGATTGTCCCTGTAACCACTGTTTATACTACATATATTTGGGTGTCGTAAAAAACAATTGTCACTACCAGAAAAGTGAGAGTTCACTAAAAATCATCGCTCGAAGAAGGTTTTTTATAGGGACTTGCAAGTCACACTAAACTGTAATTACAGAATGGGTCATTGACGTTCAGCTATTACATTATATGGCTGGTGCTCTTTGACAAAAATATATCTCCACTAGACAGAAATCTGTTTAGAGGAGATACAGGCATTCATTTCACAAAATGTATGTTTTACATTGCTGGCTTGAGTTGCAGAATATACTCTGTCTCCTGGCTATGATTTCCATCTGCAATTCAAACCACTCTGCATCCCATTGTAAAGTTAAATGCAGGTAAATTGTTCCTTTGGTGCTTGGAGCAATTTGAGCTCCTGCTATTTTAATGTTAGTCGCTCAAAATGTTTCAAAACATTGAATTTAGGTATTTTGCCTAGTTGGCAGCTATCATTTGGGATCTTTATATAAACATATGCATCTCACTGCTGTATTAGAATTATGGTAGTGTCAAACTTTTATTGACTGTGTCAAAAGGAGTTTCTTGAAAAGTTATTTGCTCTAAGAATACACCAGCAGCTAACATGGGAGAGGCAGATTGCCTTCGCAACCAGCATTGGAAAACCAGCGTTTCTTTCATTAACGTAGTTGTTCAAAAAAATTATTTTTTAAAAGTCTTTGCTTGCACCGTATTTAAATCAGTGGAAATACATCATAATTAAGCTCAACAATCCATGACCACTCCAACTCTCCAGTTACTTTACTGTAACTGCCTCCAGTGTTTAAGGGATCATGGAAGGAGTTGAAAATCACCCGGTGGCATATTGTGGGTTGCCAGCACCTGGGGCAAGGCAAGTATTGCTACCTGTAAACCCATGGACAATTAGCACTACCCAAGTTCCTTAACAGACACCTAGATAGCCTCACTCCTCCTTTCCTACCCGCCTTGTGATGTGTGTGACACTGATAGTTGCATTGATTAATTCTGAAAATCCGTATCCTACCTAAATTAATGTGTATAATTTATACACACTACTTTATGGGTGAAGTGGAATTAAAAATTACGCAACTATTAGTGTCACACACATCATGGAGACAAGGTGGTTAGGGAGGAGGACAGAGGCCATCTAGGCGCCCGTTAAGATGTACCGGTATGACACCATTTAATAGGTCTATTAATAGCGTAATTTCCAATTTGAAGATTTTTTTCCTATGAAATTTTGCGCCTAGGGCAACTGTCCCTAAGGCTACGCCACTGAGATCACCAACAGCTAGGAACAAGTAAAAGAAGAGATGATGATAGAATTAGATATTTGATGCATTGTCCAGCCTCCTCTCTTTCTCTAAATTTGTTTGTCTTGTGAATTTGATGAATACTTTGATGTATGTGGAATGTTATGTTTCATCCCAATGTCATTCAAGCTTTCATATGCCCTCAAATTATACCTAATAATGAGATCAATAAATCAATTTTGTTGTGCTCAGCAGTGTTTTCTGCCCATCTCAAATTTGTCTACTATACCATAGTCCAGTAGGTGACGTCTATATTTTATCTTTTGCTTATGTTATTGAACAAATTTTGCATAATATTGATTGATTGGTTTTTCCAGTTTCATATGTTTCCACAATACGTATATCTCAACAATTCCATATTTCATCATAATTTTTTTTGTCAAAACTTACGTAGATAGCCATTAAGAATGGCACACTTTGTTAACGCCATTAACGCAATAATATATTGCAAGCTTCCCTGCTTGTTTTTACTACTGCTTTTTTACTTCTATTCTGTTCTTTTCTGTAACATTCTAACTATGGTATGTTCATTCTGGTGCAGTACTGCTCTTGTCCTTTAATTTTTTTATTGTCTTCATGTTACGCAGTACTGTGCAGACCTAGCTATGAGCTTAGATGTGACTGTCCGGATAGCTCTGGATTTATTTTGCTTATTTTATAAAATGTTGTCAGCTATGCATTTCCTGCTTGCAATTGAGATATTTGAAATGATGGCACCTGAATTCCTTCTTTTTTTTTGCATGCAAATGCTCTCATTACAGATGTAAGTTGAGTAGCTTTGTCCTTGTCTTACCCAGCTATTGCTCTGTGTTTAGCGCTCATGCATGCAGTGGTGTTTGGTAATGTCACTGCCATTATTCAGAGGATGTATTCCCGTCGGTCCCTGTACCACACTCGCACCAAGGATCTCAAGGATTTTATCCGAGTGCACCGCATGCCGAAGCAGCTGAAACAGCGGATGCTTGAGTGTTTCCAGACGACCTGGTCCGTTAACAATGGCATAGATGCCAATGAGGTAAGGGACATAAAAAAGACTTTGGCAGCTATGAAAACAATACTTCATATAATTTCAAAATGTTTGTGTGAAGGTAAATAGCCTATTTGTTAAATGGTAAAGTTTTCTGGCCAGACGGCCCTACAGTCCTGAGGAAAACAGAAAAAGAGTTTATTTCTGGTAGAGGTGTTCAACAAAAACAGTTTGTTTTTAAAAGTTTTGCCAATTGCAAACCAGGTCAGTAACCTATTAATCGCTAGTGAGGTGGGAAACGCATTTCAAACATCTATGTTTATAACATATTATTTTTCTCTTATAGACCTGGTAATAGTGCAGATGTTTGGCTTCTTACCTGAAGCGGTAGCTTTTTCTTTTCCATAAGTTTTCCGACTCATTGTCTGAAATGTCAAGATATTTGGAAAAGCGGCACTTTTAGGAAGTTTTAATAAACTTTTTTGCAAATCTGCAAGGAATTCAAAGTGAATTTATTCAGCTATTTTGGCCTTAAGGTTGAAATTCACTTTGAATTCGCATTGAATTATCACATATTGAATAACCCTGCATGACACTGGAGTTTTCTAGGACTGGACTGGTGTCCATGGTTGCAGGGTCTTCCATCACTACAAAATGGTTTACTCAATGTTCAGTAGATATTCTCTGTGGCAGAAATGCCTCTGCCACGTCTTCTTGGAGGGGCCTGCCTGCCAACCTCCTGCCAAAAGACTATGGGCCCTCTAAAAACCATGTGAAGAGACTTTGTTTGTGCAATGACGAACCAGAGACCAATCGGGAACTTGTTAAGCCTAATTGACAGTTTGTAATGCTTTCCACGGCAGTGTTCTAAGTGTTCGTCTGGGTGGCCACTGTACGCATGAATGACCACGAGGTGGCGGCCATCTTGTTCCAGTGAACGCAGGCAGTGGTATTTGGGCATGAATCTCATGGAACTGAAATCGATCACAGAAACTCCCGAACACCGCTGGACTTCCAGCATTTTTGCCTAATTTTGATATATGTGGGAACACTAATAGTTATCCAACTTAAATACATGTAAAAACAGAAAAACGTGAGTAGGTAACAAAGTTTCCCTTGGTAACAAAGTGATGCAAAAATAGCAAGTGTTATGGTTTCCTTTCTCTCTTAAAGGCCACTTTCTAAACTAATGATAGACTGGAAAATAGCAAATGTAACAGTTTTATCTCCTTATACTCGCTATACTTTCTAAATTGTATGTTCTTTATGTCATGAACCTTAATGTATTGGTCAAGGTTTGAAGACGTACAAGAGATGCCCTGTTTGTAGAGAACCCTGTTTTATGCTTTATCTAAAACTGATTTAGAGAGTACATGGTGTGTACAACCTGTAACAAATGTCACTTGAGCTGTACACAAGGCTTCAAAATAGATTTACAGAAGAAGTCAGATCATACAAGCATTGAAGTGTGTGCAAGCTAATTCTGTCCTTCAGAGGACATTCAAGGTCAGATATGATGAACTGAGGTTTGTTTTCTATCCCACAAAAATCCACATCTGAAACAGTAGACTCTTATAGTAAGATAGGAATAAAGGCTTTGCACGCTGAGACCATGTAATTCCACCGTGTGCATTGAACAAGACACAATAGCTTCTTAAATTGCCGGAGGCTCGACATATCCGCAGAGATCTCAATACAATAGGGATGCTATTGTCATTCTGAACAAACACACTGATACAGAGAAGCCTGAGCTGGCAGCCTGCCTACTATTAGAGAAAAAGAGACTCGCCAAGCTGTCATGTTTGCTTATTTTGTGTCATCAGGTTTAACCCCTTTATCATGAAAGGTCTGGGGACTTACTCTACAGGAACAGTGGGATGACATTATAGAAACATTGTAAAAGTAGAGATATCAGCAAAACTTTCTTTTCATTTTGTCAGGGATCACATTATCAATAATGCACATATGTAGCAAATAAACAACTAAGACTGCATGTACATACAATATCAAGAAAAATTATCTTTATAGACAGACAAGAAAGACAACTGTAGTCTCCTACAAACACCATAAGGTGTACATCATACTAACAGGAATATAACAAATGTGATCTACAAACGTGTATTAAAAGTTCATGATCTATAAATGTGTATCAAAAGTTCAGCTAAAAAGATAATGAAACGGGGGCAGAGCCTAGGGCTTGAAGTGGATGGTCACACACTGCATGTGCTTCGGTCCTGAACCACGTAAAACAGGGGGGGGAAATGATTTACAGACCTTGATGGGTGCCGGTGCGATCAGGCAAACATAGGCAGGAAAACAAACCGGCTGAAGCCCGACAAGTCCTGCCTGGGCATGAATATCGGCGACATGCTGCACCAAATGCACTGAGCAGCTGGGCCCAAGATGGCAGACTACATGGGGGACTTCTCAGAATCCTCCGGGGAAGACCCGCTTGATGAGGTGGCTGTAAACTTACCTACACAGGCCCCAATCCCTGAGACCCCACGGAGCCCTGACTCACAGCCTGTCACAATGGGGGCACTGAAAGATCTGCTCTCCAACATGCAAAAGAATATACAGGCCAATGTGGCCTGCCTTTGCACAGACCTCTCTGGCCTCGTGGGCAGATTGAGCACCCTTGAAATGTCCTCAAAGAGCCAAACACAGAGAATTGCCGATTTGGAGGCTGCAGTGCAAAACCTACAATAGCAGCAGGCTATGACTGAGCAAAGATTTATAAATCTGGAGAACATGAGGCAACGGAAGAACCTCAAGATAAGGTGCATCCCAGAGGACATACCGGCGGCAGAACTCCTGTACATGGTAAGGCGCTTACTGGCAGCATTTCTGACACCTAAACAGGCGAAGTCTGTTGCCCTAGAAGGTGTTTTCTGCATCCCCAAGCCTAAGCCTGGTCATACGCTTCCAAAATATGAGGGATAGGTCATCCACGACAGCTGCTCTTGAAGGGACTTCGCAGTTTGCATTTGAAGGCATGAACCTCTCATTTTAGAATGACGTCTCTGGCAGTACATTATCTTGGAGAAGATCGCTGCAACCGTTCACCTCCCTACTCCGAGAACGCACGATTCGATACAACTGAAAGTCACCCCGTTCTCTCCTAATCACACATGGAGGCACAACCTACACAGATCAGGATATGACCGGAGCATGTGCCCTTCTGGGGACCCTCTGCCTCCCACAAGAATCTCTGTGACAAAAGAAAGCCCCGGCCGCAAACCAAAGATGGGATCCGAGGAACATCACCCCGTTCGTACCACATCGGGCTGAAGCAGACGCCTACATAGTAGTAACCACCTGAAGGCTCCTGCAACCTCCCCTACACTAACCACTTAAAAGTTCAGGACTGAACATATGTCCACTACTATCACCCGTTCACCCCGCAATTTTTGTTACACCCATTAAAGGGAGGAAATACACAGCATGCCCACGCTCCATAGAGTTAGCCTTGTGGCCAAATCCTCCCCACCACCTCCACATATGACTTACTAGAGATGAGTCAAATTTTGAAGGCAGTGAGGAGTTAAACCTCAGGGAAAGTGGTAACCCCTACATGTAGTAGCAAACATAATTCACAAGACAAACCTGTCCTATAGGGGTCATCCTGAACCAAACATGGTTCACCTCATCTTATATCACCCTACACTATATATTCACCCCAACTAGCTGGCATATAAGCACGCTGACAGCGAGTGTATACCTCCTTACAAGCCTGGTGCTATACAAGCGCTGCTTGCTCACCAGTTTATATCCCAGAGGTCAACTAGCTGACGATTATAAGCAATTGGCCACATAGCCTCTTACAACCAAAAACCCTCAGCTCCCTGACTTTGTCATTTCTGCGTATTGTATTATTATCTCATCATATGTCACATCGTTTTATGGTGTTTGTTGTACAATGTTTTCTCATAACAGTGAGTCTGAGACAAAAATAAAGAATGAAAAAAAAGGTAATGAAACAGAAAAGAAAAATAATAAAACGGTTTAACCCCTTAAGGACGGCGGGCGTGCTATGCCGTTCTTAGGGACTTATCTCTAAACGCCGGAGGGCAGCATCACGGTGTAGGGAGTTCCCCCTCCTTCAATTTTGGACCTCCCTGGGCCATGTGATCGTGAGGTCCTTGCATACATACACATAAATATACATACACTTCGACAGTGTATGTATATTTTAATATTAATATATATATATTGTTATATATATATATATTAATATCAAAGTACACGTAGAATGATATTGATTAAATATATATATAAATATCATTATATTTATATAATATAAAATAAATATGTAAATACGTTAAAAATAAAATGAAAATAATAATAAATAAAATATATATATATATTTGTGTAATTTCATTCTAACTGTGTTTTAAAATGTATATATATATATATATAGATATCAAAATACATGTTGAACGAAATAATAATTATATCTATATACATAAGTATATACGTATATATCACTATATATATAGCGATATATAAATAAAAATAATTTTAAAAAATGATATACATATATATATTTTATATATGTAATAATTTTACATAATTAGGTCATTTTGTTAATTATAATTTGTGGGACCTGCCTGACAACCCAAGCCGGAAGTCCAGGGAATTTAATTTGCTAGCCCTATATTTAACCCTGTAACTTTCCAAGACACCATAAAACCTGTACTTATGTGGTACTGTTTTACTCGGAAGACTGAACACAAATGTTAGTGTTTCAAAACAGTAAAATGTATTGCAACGATGATATCGTCAGTGAAAGTGAATTTTTTTGCATTTTTCACACACAAATGGCACTTACACGGAAGATATAATTGTTGTGATATGTTTAATTGTTGTGATATGACAATAATATTTGTGTTCAGCGAAGGCTCCTGAGTATAACAGTACCCCTCGTGTACAGGTTTTATGATGTTTTCAAAAGTTACAGAGTCAAATAATAAGGCTTGCATTTCAGTTTTTTCACATTGAAATTCACCAGATTGGTTATGTTGCCTTTGAGACTGTACTGTAGCTCAGGAATGAAAATGATCCCCATGATGGCATACCATTTGCAATAGTAGACAACCCAAGGTATTGCAAATGGGGTATGTACAGTCTTTTTTAGTAGCCACTTGGTCAGAAACACTGGCCAAAATTGGCGTTCAAATTAGTTTTTTGCATTTTTCACACAAAAAAACTAATATTAACACTAACTTTGGTCAGTGTTTGTGACCAAGTGGCTACTAAAAAAGACTGGACATACCCCATTTGCAATACTTTGGGTTGTCTACTTTTGCAAATGGTATGCCATCGTAATTCTCATTCCTGGGCTACCGTTTGGTCTCAAAGGCAACGTAACCAATCTGGTGAATTTCAGTGTGAAAAAACTGAAAAATGTAACATGCTATATTTGACCCTGTAACTTTCCAAAACATCATAAAACCTGTACATTAGGGGTACTTTGTTTTACACGTGAGACATCGCTGAATACAAATATGTGTATTTTATTGCAGTGAAAGCAAACAGTATTATGACATTCACAATTAGAATGTTACGTAGGACTAAAATTGTTTTAACAATTCTTATTTTCTCCCATTTTTTATATTTTATTCATATTAAATTATGTTTCATACCTAAATATTTGATGTTAAATGAAAGCCATGTTTCCCCTGAATAAAATTATATATAATAAGTGTGGGTGCACATAATATGAAAGAGGCGAATTACGCCTGAACAGACATATAGTGCAAATTCAAGTTTTTGTTTACGTTTTGTTTTGATCACAACATGTACATTTGGCTCAGTCCTTAATTGGACACTATAGTCACCTGAACAACTTTAGCTTAATGAAGCAGTTTTGGTGTATAGAACATGCCCCTGCAGCCTCACTGCTCATTCCTCTGCCATTTAGGAGTTAAATCCCTTTGTTTATGAACCGTAGTCACACCTCCCTGCATGTCACTTGCACAGCCTTCCATAAACACTTCCTGTAAAGAGAGCCCTATTTAGGCTTTCTTTATTGCAAGTTCTGTTTAATTAAGATTTTCTTATCCCCTGCTATGTTAATAGCTTGCTAGACCCTGCAAGAGCCTCCTGTATGAGATTAAAGTTCAATTTAGAGATTGAGATACAATTATTTAAGGTAATTTACATCTGTTTGAAAGTGAAACCCGTTTTTTTTTTTTCATGCAGGCTCTGTCAATCATAGTCAGGGGAGGTGTTGCTCGGGCTGCATAAACAGAAACAAAGTGATTTAACTCCTAAATGACAGTGAATTGAGCAGTGAAATTGCAGGGGAATGATCTATACACTAAAACTTCTTTATTTAACTAAAGTAATTTAGGTAACTATAGTGTTCCTTTAAGTTGTTAAAAAACAAAAAAAAACAAACAAAGATCACAAATTGTAATAGTCTTTTAAAAATACCGAACGTAGGCAAAGATAATGATCTTAGATTGCTTAATCCTGCCACTGCTCCAACCTAATTCATAATCTTATGAGATTATCCCACTTACTTGTGAAATTCACCCCCTGCGGCACCTGTGACAGATAGAGATGCAAAACACATTTATATATAGTAGAGATAAACTTGACACTCACCCCTTAGGTATTAGTAATATAAATCTTGCCTTGGTGCAACCCGCATCCAAATATAAACCAGAGGTCTTGTTCAGCGTGTTTTATTCAAACGAACTTTGTGTTTTGTTGAAAAAGACCCGCCAGGGTCAAAACGCTGATCAGGACAAAATTCGTTTGGAAAAAAAACATGTTGAACAAGACCTCTGAGTGCACCTCTTCACTTCTGGTTTATATATACAGGCAGGGCCGGACTGGGGATACGAAGCAGCCCTGGAAAAAAATCTATGCCAGCCCCATAAGTTATGTAGGGTGTATATATATAATTATTGATACATTTTTTCTTCTAATTCCAAATATTAGCAGGGTAATTAAATTATACAGTAAAGCATACTCACACACAAACACAGACAATCTTACTGATGCACACAAATAGGCTCATTGACAGACAATCTCAATGACACACACAGACAAGGTTACTGGCACACACACACATTTAGGACAGACAAACTGATACACACACAAGCTTACTACAGACAAGCTCACTGTCACACACACACACTCGCTACAGACAAGCTCACTGATGCACACACACTCTCCCTACAGACAAGCCCATTGACACACACATGCTCCCTACAGAAGAGCTCACTAACACACAGATTCACTACAGACAAGCTCACTGACACACACATGCTCACTACAGACAAGCTCACTGACGCACATATGGTCACTACGGACAAGCTCACGGTCACACACATGCTTACTACAGACAGGACTTTGTGAGAATCCTAATACTTATTTGTCATTAGATGCATCAGAATCACTGCAAAGTATAATCTAGGTACTCAAATAGTTTCAGCCATTGGTACTATTTTAGTGGAACCACTAACATCAGTCAGATGCAAAGTGCTCCACATGAAAAGCCTTCTCGGAGGTCTTTCACTGCCAGAACGCAATGAGCACTAGTCCTAGCAGGGACTCTCCTCCGCTCGTACACCAAAATACAGTCAGGAACAAGCAATACAATCCACAAGAACCTCACACCTCATTCCCAGCAACTGGACAACACTCTGGGGGTATATATGAATTTTATTTCAACATACACGGCTTTTATGCCAAATCCCATGCAAGGGGTTTCACAGGCAGAAAATACAGAAGAGCTCACTAACACACAGATTCACTTTTTCATCATGGTGAAGTTTTGATCTGCCAGACACGAGGCGCTAGCCCAAAAGAGTTACAGAGGATTAGGTGTCCTGGCCTGTCTCCGTTCGTGGGGTTTCTGTTTGAAAACAATACAAGGGAATCTCTCGCTTTCAGGATACGAATGTTCCCCCTGTTCGGTAGTCTATATCTCCCGAACGCCGTTTGTGTAGGTAGTCGGGAACAGGAACGGGCAGCGGTCGAAAGTTTACCAGTGTTCGCGCAAGTGCCTAGCCGAAAAGAGTTCCAGGCACTCGACGACTAAGTACCGCTGCCCTCGTTCGGGAGACAAGATGGCCGTCATTTTCTCCACGTGTTCGATTATACAAAATGGTGGCCACTCAGTAGAAGCACTCATTAATTGTTTCCCTTGCGGTTTTGCACCGAAGTGGTTGGTGTGAACGTTTTAATGGGGCACAGGGGTGGTCCTCGTTTGGGAGACGAATGGGTTCCGTTCGTATGAAGTCTCCCGAATGGACAAAGCTGAGCCACACAAAATAACAAGGGTAAAAACATAGAACTGTAATAGGGGGGACACGGACAGCCAATAAAGGGAATACAAGTAGTTTTGTGAGGGTTCATTACGCTAGACCCACATATTTACAGTTTTCATTTATTTCTTTGTATGTTAGATTCTTATATGCTGTAATATATCTTTCTTTGTACATTGCATATGTAACTGCAGAAATTGTTCAGCTACATAACCTACTTACAGAATTTTCATTTTCAAATTTCATTCATTAGTTTTGCATGCTTTTGGAAAATTAACGGACCAAAATCTTTTGCAATTGTAACTTTTTCACAGATTTTATTTTCATTTCAACGTGTCATCTGTGCAGCAGCCGATTTCCTTGCCTTTACTTTCTTTGTATTGTATTGCAAAACAAAGACACCCGTATTATCCTCATAATAGCTTTTTGTCTCACCACTGATAGCACTACACCCTTGGTGATCACATTACGAATTAATGGTCATTATTAGTTCGTACGTAAATGCATTATTATTCCCATACTTAAACTGGGGCAGGATAATTGACACATTATAGTTGCTATGACAGCGTCAGGTTTGTCATGCAGGCCTTATCGGGCTCAGAAATCCCCATCGCATTTCACAAGTCTCTCACAGCCCAGGTGATCTCTGAACTCTAAATTGTGAACATTATTATTTGCATTCTCTTATTTGCAGCGTCATTTATACAATGTTTTTCTCTAGATAGCTGCAATGTCTTATAAATTGTTGTGAGAACAATTAAAGCTGCGTTCTCTCTAAATTTTCCTCACTTTGTTTAGCTCCTGAGGGACTTTCCTGATGAGCTGAGAGCTGACATTGCCATGCACCTTAACAAAGAGATACTACAACTGCCAATATTTGAGTCGGCAAGCCGAGGATGTCTACGCTCTCTTTCTCTCAGCATCAAGACCTCCTTCTGCGCCCCTGGTGAATATCTTATACGACAGGGGGATGCCCTACAAGCCATATATTTTGTTTGCTCAGGATCCATGGAGGTACTGAAAGACAATACAGTGCTCGCCATCTTAGGTAGGTCTTTTTTTTTATTTCATTCTATCTTAAAAACACATTTAATTTCACATTGATCTACAATAGCACACCAAAACATATGTGGGGTTATTTACTATGGGCTCGTTTTAAACCTTGTCCACAAATGGCTGGTATGAGTAATTAATGACTGTAGTAATGGTTTCTAATTACCAATTGCTTCCAATCTTGTCATTAGTTTTTTACCGGTTGACCACCAATAAAAGATATTGACCAATCGCAAATGAGTCGCTTGCTTGTAAAGTACAGAAACACAGCGCACCTCTATTCCCATCCAGATAATGTGGAATTTATACTTCCACTTGAACAGTATCAATTCCATCCAAATTGGACAGCAGCAAGATAGCAGTAAGTAAGTGGTTCAGATAGTGTAGCACGAATAATCTCAACATCATGACAGCAGCAACATCACCTGACAGGGAATACCTACAGGTAAAAAATATTAAATCCTAACAGGATAAAATAACGGTGGATTGGCGCTTAGTGTATAGATATAGGTGCAACTACCCACAGTGCCTAAAATCACTCAAATGGCACTAAATAATTCATCACCTTAACAGGGAATACCTATTTTATGCATAAACCCAAAAGCAATGCAGTATATAATTTATTATACGATACATTGTATAATGTGATGTTACACACAAGAGTGATCCTCTCATGGACCTTTTTCAATAAGAATTATTCTTGGAAATAATTGACTCTAAATGTCTTAAACTGGCTCTGTCACCTCCTGGGGTCTCTGCATATTTTGCATTAACCCCTGATGGTGACATCACTGCTTGGTGTGCTGTTGCCTGGAGGTGCAGCAGAAGTGAGGTATATTTACCTGATGCTGACCCCACGGGCACCATCATATTCTTTTGTCTGCTCTTGGAGCTTCATCCGCCAGGAGCCCACGTCAATGCTGGATCCCTGTGTTTGTCCTAGAGTACAACACAGATGTCTATGGAGGTTCCTGCGAGACAAAGCTTTTTCCCCACAACCATCAGTAGTGAACTACTTTGTCTTATCATATCTTGCATTGTAATTTCAGTCTTTATGAGCATTCCATACAGAGCTACTTTAAATTACTGCTCAGTTTTTCCTTATTAAAACAAAATCGCTTGAATTGGAATGCTCCTCAAAAGTATATACATATTATACGCATTGCTGTATCTTTAAAAACAATACTCCCCTAATGGGTGTTTACCTTTTGCTATTTTCTTGTTCTTCTAGGAAAGGGAGATTTAATTGGATCAGACAATCTGGATAAGCACCAGGTGATTAAAACCAATGCCAATGTTAAAGCCTTAACCTACTGTGACCTGCAATATATCAGCCTGAAAGGCCTTCGTGAAGTTCTAGATCTCTATCCAGAATACTCCGAGAAATTCATTTCCGAAATCCAACATGACCTGACTTACAACCTCCGAATGGGCAGTGAAACAGACGTAAGTGAAAATTCCTTGCAGACCCTTATGGTTTTCGGTACTGGGTAATGTTTAAGGATCCCTGCAGTATTCTACTTATAATGAATATATAAAATATAGCTTTTACTCTCTTACTTTCTATAATGTTGTGTTACCTCCGGCATTACCTATACATCTATATCTTATCTACATTTTTAGAAATGATAAATTTACTCTACATTTAGTAACGTATAATTAATTCACTTCCACTTAAACCCTTTTCCACAAGAAGGAACCTCAAGTTCCCTCCAATACCATGTCAAGGAATGTCTAGTTCCTCAGCATTAGATATAAATCATAGAATCATTTCCACCTGAAATATTTCCTTTCATCCTGTTTCATGTCATGCACCATCCTTAATCTATTCCTGATTGGATGATGACCCAATATCTAAAACTCAGTCTCTAAAAAACAGAATATATTGGTTTATCTCCTTCAGGCACATACTCTGTGGTCATGATCTAGCCAATTCATGTGTCTACCATCAGCTTTTCCCTTGAGACCTGCTGTGTTGATGTTCTTTTTCGACCCTGACCATTCTTGTAATACACACATCATGTCAATCTCCAACCCCTTCCACTTTCATGTTAAAAACATAACTCGTATCTACTCAATACTAGTGCCAGACTAGTACTCTAATTATCTCCCGTCGTGACTACTGCAACACGCTCCTGGATTACACTCTAGTTCAGCTTGTCCTTCATGCTGCCTAACGTTTTCATGTGTCCTCTGTCTCCAATCATTACTCCATGTTTGACCAGCAAGGCTGCCTTAGCACATGTCCTGTGATTTAGATTTTCCGTTATGTTTCAATTTAAAATACTTTTGAAAAAAAACACTCTTTTGAGTATCCATAAAAAAAAACTAGCCAGTTATTTCCAGTATCCTGCTGCTTCTCCCTGTGTCTTAATTTATATTAGCTTCTCTTTTTTTCTGTTTTCAATAAAATAATGTTTACACAATTATACTATTAATGCACCTACAATACTGACTATGTACTTTTTAGTTTTTCTAGCCATCTATTCCAGGTGTTATCCTTTGATATCCTCATCTTCTGCCACTGAAAATAAGCGTCCCTAAAATAAAGAAATAGAGAAATAATCTCAATGATTGGCTTCAAACTGATATTAGAGTACAATCACTTGAGTTTTATATAGTTGCAGTAACTTACTCTAAAAGGGCTGGTGTAATTCCTTGGATTGATCCACTGAAACTGGGCATACTCTATCATTGTGGGATAGTGGTATGAGTGATGATTATAGTTATTATGGTGGAGGACTGGCCATTCATCGACATTAAATTAGATGGGGTTAGACCAAACTACCACAATACTACCAGGGAACTGAGGGAACCAGAGACTGGTCCATAATAATTATAGTTTGAACCAGCACCCAGTGCATCTAAATGAGAAGATGGACAGAACCACTGATCTCTTAATTGGCACCTGGTGTCCTCTTGAATACCAAATTAATTAACTTTAACTTCTTTTCTAATTTATATGGAATGAGTAGGTAGATTATTAACAAGGCACCCGTTGGGTGAGGAGAAGAAGAGTTGCAGACCATTTACTATGACTCTAGCATTTCCACAATAGCCTGCAGAGTTAAGAAATAGGACTATATACTGCTCCTGGTTAATACTGGGTCTAAAAAACCTTCTGACTTCTCGTGCAAATATGACCAATTATTGCACTATAGCTTGCAAAAAGCAAACAAATATAAGTGAATTTGACTCTAACTGTGCTTTTTTTGAAGGCAAATTAGTAACTAACCAGGATTTGATAAATATTTAAATGTCATAGACAATATCACTACTTAACTAAAATTTGATAACACAACTACAGGTCCTGAACCAAATAAGCACATAAGCAATTCCTGAATCTTCATAAATTATTCATATTTGAGATGTATGCGAAGCCTAGTGAATAACTATTTTATTTTGTGTCGAATATAATCTGAGGGTGTTAATTTCACATAAATGAACTGTGCTATTAGATATAGATTGACATGAATTATAGGTAAAATTAGGACATGATTATTTGCTACAATAGCACTTCCATGGAAGACGCTGAAAAATTTTGATAATATTTATATTGGGATCTACTTGAAACAACATAAAAACAAACAGAGAGATGAGGGTTCGCCTAAAGTATATAAAAGACAATATATACAATGTAAGGATATAAGATAAAATAATAAAATATTCGGTAAAAAGGATAATAAGCAGTAGTCCAAAAGGTGAACTTATCACAGTCAGATATTAAAAATATATAAGGTAAAATGGATAATAAGCAGTAGTCCAAAAGGTGAACTTATCACAGTCCGTAAAGGTAGGTCACACGTGTAGAGAAATATTCTTAGGGTGTAGATGGAATCATGTCTTCACAATCAAAGGTTGGGAGTTCAGCATATGTGGTAAAAAAGAATAAAACTCCAATGGCACAGTAAATCGATGAATAAAATAAATATAAATAAAATTAGTCTTACTCACACTTTTCAGAGCTAAGATCAGCTCTGATGTTGCGCACGTAAAGTGGAATGATCCCCACTTCAAGGCAGGGCCGGATTAAATCTCTGATGGAGCTGCAGCTCCAGGCCCAGGCCCATGGAATAGGCCCATTTAAAAAAAAAACAAAAAAAAACACTCTACTCTTAGGTTTGCCACCTGACTGGTATTTTACTGGCACAGATGGTATTTGAGGCTGCCTGGCTGTGCCGGTATTGCAGTAATACCGGCAATACAAATGCAGATATCTTTCTCAGTATAAACAGAGATTACTCTGCAATACTAGCGCCGGCCAGTAGGGGTCACTGTGTGTGGAGAGAGGCAGGGATAGGAAGTTACAGTATCTCCCTCCCTGCCTCTCTCTACTCACTGATCTGCGGGGGTGCAGCTACACAGCACAGAGAGTTCAGACAGCAGCTCCCAGCCTGCAGAGACAGCCTACAGCTCAGGGAAGTGAAGGATGAGGGGAAAGGCTGCAAGGAGACATTGGGACACTGAGACACTAAGGGACACTGGGATACCTGGGGACACAGACAGTTGGAGACACTGGGAAACATGGGGACACTGAGACACTAGGTGACAGAGACACTATGGGACACTGGGAGACCTGGGGACACTAAGACACTAGGGGACGCTGTGAGACATAGGGACATTGAGAGACACATTGGGACATGGAGACACTGAAGACACAGTGTCTCCATGTCTCCCAGCCAGTGTCCCTAGTGTCTCAGTGTCCCCATGGCTCCCAGTGTCCCCTAGACTCCCAGTGTCTGTGTTCCTATGTCTCTCAATGTCCCTAGTGTCTCAGTGTCCCCATAGCTCCCAGTGTCCCCATGTCTCCCAGCTAGTGTCCCTAGTGTCTGTGTCCCCATTTCTCTCAGTATCCCTAGTGTCCCCATGTCTCCCAGTGTCCCCAAATGTATCAGTGTCCCCTAGTATCCTAGTGACACAGGACAAACACTGAGACATGGGGACACTGGGAGCAATGAGGACACAGACACTGGGAGACTAGTGGACGGGGTGACATGGGGACACTGACACCGTGATACATAGGGACACTGATTTAAAAAATCAGCGTTTTCTTATAGCTGCATCCTATGAGTTTCCCTCTGGCACCATATCCACCAGATACATAACGCTTAGGAGGTATGACTGTTTTAGTTCGATAAGATTCTGTAATTAGGCCCCTCATAATTGTCAGCACCGGGCCCACTGGGCTCTTAATCTGGCCCTGCTTCAAGGATATGTGGAGTAGAGTTTGATAGCTGAGTATCTGGCGTAGATTCAACGTCCAAATTGATGTTGTGCGACCTAGAAGAAGAGAATAAAATATATAGTGCTCACTGAATATAATCTAAAATTAAATGAGTGTAAAGTATACTACTCACGTAATATAGAGCAGGCTCAAACTGCTCGGTGTAAGCGCTTGGGTGGTATAATCCCCACCTATGGATTCTTTGCACTTATAAAATATGCAATATATGTAAAATCAGGTAAAAAAGAAAGAAAATGGCAGTAAAGTGTTTTATGCCAATAAAATTACTTTATTATTAAAATTAGGAACAATATCTAAACGCGTTTCGCCTTAACAGGCTTCTTCAAGTAGATAGTAGTAAAAGGGGGGGCATACCTGACATACATAAGCTTATATAGTGTTTAGTAATACTATAAATTTCAAATTCCCGCCAAAATGACGTCATTAAAATTCACATATGGTTAAAAAAAACTGAATTTTTTAAAACAGTAGTTAAATCAATAGGAATTGAAATGATATAATAGAAATGATCTATACATATCTAAAATAATAAAACAAAGGTTTTTACTGTGTAAAAATAGATAAAATGGAGCAATCACGTGACGCACGATAGAAAGTACTTCCGCGCCACGTGATGCTCTGTGAAACGCATGCGTTCTGTTTTAATGGAACGCATGCGTCATTGGAGTATAGTATACAAGGGAGGGGCTGCCCGACCATACTGGGAGGTAGGAGGGACAAAAGGCTTGTGCAGGCAGATCGCAAGCTCATATACTGTAGCTGCGGCCGTCTGCCTGCTCTTGCAGACGGACGGCCTCACCTTTTGTCCCTCCTACCTCCCAGTATGGTCGGGCATCCCCCCCTTGTATACTATACTCCAATGACACATGCGTTCCATTAAAACGGAACGCATGCGTTTCACAGAGCATCACGTGACGCGGAAGTACTTTCTATCCCGCGTCACGTGATTGCTCCTTTTTATCTAATTTTACACAGTAAAAACCTTCGTTTTATTATTTTAGATATGTATAAATCATTTCTATTATATCATTTCAATTCCTTTTGATTTAACTACTGTTTTAAAAAATTCTGTTTTTTTTAATCATATGTGAATTTTATTGACATCATTTTGGCGGGAATTTGAAATTTATAGTATTACTATACACTATATAAGCTTATGTATGTCAGGTATGCCCCCCCTTTTACTACTATCTACTTGAAGAAGCCTGTTAAGGCGAAACACATTTACTGCCATTTTCTTTCTTTTTTACCTGATTTTACATATATTGCATATTTTATAAGAAGTGCAAAGAATCCATAGGTGGGGATTATACCACCCAAGCGCTTACACCGAGCAGTTTGAGCCTGCTCTATATTACGTGAGTAGTATACTTTACACTCTTTTAATTTTAGATTATATTCAGTGAGCACTATATATTTTATTCTCTTCTTCTGGGTCGCACAACATCAATTTGGACGTTGAATCTACGCCAGATACTCAGCTATCAAACTCTACTCCACATATCCTTGAAATGGGGATCATTCCACTTTACGTGCGCAACATCAGAGCTGATCTTAGCTCTGAAAAGTGTGAGTAAGACAGATTTTATTCATATTTATTTTATTCATCGATTTACTATGCCATTGGAGTTTTATTCTTTTTTCCACATGTGCTGAACTCCCAGCCTTTGATTGTGAAGACATGATCCCATCTACACCCTAAGAATATTTCTCTACACGTGGGACCTACCTTTATGGACTGTCATAAGTTCACCTTTTGGACTACTGCTTATTATCCATTTTACCTTATATATTTTTAATATTTGACTGTGATAAGTTCACCTTTTGGATTACTGCTTATTATCCTTTTTACCGAATATTTTATTATTTTATCTTATATCCTTACATTGTATATATTGTCTTTTATATACTTTAGGCGCCCTCATCTCTCTGTTTGTTCTTATGCTGTTTGTTACCATTAGGGGATTATTGGGGACTCCCCTTTGAGGGGTGCTGCCTTTTTTTTATTCTTATTATACTCTTTCGTGGCAATTTTAGCGCTGATCTTCCTCTCTTTTCCAATTTTTCTACTTGAAACAAAACTACTAAACTTTAGAGAGACTTTTGTGTATTAATGAGTGTCTTCTTTTCATGATAGTGCGACGTCCTCTGATTTTCCTGAGCTGTGAGCCATGAAATGTGTTTGGTTTATAGTGACACAAGATGACAGTAATACTGCTTTCAGGAGCTGCATTCTGTTAAATTACTGACTGCTAACATTCTAGTACTTCTCATATTAAACTGGGATGTCTATTCCCAGTCTCAGTTTTCGCCAATGTCCATGTTGGCAGTAAATGGTCTAATTAAAAAATACTTCGCAACGAAAGAAACCAGCGTGGTGGCAATAGATTTTTGATAGTAGTCTTCCCATGAAATGATGGACAAAATAATTTTGTCTAAAGCACTGATCCCATTTTATAGAGTATATATATCAATTTATTTTACGCAGTTAGCAGGACCACTCTTATTTCTGATGAATTCAATCCACTGAAACTACTGTGCAAACTAATGTGTTTCTAAAACTATTTTTTTCTATTACTATTTTTACAGAATAGTATAGTAATAGAAAATAAAATAGTGTAGTATATTACATATGACTATTTTATAGTGCAATGGTTACCAGGAACGCATAGTAACAGAGAAGAACTGGTGGCTGTCCCATTAAAAGAATGCAAATGGCAATTCCCAAGAATGTTTGGGACCCCCAGGCCTTAAAAATCCACAACCACTAGCAATATGGGTGGAGAGAAGAAAATGATGTATCATTAAAAAGCAGGTGTTTTTATTACCCCTGTGGCTACCAGTGGGTTTTCTCATGGATTGTGATTGGATGGACATGTATTTCTAGAATCTCATTTGAGCAAATATTACATAATATATTCACAATGGTTGCTCAGTGAGTTTTCCCAGTATCTTTACTGCAAGAGAAAATGATCTTTTTCTAATATTTTTTATTGTCACATTAGGCCTATAGGAAAATAAAATGTGAAAAGGAATTCTGGGTGGGTATATGCAGATTAGTTCAACAAAGAATCACCTTTTTGACTCATTATTCTATTTTAAACATGCATTCCTTGTAGTTTATGTTTGCTTTATACAACAGCTTTGAAACACAACTCGGGAAGAGATTCAAAGACCACTCATGGATAGCTGTGTCATTGTTAATGCAACTCATCAGCGCAAGGTTGGTTACGGGCTTGATATTGAGACTTGTGATTACTTGTGGAGCACAAATCAAGAAGGTTATGGTGGAGAAGAAAAAGTGATTGATAACCTATTTCACCTAAAGTCAGTGGATAGTCAATACATTGTCAATACAAACAGTGAATAGTCAATACAACACAGATCTGCACACACCAATCAAGCCTCAAGAGTTTTCAATGAACATGAGAACAGTCAGGAATCAGTCCAGAACTACACGTGAGGATCTGGTTAATGATCTTAAGGCAGCTGGAACCATAGTACCAAGAAAACAATTGGTAACACACTATGCCGTGGAGGACTGAAATCCTGCAGCGCCTGCAAGGTCCCCCTGCTCAAGAAAGCACATTTTCAGGCCCATCTGAAGTTTACCAATGTGTTGTGGTCAGATGAGACCAAAATCAAGCTCTGGCATTAACTCAACTCTCCGTGTTTGGAGAAGGAGGAATGATGCCTATGACCCCAAGAACACCATCCCCACCGTCAAACATGGAGGTGGAAACATTATGCTTTGGGGGTGTTTTTCTGCTAAATGGACAGGACAACTGCACCAAATCAAAGGGATAAAGGACGGGGCCATGTACCATTAAATCTTGGGTGAGAACCTCCTTTCCTCAGCCAGGGCATTGAAAATGGGTCATGGATGGATATTCCAGCATGACAATGACCCAAAACACACAGCCAAGGCAACAAAGGCGTGGCTCAAGAAGAAGTGCATTAAGGTCCTGGAGTGGCCTAGCCAGTCTCCAGACTTTAATCACATAGAAAATCTGGGGAGGGAGCTGAAGGTTCGAGTTGCCAAACGTCAGCCTCGAAACCTTAATGACTTGGAAAGGATATGCAAAGAGGAGTGAGACAAAATCCCTCGTGAGATGTGTGCAAACCTGGTGGCCAACTACAAGAACGTCTGACCTCTGTGATTGCCAACAAGGGTTTTGCCACCAAGTACTAAGTTGAATGGGTCAAATACTTATTTCACTCATTGACATGCAAATTAATTTATAACTTTTTTGACGTGTTTTTCTGGATTTTTTTTTTTTTTGTTAATCTGTCTTACTGTTAAAATACACCTACCATTAAAATTATAGACTGATCATTTCTTTGTCAGTGGGCAAATGTTCAAAATATGCTGGGATCAAATACTTTTTTCCCCTCACTGTATAGATATATAGAGTCGATATATTTAGAGTCAAATAACAATTATACTTTTTATGCTTCTAGATCATGGGTCAGCAACCTATGGCACGTGTGTCAGGCATGGCACTCCAGGTACCTCTGCATGGCACTCAATGCTGTTAAAGGCTCGAATGGCCTATCAGGAGTCCCAAGTGCAAACCAAGTCATGATTGCCCGAGTGGTGAGGGGCAATTCTCAATTTACGCATTGCAGCACTTGGAAGAAGTGTTCTCAGATCTCTTCATCCCAGCACTAGAACAGCCCAAAGCAGCTATCTCAGTTTCTGCCCTTGTCCTATACCTGGCCACCCCCACATATACAGAGCTGCCGATGAAGTATCCACCTCATACAAATAATTCAATCAGCCCACACACTTACACACATATGTACCACAACACCACTGACAATCCACATCCATGCATACAACCTCACAAGCAGCCTCTCACATGCAATAACACAAGCAGTCCCACACATACACACACCAAACACACAATGTGGCATATAATCCACACACACAATTACACAAGAAGCCACCATACATAGCCCAAAATTCATAGTTAGATAGTTATATAGTTACATAGCTGAAAAGAGACTTGCGTCCATCAAGTTCAGCCTTCCTCACATTTGTTTTTTGCTGTTGATCCGAAAGAAGGCAAAAAACCCAGTTCAAAGCACAATTTTGCAACAAGCTAGGAAATAAAATCCTTCTTGACCCCAGAATGGCAGTCAGATTTATCCTTGGATCAAGCAGTTATTACCCTACATTGAAAGATTATATCCTTGAATATTCTGTTTTTGCAAGTATGCATCTAGTAGCTGTTTGAACATCTGTATGGACTCTGATAAAACCACTTCTTCAAGCAGAGAATTCCACATACTTATTACTCTTACAGTAAAAAAACCTTTCCTTTGCCTTAGACGAAATCTTCTTTCTTCCAGTCTAAACGCATGACCTCGTGTCCTATGTAAAGTGCGGTTTGTGAATAGATTTACACACAATGGTTTGTATTGGCCCCGAATATATTTTTATAATGTTATCATGTCCCCTCTCAGGCAACGTTTTTCTAAACTAAATAGGTTTAAATTTGTTAACCTTTCTTCATAGCGGATATGTTCCATTCCTTTTATTAATTTTGTAGCCCGCCTTTGCACTTTTTCTAGTGCCATAATATCCTTCTTTAGAACAGGTACCCAAAATTGCACAGCATATTCAATATGTGGTCTCACCAGTCATTTATAAAGAGGCAAAATTATATTCTCGTCCCGAGAATGAATGCCCTTTTACATGCATGACAATACCTTACTGGCCTTGGCCACTGCTGATTGACATTGCACATTGTTGCATAGTTTGTTGTCTATAACAATTCCCAAGTCCTTTTCGTGTGTTGTTATCCCTAATGCACTTCCATTAAGGGTATACGCTGCTTGTGTATTCTTTATGCCGAAGTGCATAACTTTGCATTTTGTTAACATTAACCCCTTAAATCCGGAGGGCGTACTATTACGCCCTGGAGGAGCAGGCTGTAAACGCTGGCGGGCGTAATAGCTATAATGCTATAATGGCCGCCCATGTGGCTGGCGCTAATCGCCCGCTGCAGATCGCGGTAACCCCCAGGCAACCCCCCCTTTGGCCAGTGACCGCGATCTGCAGTCTCTGATCGCAGTGACAGGCTGTCACTGCGATCAGTATTTACAGTGTGTCAGCCGATTTAAAATCGGCTGACACACGTGGCCGACGGCTTTCCCCTGTGCAGATCGTAGTAGGGGGACATACCTGGCCCCCCAGGCAGTCGCCCTGGGGTCAGTGACCGCGATCTGCACTGTCTGAGATCGCAGTGACAGGCTATATATTTGATATTAAATGAAAGCCCTGTTTCCCCTGAATAAAATGATATTTAATAAGGGTAAAAAAATGTATTCAGGGGAAACAGGACTTTCATTTAATATCAAATATTTAACTATGAAACATAATTTAATATGAAAAAATAGGAGAAAATAAGATTTTTTTTGATTTATATTTAGTTCTACATGACATTTTAACTGTCAATGTCATAATACTGTTTGCTTTTACTACAACAAAATACACATATTTGTATTCAGCGATGTCTCACGTGTAAAACAGTACCCCTATGTACCCCCTATGTACAGGTTTTATGGCGTTTTGGGAAGTTACAGAGTCAAATATAGCATGTTACATTTGAAATTGAAATTCGCCAGATTGGTTACGTTGCCTTTGGGACTTTATAGTAGCCCAGGAAAGAAATTTACACCCATAATGGCATATCATTTGCAATAGTAGACAACCCAAGGTATTGCAAGTGGGGTATGTCCAGTCTTTTTTAGTAGCCATTTGGTCACAAACACTGGCCAAAGTTAGCATTAGTATTTGTTTGTGTGTGAAAAATACAAAAACCACCAATTTTGGCCAGTGTTTGTGACTAAGTGGCTACAAAAAAAGACTGGACATACCCCGTTTGCAATACCTTGGGTTGTCTACTATTGCAAATGATATGCCATCATAGGGGTAATTTTCATTCTTGGGCTACCATAGGGTCTCAAAGGCAACGTAACCAATCTGGCGAATTTTAATGTGAAAAAAATTAAACATAAGCCTTATATTTGACGCTGTAACTTTTGAAAACACCATACAACCTGTACATGAGGGGTACTGTTGTACTCGGGAGACTTTGCTGAACTCAAATATTTGTGTTTCAAAACCAATTACAATTATTCTGAAAGTTTTTAGTAGCAATCATTTGCACATCTATTGCCATGGGTTCTTCCTTAATATATACGGAGGAGAAATAGTTATTTAAAATTCCTGCCTTTTCTTGGTCTTCATTAACTAACACCCCATATTCAGTTTTTAGTGTACCTGCACTTTCATTTTTGTTTTTTTTTTAGAATTTATGTACTTAAAAATGCTTTGGGGTTGGTTTTGTTCTCTTTAGCTATAATTTTTTTATTTTGATGTTTAGCAAATCTAGTTGCCTTTTTGCATTATTTGTTTCCTTATATCTTTTATAAGACACATCTGATTTGTCCGATTTAAATGCTTTAAATGCCATTTTCTTATTTTTAATCTATTGTATTACTTCTCTACTAAGCCACATTGGTTTTAATTTGTTTCTTTTATAGTTATTTCCCAGTGGTACATACTGAGAAATGTACCTTTCTAATATTTGTTGGAAGATTATCCATTTATCCTCAGTGTTCTTTTCACTAAAGAGTTTATGCCAGTCAATATATTGTAAAGCTTCCCTTAACTTATTGAAATTGGCCTTTTTAAAATGATATGTTTTAGTATACCCCATGTGCTTTTGTTTTTTTTTAGTTTATTTCAAAGGACACTATATTGTGATCACTATTTCCCAAGTGCTCACCTACTTGAATGTTGGTCAAAAGATCAACGTTGTTTGTTAAAACCAGGTCCAGACAAGCATCCATTCTAGTTGGTGCTTGTACAAGTTGTGACATGAAGGTGTCATTTAACAAGTTTAAAAACCTAATTCCCTTTGCTGAGCTACTACTCCCTCTGTCCCAATTTATGTCCGGGTAATTAAAATCTCCAATAATTAAAGTGTTACCCAGATTTACAGCTTTCTCAATTTGCTCAAACAGCTGTTGTTCCTCGTCAATATTAAGATTAGGTGGTTTATGACATATCCCAACCAATAGTTGGTTTCCCTTCTTTTCCCCCAAGCAGATATTTACCCATAAAGCTTCCACATTTTCCTCATCACATTCCACTTGCTTAAGATTTGGCTTTAAATCATGGTTGACATACAAACATAGCCCATCGCCCTTCTTGTTTTTCCTATCCTTCCTAAATAACATGTACCATTTAAGTTAACTGCCCAGTCATGTGTCTCATCCCACCATGTTTCAGTTATGCCTATTATATCATATTGTTTAGTGTATGCTACTGCCTCTAGTTCCCCTATTTTGTTATTTACACTCCCTGCATTAGTAAGCATACATTTAATATCAGAGTCACTTGTACTTTTTGTGACTTATAGAAACATAGAATGTGACGGCAGATAAGAACCATTCGGCCCATCTAGTCTGCCCAATTTTCTAAATACTTTCATTAGTCCCTAGCCTTATCTTATAGTTAGGATAGCCTTATGCCTATCCCACGCATGCTTAAACTCCTTTACTGTGATAACCTCTACCACTTCAGCTGGAAGGCTATTCCATGCATCCACTACCCTCTCAGTAAAGTAATACTTCCTGATATTATTTTTAAACCTTTGTCCCTCTAATTTAAGACTATGTCCTCTTGTTGTGGTAGTTTTTCTTCTTTTAAATATAGTCTCCTCCTTTACTGTCTTGATTCCCTTTATATATTTAAATGTTTCTATCATATCCCCCCTGTCTCGTCTTTCCTCCAAGCTATACATGTTAAGATCCTTTAACCTTTCCTGGTAAGTTTTATCCCGCAATCCATGAACCAGCTTAGTAGCCCTTCTCTGAACCCTCTCTAAGATATCAATATCCTTCTGAAGATACGGTCTCCAGTACTGTGTACAATACTCCAAGTGAGGTCTCACCAGTGTTCTGTACAATGGCATGAGCACTTCCCTCTTTCTACTGCTAATACCTCTCCCTATACAACCAAGCATTCTGCTAGCATTTCCTGCTGCTCTATTACATTGTCTGCCTACCTTTAAGTCATCAGAAATAATCACCCCTAAATCCCTTTCCTCATATGTTGAGGTTAGGACTCTATCAAATATTCTGTACTCTGCCCTTGGGTTTTAACATCCAAGATGCATTATCTTGCACCTATCCACATTAAATGTCAGTTGCCACAATTCTGACCATTTTTCTAGTTTACCTAAATCATTTGTCATTTGGCTTATCCCTCCTGGAACATCAACCCTGTTACATATCTTAGTATCATCAGCAAAAAGACATACCTTACCATCAAGACCTTCTGCAATATCACTAATAAAAATATTAAAGAGAATGGGTCCAAGTACAGATCCCTGAGGTACCCCACTGGTGACAAGAGCATGCTTCAAATATACTCCATTGACTACAACCCTCTGTTGCCTGTCACTCAGCCACTGCCTTACCCATTCAACAATATTGGAATCCAAACTTAAAGATTGCAGTTTATTGATAAGCCTTCTATGTGTAACAGTGTCAAAAGCCTTATCAATATTACATAGTTTCTCTGTTCTGAGCTTGCCCCTCCCCCCATCTCCACCCCCCTTGTACTGTGCTAAAGCCCATCTCCTGTCTGTCCTATCTCCATTTTGTAGATTGCTATGACCCTGCCCCCCCTACTACTAGTTTAAAATCTCATCCAACCTTCTAGCCATCCTATCCCCCAGCACTGCAGACCCTCTCCCGTTTAGCTGCAATCCATCACTACTATAAAGGTTGTACCCAATTGCAAAGTTGGCCCAGTGCTCTAAAAACCCAAAACCCTCCTTCTGGCACCAAGACTTAAGCCACACATTGACCTCATGATTGCCTGAGTGGTGGTATCTTACACAATAGTATGATGTAATATAACAGCCCATTTACACACAAATACAATGCTACAAGGCAACTATAGCGCCCATAAATAACACAAGCAGAATACAGCAACATACCTATACTACAAAATCTTGTTTTGGCACAGTACTACTAAAAGGTTGCCTTCCTCTGCTCTACAAAATTTGAATATTTACTTCAAATATTTTTTATCAGCAATATATTCAATTTAAAAGATTATACAATTGAAAGTGTAGCCACAAATTGATTGGGGGAAGGGGAGACATATCAATGCTATTGTGGGTGCAAAGTTCTAAATATTGAGAGACATTCTATTGGTTTCTATGGTGATTGCTCCTTATTTAGCCCTTTGCCCCTGAGTATAACCTGTTTTTGTCTTGCTGTAAAGTCTGTAAAATCTGTCCTGTTTAACTGTCTCACTATACACCTTGTATGTCCTAGGTAAAATTAATTAGTTCCGTTGCTCGTGTTCCATTGTTGTAGATAGAGCTACCTAAACAGAGTTGACTGTACAGCTCTCACACCCAAAGATCTTCCAGTGACGTTTTAGACCTAGTTTGATTGGGCTGTGCCTGAAAAAGAATATCCATGGATTCTCCGGAGCCTGTGTGTTTCTTGAGTTTTAGGATTTATGCACTGTTTATTCATCTATCAGTCTTTTTTCCCTGTTGATCTCTTTCTATCTGTGCCTAATTTCAGGGGAGACACACACACGCGCACACACACACACACACACGGGACAGGGGAAAGCGATAGGTTTATATTGTGGCTCCTATCTTTCACATACACATAAAATCCATATGTTTGCTTTTAACAGTCAGTTTTAAACAGATTGCCTGCCGATAGCTATGACTACTACCATAAGCTGCCAAATACTTTTAAATCTGTCTATTTTTCTTTGGTTCTTATGCCCACAGACATCCATCATCAGCATAAAAAACAAATAACTGTATTTATACCATGGTAAAAACTAAACATTTTCACGACTCAAAAAAAATCTAATTCCTCTTCTGATACCAAACATTTGAGACCATCAATTATTATTAGTAGTAGTAGTAGTGTTTATAAAGTGGCAACATTTTCTGTAGTATTTTACAATTATACAGTGGGGCTATTCAACAATAGGTAATAGACGTACAAGAAACAAGATTACAAGTTTACAATCTCGATGCATTACCAAAGTTAATCATCAATGCAGTCTATACTCATTTTCTTCATTGTATTTCCTTGTTACATTTTCTTTTTGCTCGACCATTCTACCTCCTCATCTGAGCATCTTTGATTTCAACCTGTCTCCTCGGTTGCACCTATGTATTTTTATAGCGACTGAACATCCCTCTGAGATATCTCTTTTAATTAGGAAGTAGACAGTTTATTGCTGTTGTTCTGGCTGATGGATGGTCGGGAAGAGTATGCTTGGGCTGTGGAAATTACAAGGTTCAGTTGAGAAACATTTCATGGTTGTTGTCTACAAATTTGAAAGTGCTCTTTCTAAAAAGAAATCCATTTTACTAATACTTAAAACCTGAAAAGCCATTGATTTTGTTAATGGATACAACTGACACCTCATTACAGAATTCAAAAAGATAGAGATCTCTTGAGGCTTAGCTTTTTACTCATATATGGTCATTTGATGTCACAGGAGCATGTAACAAATTGCCTCAATATGCTTCACAAATTTACGCATGTGAAAGGAATATTGGGGAATGTAAGAGATTAATATTATTTTGTATCCAGTGTATGTCTGTGCCAGGAGGTATTTTATTAAATCTGAATAAATAACGTGGTTGTGTAAGGGAAAGGGGGCTTTTTTTCTGCTGAATTAAAAAATGCCCCATGGCAGTTTCTTTTTAATTTTGGTGAATTAAGTTCTATTTTTATTTTTTTGCAGGCCAGATTAATTTTAGCCTAAAGTCAAGTGACATGAGGACAGTGCATTGATAGGCAGATGTTGTTGCCATAGCAGCAGAAAAGTTTGTTAACAGGCCAGTCGCCAAATAAATTAGAGGAGGAGGGCAGAGCAAGGGCAGGGCATCCATGTTTATTTATTAGGCAGTGTTGTGAGTATGAGGCAGTTTGTTTGTGTTTATGAATGTATGTATTTAGAAATTTGTGTGCGTTTATGTATAAGGCAGTTTGTGTGTGTGCATTAGGCAGTTTGTATGAGTGTTTCTATTTGGGTGGTGTGTGATTATGAGGCAGTTTGTATGAGTGTTTCTATTAGGTAGTGTGTGTGTGTCAGTCTGTGTGTGTGCATTAGGCAGTTTGTGCGCGTGTATGTATATGGCAGTGTACATGCGTGTGTGTGTATGTATTTGGCAGTGTGTTTTTGCATAAGGTGTTTGTGTGTATGTATCAGGCAGCTTGTGTGTGTATTTGGTTGTGTGTGTGTGCATGTATGCATTAGGCAGTGTTTAGGTGTTTGTGTGCATATTTAAGGCAGTTGGTGTGAGTGTGTGTGAGTATGTATTTGGCAGTGAGCGTGGGTGTATGCATGTGGCTGTGTGTGTATTAGGCAGTGTGTGTGTATGTATTTGGCAGTGTGTGTGTATATATGTTTTAGGCAGTGTGTGTATGTATTTGGCAGTGTGTGTATATATGTATTTATTAGGCAGAGTGTGTGTTTGCATCTATATGACAGTTTGTATATATATATATATATAAGGCAGTTTGAAACAGTACGTTTGTAAATGTTTCTGTAAATCTCAAAACGGCAAAATGTAAATTATGATAAATGCAACAATTCAGTTAAATTACGTTTCCATTATAGCTAGCCAAGCATGTTCCAACACAAAGTCATATGCCTGCCTTGACTAATGAGAAATGTGTCTGAGTCTTAGATAATGCATCGTCTTTTTGGGTGTTGGCGAGGCATTCTGAAAAAAAACATAATGACAGAACGTGAAGCATTAACCTGGATTTGCAATCCCTCAGAGATTAGAGGATTTTACAGCTGCCTGGAAATGCAGTCTATTTTTCAATCCTAAGAATAGCTCCATCAGGCTATTCTTAGCCGCACTAAGCAGCAGCCGCCATGGGCGTAATCCCGGGGCGAAAGGAAGCTATAAATAGGACATGCTGTGCTGGATATTCGCTCAGACTAATTAACTGATTTCAGATTCCATATTGCTCCTTTCACAGCCCTTCAAGGAAAAAGTGCAATTTTGTCTTTGACAGTAAAATAAATGCATCCCATGTGTAAAGATCTTATCGTGATTAAAAAAAAATCAGCTGCAATAGAACGTTAATATAAATACATATCTCCCAAGTGTCCCTATTTAGGAGAGGCAGTCCCTATTTTCGACCCAAATCCCTTTGTGCCTCTTTTCTCTCTTAATGTCCTTCTTTTCAAGGAGCTCCATATTGTTGGGATCAAAGCTCCACTGCAATAATACTCACAGTAACATGTTTTTAAACTACAAGAAATATGTGTTTTGTGCAAGTCACCTATAATTTCTCAGAAGAGCCCCACCCCTAGCCACACCCCTTCTCAGGCCACTAAAATTAAGGTGTCCATCTTTTTTTAATTAAAAAAAGTTGAGAGGAAAAATTTACATCCACAGTAAAAATGTTGTATAATAATAATTGTGAAGTATTAGTTAATGGAAAAATCTTATAATATGTAGAGTTGTGTCCGGGCATTGAAGCTACTTATTGGAGCTTAACGGAAACAGAGGGGTGTTAAAACATATTAAATAGGATTGCCTCGGAGAAAATATAAATAATAGATATAAACAAATTGAGCTGTGGGTGTGGGAAGTACAATAAGCCCTACTAAAATTCAATGTTGTGAATTCTTCTTGTGTCCTAACATTTGGAAGAATTGAAAGCCAGGAGTTGGTACTGTTGCCCATGAACGAGAGTACAGCATTGAGGTCTATGGAGGGTCCCGTGGGTTCCTCCATAGACAGAGCCAATTCCCTGCAGCTTAAATTCCAACACAATCAATATGAATCGATTTTATCTTTTTGAAACACTTATTTTGCAGGTGGGGGCTTACAGTGCATGCTTTAATATACTGCACTAACTGAGTACTTGTCTTTGGTACTTCTAAAAGTGGAATAAAAGAGAAAAAACTTGGAAAGGTGGGACTGAATCTCAAGATCAAGACTGGCCATTCTCCGGAGGGGCACTGTAAATATTCATAGTGATTAATGATTAAGTTCCAGCATTATAATGCACACATCACACTTTCAATATAGGGGCTGGTTGTGCTGCACCAGTTTTTAAAAATGTATGTTCCGGATGTGCTCGTCACAATCCCTTGTTTTGCGGTTTATAGCAGAGCAGCTCTGGACAACTGCCCAGGTCTGCACAAGGGTGAAATAAATGAAAATACAGGTACCTGTATTTGGCTTCTAAAAATAGTTGTTGTTTTTTATTGTACAGATGTTATGCCTTACTGTGACAAATTATGGACAAACTACATTGTATCCATTTGTACAGCGCTACAGAATTTGCTGGCGCTATATGAATAATAAAATAATAATAATAATATCGATATGCAAAGAAATAGTCATGAAACAGTTGGTTGACAATACAAATTATTCTACCCCCTATTGGGTCAGAGCAGGATTCTGCAATGAGAGTGCAATCAGAGATAGGACCGAATCAGCTCCTTCCGTTTAACAATCAAGCAACAGGCTTCTTAGCTATGTAAATGCAGATAAAGATCCACTGCCTCAACAAAGTACAAAAAGCTCTGACAGGGATGCAATTACTCAATACAAGTAACACCACACAGAGCTAGCTTTAAACAGACCCAGCAGGAAGTTATGTTCGGAAGGTATAGCCATTATTTATCCCTTCTTAGTGCCAAGTTTGTAAAAGCAATACATTATGCATGTTAAAACTATGTTACTTTTCTGGAAGCTTGCAAACTAATACATTTTTTTTTTTAAATGATATTTAAAGACAGAATGTGATTGTCTATTACCAGACATGCACCATTTTAACCACCTAACAATCAATGACTGTCTATCCCTCTGGAATTCCAGATCTTCCAGGCTACATCTCCCTAGGTGTTTTGCCAGCACTATGGCTGTGAAAGCATTATGGGAGATGCAGTTCACAACATCAGGAGTGCCGACTGTTGCCTACCCCGGCCTATACCATCGTTAGAATGTGCTGTTAAAGATCTTATTCCAAAATAGGAAAAAGGTGCTCAATTAATGGCAACACGGCTCTGTAGAAGTACCAATGCTAAGCAAGTTTGATATTCCTTACGGTTGTGAGGTTATTATGTACGTGTCTGTGAAGATGGCAAAATGCAGATCCTTAAGTGATTAATTTAGGAAAGTATACCACAGAAGATCAAGATCAAATCCTTAATAGTGTATTTTTCAGTCCACTGTTACCCTCATCCGGACTCTAACCCTAGCCATTATCCTAACCCTAACCTTGATCAAAGTCCTAATCCTAGTCATAAACAAAACACTCGCTCAAGCCATATCTCTAACTCTGATTCTGGTGGAGTGTTGATCTCAAACAAGATGTATAATTTTTTGCTGCCATAAGTATTTTTCCTGATGTTGGGTCCATCCCATACTTACATTATTATTATTATTATTAATATTAATAAAGCGCCAACATGTACAGTGGACTAACAGCCATGTATTTGTAACCAGACAAGTTGGACACACAGAAACAGAGTGATTGAGTGCCCTGCTCAATGAGCATACATGCTAGAGGGAGTGGGGTATAGTGACACAAAAGGTAAGGGAAGGGTAGAAAGGTAGGTTGCTAGAAAAGTATTCATTGAGGGCTTAGTGTTGTTTTGATGACAGTTGCCGGAGAGGAATCAGGGTCCTGGGAGGGAAAGCTGTTCACAGTTTAACTGATATGATTTCCGAAAGAAGTACGTTTTAAAATATGTTTTGAAGGATTTGAGATTGGGTGAAAGTCTAACAGAGGGGGGAAGGGTATTCCATAGGAATACATCTGGGTGAAACAAAAATGCTACAAGTTATATACCCAAACGTCAGTCTACAAACCATGCTAGTAACTAATTTCATGAGTTATATGGGTTTTTTGCAGTAACTATTTACTCAACCCCAATGTATACACAGCCTCTGGTTAGCTAGTTATTTCTCTCCCTTCATCGTTCGGAGCACTACCTGTTCTGTTCTGTCTTATTGCACGTTATGCAATTTATATTATTCCTTCGGGTTACAGGGTCTCCATGACAAATTGCTGTATGCTTGGCTGACTCAGTGATCTCCAAAGTGAAATTCCTCGCTTGTAACAATAATGTGCTCAAATGTCAACATTTACGGACAGAATGCTTCCAAATTAATATCTAGAATATTTGCATTTAGTTCAGTAATGTGTATCATTATATTACTCATTATGGGAGCTACTGTGTGAAAGTTGTACTGACACAAGTGCATTAGCTAATAGAACATAAGAGGTATCTTAAGCTATCTGAAGTAGAATTCATTAATGTTTGATTTTGCTTTTGTAATAGAAGGTAAATTAAAAAAATACACTTGTATTCTTGAGTGTATAGATTTAGAGATGATCACATCAGCTTTTTTTTTTTTTTATCCATAAATATTAATAGTGATTGTGCTTAATAGTGTGCATTATAATGTGTTATTTATTTTTGATTGCCATTTTAATATGTTGGAGTTTTCACACCTTATTGAAAGTAACATGACTCCATGAAATTCAATATAGCACAATTTAATTATATACATTTACGGTCTTGTGTTTCATGGACCACAAGACATCTACTCACATCACTGACATCTTTCCAACAGCTTGAAAATGAAAGCAATGGGGGTCTGATCCAGAAGTTGCCATCTATTTTAGAAGATGATGAATTTGAAGACGATGAGAGATGCCCTTTGCCTGTTAGCCCCAGAGGAGTAAGTCCAGTTGACTCCTCCTTAAAGTTGCCCAAAGCTTTCAGTTCTCCAATGCTTTCTCCCCTCACGCCAAGATCCTTCAAGACTCCCACCAAGAGAGTAGACAAAAACTTTGGAGACATCTTCGTTGGTGGAGAAAAAGGCAAGTTTTCAGCTGGTGATGGGAGCAGACCATGCAAGCTTCAACTTCCCGCATTAAGCATTAGTGCCCCTCCTGTGCTCAGCCCCAGGTAAGTAAACTATTATTTTCTGTTACTTTAATATACTTGAGTCAATTCCCACTGACCTGTGTTTATTGGATGACACTTTGTATTATTATAATCATCATTTTTATAGCACCAACATCATCGGCAGCACTTTGCAATTTTACAATGGGGATGTATAACAGCAAGCAATTGACAAAATAAATAATGTGGATGGAAACAAAATAGTTGAAGAGGTCAATGTACAAATGAGCTCACAATCTAAGAGTGCAAAATTAAAAAAAATACCTGCAAGAATTAAAATCTTCAATCTCTTTACTGTAATTATCTCTATATAAATTCAAACCCTTCTAACAGATGAAGGCATGAAAACAGAGGGGATAAAAATAACATAATTATTACATTTAACAATAAAACATTGAGTACAAATAGGAAAGGTAAAGAAATGTCTTTAAAAAAAACTAGAGGATTCAGGTGTATTTAGTATCAAAGAGACAAATATTAAACTTATCCATTAATATGGTATTAATAAAACTTTGTAGAAAAAAAACCCATTTATATTGGTGCCTACACCTTGACAGGTGCATTTTTTCAAAAATGTGTATTAAATTTAAAAAATTCTGGCTACAAATTATGTGGGGTTTTTTTTGTGTTGGATGCATTGGTGTGGAAAGCAGCAGAATGGGGGCTGGGGAGGAAGGGGAATGAATCCACCTACAAAATAAAATTGGAGAGTGAGAGGGGTAAGATATCCCCATGTCATGGTGGTGTAGCTATCAAATTGTATGTTTTACACCTGAAAGATGAAAAAATAAATGTATTTTAAAAAGGAGTTGGTTGTAATCTCCCCATGAGCCTTTAAACAATTACATTTTAAAATATCAGCAGAAAGATGTTTATTGATTTTTTATTTATTTTATTGTGAGAAATTACATATTTATGTATATTAAAGGTGAGGGCAGGTAGCTTAAATTGGTCTATATCCCATTGTACTAATATGCTACCTTGTTACAGTGTATCACAATGTGTGAATGGGAATATATTTGAACAAGAATAGGTTTAGGGACCTTTCTGTATCTAATATAGTCTATTCTCACTCAACATGCACACACACCTGCATAGTGCAGAAATCTAGATCAATCACTCAATCATGCTGAATACTTGCACAATGCATCTTACTCTCCAGTTAATTGCTCCAACACAATGTTATGCACGATACTGAAAAGACAAACAAGGCAAGGGGGATTAAGCGAAGACAGCATGGGACTCTCCTTCATACATCTAGCGGTGATCTGAGACCCTTTTGGCTGTGTGGAATATTGAAAGAACTCGCACATTCTTACTCTGTTATTGATCGGGTAAACAAAACAGCTTCAAGTGTAGATCATTTGTTTCATAAGGTCTCCTGGTCCTATCAAACTAAAAGCCAAACACGAAAACGTTTTTTCTTTCCCCTTATTTTAGTAACGTATACATTGCCGAACAATTTTATTTAGGGTTTTGTTTTTTTTTATCAACTATTTTACCAGGCAGAATAGAATTGAGATTTCCCCCATTCTCACATGTCTGCTAGTCAAAATGATTAATGAAATGTGGAACTGTTATTATATATTCTAAAATTTCTAACAGATGTATGTGTTAAGTGATGTAGTTGTACAGCAATACAAGATGGATAGATATATAGATAGACAGACAGACAGACGGACGGATCCCAAATAGTGCCAGTGCGCTTATATTGGATTCATTGAATGCACTTCAGTTTAAAGGACCACTATAGGCACCCAGACCACTTCAGCTTAATGAAGTGGTCTGGGTGCCAGGTCCATCTAGGGTTAACTCTGCCTTCTGTAAACATAGCATTGACAGCCGCTAGAGGTGCTTCCGCGCTTTTCACTGTGATTTTCACAGTGAAAAGACGCCAGCGTCCATAGGAAAGCATTGAGAATGCTTTCCTATGGACTGACTGAATGCGCGCGCAGCTCTTGCCAACCATGCACATTCAGCTGATGACGTCCGAGTGAGGAGGAGAGTCCCCAGTGCCAAGGGAGCCTGGCGCTGGAGAAAGGTAAGATTTTAACCCCTTCCTCCCCCTTCAGCCCGGCGGGATGGGGACCATGAGGGTGGGGGGGACCTATAGTGCCAGGAGTTTTCCTGTCACTATAGTGGTCCTTTAAGTTATACTCATGTTGCACTGGCACTATTTAAGTAGTAGATATGCGTGTCTACTACGTATGTTTTGTCTTGTTTAAGACCCACCAATATTGGGATACTGTGAAGTTGTGGTGGGCTTAAAGGGACACTATAGTCACCAGAACAACTACAGCTTATTGAATTTGTTCTAGTGAGTAGAATCATTACCTTTAGGCTTTTTGCTGTAAACACTGTCTTTTCAGAGAAAATGCAGTGTTTAAATTACAACCTAGTGATAACTTCACTAGCCACTCCTAAGATGGCTGTTAGAGATCCTTCCTGGGTCATGGCTGCCTAAAATGCATCCAAACATTCAGTGTCTCCTCCCTCTGCATGCAGACACTGAACTTTCCTCATAGAGATTCATTGATTCAATTCATCTCTATGAGGAGATGCTGATTGGCCAGGGCTGTGTTTGAATCATGCTGGCTCTGCCCCTGATCTGCCTACTTGTCAGTCTCAGCCAATCCTATGGGGAAGCATTGTGATTGGATCAGGCCACCACTTCTGATGATGTCGGCAGACTGCTTGGTTTTTTTGAGGCAAACAGCATGCAGAGTAACAGCTTCTGGCTTGAATACAGTAAGAGTTTGCTATATTTATGGAGGCATGAGGAGCCCAGGGGGGCTAGATGGTGATTTTAACACTATAGGGTCAGGAATACATGTTTGTGTTCCTGACCCTATAGTGATCCTTTAACACGATATGGCCATATGACATAAATAAATCCCCATATTTGTTTGGTAAGATAGGTGATTTTAAATAGCCTTCTAAAATTTAAAACTGCATTTTGTGTGTGCGCATTGTTCCTTGTTTTGGCTACCTTTTGTTTTTTACGACAGCAGTACTACTGAGAAATCATGTTCTGCGTGTGCTACCCTTTTTTCTAGATATAAAGAGAGAACATTTTCTTCCTGAATTACTGAAAACTGTAGCCATGGGACTAAGCAAGATAAAAAGTCATTTGAGCCTAACAGGAACAGCCAAAATGTGATAAATTATTTAGGAATTAATACAGAAAAATAACCAGCAGTGGGTAGAGACTTGGATCCCACAGCAGCTGTGAGACTCTATGTACAAATACGGATGGTTTCCATACTCTAGACAGGAGCTGTGTATTTTGACAAACATACATATTTATAATTATCTTATTATCGTTACCCAGCGAACTATGATGCCTATATAACAGTTTACATTAAACTTCAATTTAAAATGCGATGAACTAGTGGAAACAGTTAATATGGCAATATTTGTTCCTTTTAATTACTGTTCTAACAGAAAAGGCTGCATGATTGGATTACATCACCAGTATATACAAAGCATGTTTGGCTATATCATATATAATTAAAGGGACACTGCAGGCAGAAATTTACTAACATGTATAATGTAGAACAGCTTAGATTTAGCATTCCAAACGTTTGATGTATGCTGTTAGATACTGTTTAAGTTTGCTTCTTTTCTGCACTCCTATGAAAAAATTCCAGTTTGCTATAAGAGATTTAAAGGTATATTTTAAACATAGGTACTGCTAAAGGGAGGCCTTGGCTTTTTAGTATTGTTCTCCACAGTTGGTGGAGGGGACGGGTGGATATTAGAGGGTTTTTTTATTATTATTTTGAGGCAAGCAGCTGCTTCTTAATGTAGCTGCCTCCTATATTATAGTAGTATTGTGCCACTAAGGGGGAGTGGGTGATTGGCCCCGAAAACACAGTCAGGAAGGGTTGCTGGGGAACAGAACCAAAAAACTGTTGATTTAGAGCAGTGCTCCTCAACCCTCTCCTCAAGGCACACCTAACAGTACAGGATTTAGGGATTACCTGGGTGTGTCTAAGGTGTTTAGAAAAATAAAGTTATTTTGTTTTGTTTTTTAAACACCTTAGACACACCTGGGTAATTCCTAAATCCTGGACTGTTAGGTGTGCCTTGAGGAGAGGGTTGAGGAGCACTGATTTAGAGGATAGGGCATAACATAGAACAGGCTAAAATATCTCTACTTTCTGTCAGTGTAGGGGCAGTGGTGTATTTAGGATTTGTGCTGCCCCAGGCATGACTAATCTCGGTACCCTTTCAATCCAAATTTGCGGTTTAAGACCAACACGCACTTCTTTGACTGACAGACACACAACCTCACTAATACATGCACTGACTAATACTCATTAACGTACACACACTCACAGACTACTTATTTGACACACTCTGACAGACACACACATTCACTGACAGCTACACACTCCCTGACAGACTCACTCACTGACAGACACACATTCACTGACAGACATACCCACACTCACCAACAGACACATACACCTTCACGGACAGGCTCAGCTCAGCCAGAAAGCTCCCCCTGCACAATAGGCAAGAAGTGGCACCTGGAGAAGTCAATCCATTTTAAAATAGTTTAAATTAATGCATTGGAGTGGGAAAGTGGGCGGGCAACCTTGGCACCACACTCACTACAGCACACTTTAGTGCTTATAGTGCTTGGAGTGCACCTTTAAGTTGGCATGTTATAGACTAGAGCACTAGGGATTTGCATTGCATTTAATACCTGTTAACATAAATTGTGCCTGTCATGCATATATGATATGTCTTATTCACTGTAGACTAATACATTATATCTGTACACTAAGCTAACCAAATTAATTAGTAAAGATTAATGTTTGTGTGGGTTGTTTTTTTGTTTTTAACGATTAGCTTAAACCTCTGTATTGGCCCATAACTTCTATATACAAAAAATATACTTGCGATTACACCACCCTCATATAGCAACAGTGTTGGACATTGTAATAGTATACATTTGTGTAGCTCACATCAGAGACCCAAGTTCACAGAAAATCATTTAACTCGTACAATGGCTTGTGACTTTTCTGTTACAATGTACAGGTAAATGTAGTATACATTTTCCCTGAGGTATACAATGTAATCTATGCATTTCTTAAAAATAAAAATATTAATACTTGTGACAAGAATGTACTTCAGAATACTGCTTACTATTAATAATAATGCTCTGGTCGACATTAACAATTAAATGCTGCAACATAAAGGGTTAAAACGTGCAATATTTCACTAGGATCTAATTACACTATAGAAAGCCATAAAGTCTAATTACTCAAACAGTGGAGTAGGCCTGAGCTTATTGTGGTCTGTTGCCATAACTACCAAAAGAAAATCATCCTGAAAGTAAACACAGACTGAGCATATCCATTATGGGGGGGGGGGAAAGCAAGTTACATTATCTGGAGGAAATGTGTGTGGGTCATAACAGCTCCATTAGAGGAGAGGATTTTTGTAAAAACAGAACTGAAAAACAACACTCACACATGAAGGTGATCCGACTCACATCTGTAAGGGTTATTCATTACTTTGTGAATTGTCACGAAGTAAAATGTAGTGTCACATTTTAAGCCTCGATGGATGAATTTTATTAAAATTCTCTAAGTAAGCAATGTTTTGATTTTGGCTTTTTCTTAGCCTAAAAAAAATCACTTTGGATTCACCTTAAATCCCTGACATTTCATTTCACACATTAGTGAATAATCACGTATGTCTTTACTGATTAAAACATTTCTGATCACACATATGGGATGTTTATACAATAACAACAATTAATAGCTAACGTTTAGATCTGTAATGTAATGGGTCGTGCCTGCACGCCAGGCCGATAGGCAGTTGCGCATGTGCTGGAAAGCCCCTGTCAGGGTTGCCCTATGTCCTGAGTGCTGAAGCAATCTCATGTAGGCAAAAAAAGCCCAGAGTTCATTTTGTTCAGCTCACGTACTTTTAGTGACATGCTCAGACTGCTGTTATTGGGGACCTGACATTTGCACAGTCGTTATTCGGCATGTGCTACCCCTTACACTTAAATAAAACACTGACACCGATAATTCTGTTGGAATATAAAGTCCACAGCTTTATTAATTAATTATAATAAATTAACATAATCTAGGGTCATTGTCCTACTAGACATTATGTTACTATACCCCCACACAGTACCCCTGACAATGACCCTAGCAATTAAACAATAAATAACAACAAATAACATATAACTTGAAACACACGGCCTACCAAAGAGGCCCCATATCGTCCAGTTAACTGTAGGGGTATACCTCGGACACCCCTACACCCCCAGGTTCGTAGCCACCAAAGAGCTAGAACCAACCAATCCTTAACTCCATCCGGCCTAAACCTCGGCCTGTCCATTTCCAATTCCACGCAAGTTCCAATATATACACCGCCCTGTTCCGCCGCTGTGACCAAGCGGAACTGCGAACTAGGGAGGGTGGGTGGGACAATCTACAGGTAAGAGAGGCTCCAGTTAAAATGGCCCCTATTCTAATATGGCCGCTCTATATATCCCTACTCTCCACCCCCCAAAACATCACTCCCAAAACCCTTCCCACAAACTTAAGCCCATGCCCACTCCCTGGCTCTGTCAAGGCCCACTCCCCATACTGCGTTGCTCCATGGGCTACCTTTCTCTGGTGTTTCGAAGAGCTACAAAGAATTGGACACCAGAGGAAAAACATGAGATAGAGGGATACAGGACTTAAGATTGAGACCGTCCCATTGCATCCGGGACAGTTTGGTGGTTTGAGAGCACAGTAGAGCACAAGTGATGATTGCAATTTTGCAAAAGTGATTAAGTTAGCATGTGTCAGGGAAGATCCTCCAATTAGTGATGTCCATATAACCGTCTCATTTTCTGTGAAGTAACTCTGACCATGTCAGTTTAAATTTTTGATTATTGCCCTGCAGGGAATTGCCTCATTCTCTGTGTAACAATATTCACACTGAGTCATTATTTTTTTGCTATTCTCCATTCTTCCAAACATATATGGCAAGGATTGCACTCATACTGATTGCATATGTTAACCCCCCAAGGACCAGAGGCTAGGCAAATGCCATTATAGCATGAAATGTCATTGTAACGGAGGGATAAATAGAGTGCTGCTGAAATAGCAACAAAAAAAACAACAACTTTAAATAATCAATATCTTCAGAAAATAATAAAATACAATTTTAAAAAAAGCTCATTTTCAGAAGACATACATAAAACTGCATATGACAGATTAACCCCTTAAGGACCAAACTTCTGGAATAAAAGGGAATCATGACATGTCACACATGTCATGGGTCCTTAAGGGGTTAATAAAAAAAACAAACATTTAGCCTGTATGCAAAGCCTTCCACTACATCTAAGTACTCCAGCTTGTGCAGGTTCAAACCAAATCAAATGTTTAAAAGCAGCATAAACAGTAACATGAATACTTTTCCACCAATTATGCAGCTTTATATTAAGATAATCTAGATTCTGAGACTTTAGTGAAATTTTCAAGTGATACGTACATTTGTGTGTTTGTTAGTGTGCCTCTTTCTAAATCTACACAGGACAGGATAACCATATAAAAGTGTTAGTCTTCCCCACCAGCCTGAAGATGTGTTTGGAAAATGGCCTTTATTAAACCTATGGCGCTTTTTTTATTTTTAAGCTCGGCTGACTTCAAAGCACAGCCGACTTAAAAACAGAACTGCTTTCAAAAACTGTCTTGAACATGTGTCTCTAGACAAATTGTAATACCAGAAAATAAATAACAGAACCAAAGGATACAACATCAAATAGGCTTAGGAAGGTCAGAATGATAAAGAAATTCTTTTGTTTTGTATTTCTGAGTCTCATTTCTTAATCGTATCTATTTCTGAGATTTTCAAAGCAAAGGTAATACTGTTGGACCTATACACCAGTCATTTTCAAGATATCTGAAAACATGTAGACAACCAAAAGCATAGTCAAACCTCTTCTGAGGCATAACCAGGTATTAATATGGTCACTTACAAGAAGAAGACAACCAGAATCCAGGTTAGAGACACCACCAGCCTTGAGCAACAGTCAATATGGGCACTGCTTGACTATTATTATCAAGATTTCTGCTAACCAATCTAGCATTAATCTACTAGGGAGCCCGGCCTGTTTGTCTTTTACAGAAACATTTTGAAGTATTTGCTTGTCACATTAGTTGGCCAAAGGTTCAAGCTGATGTTTGTCATTTATTTTGCCATTTGTATAAAATTAGAGTTTGGGTGAATGCAATGTAAGTCATAAAAAGTAAATGTAATTTAAGTGTCTTGGCAAATGTGCGTTCACACTGGTTAAATACTGGAATTCCTAGAGAACATACGATCTAGATAGAATGTCGTACTTTTTTCAAATTAAGGATATGAGGCGGATGTAACTAAAAACTCCACTCTTCGCACAGGTTGCCAGGCATGTGTGAGCAATTTTAGGTCAACCTGCCTTTGAAGAAATTAATTGGGCTGCTGTATGTTGTATCATCATCACTATCATCATCTACCATAGTACGCTGCTTTGAACAAATGTATTACCTACCTACTTACCTACAGCTATTGGGAATCATTGTGAATTTTTGATGTAGCAGCATGTTATTAAAGAAGTTTATAATGATAATATAGGGGTATATGTACATTTTATAGAATGTTTCGGGATTTATATGTACATTTTATAGAATGTTGCTTTTTTAAATCTTTTTAACATTAAATTATCTTATGCATTACTCTAGAAGGGGTTGTGTCTCTTTATTTTACTTTTTCTTCATTACCTCGTTTCCCTGCTGGGCTGGAAAGAGGTGCATTTATATACAAAGCATTAATATGCACAGCACAGCATCTCCACACCCCCTGCAAAAACATTCTACAAAATGTAAAACTAAAAGTAATTGTATATAATTATAGGTGGAAGTTTAGCTATCTATAGTAGAAAAACTGATGTGTGATCTGTAGATGATGTGGCTACTATTTTATCATGCCTATTTGCCATTTGTGGCTCTACAAAAGTTATTCCCTTCATAATATGTAACATTCCAAAAACAGAAATCTAGTCATGGATCATGATTTTTTTTTTTATATGTCTAAGCTAAATTGGTAGGATACCATTTTTAAAAATGGCACCTTTGTTGACTGTTAGTTAAAGAAAAAAAAGAAAAAAGAAAATGGCATGTTAGAGTAATTTCTTTGTGTGTACCTTTCCAGGTTTGTAGATGGCATTGAGACAGACTGTAGCTCACCCACCACTCAGACCTTTGACTTCTGCACAAAGCAGTTGACCCAGGAGAACACATATGGAAGTTCTAATTCCGGTAGGTGAACATCTGATTATGTTTTCTGGAAATCGGCATCAAGATGCACAAAACAGGACACTGCAACATTTCCACTATATCCAGAAGCAATTTGGTTTTCATAAACATTTTCTGGAAATATTACAGATTTACCAGATTTAGATATCATTGTTCTTCTAATAAAATAAAGGGGGGAAGGTGGGATGAAGAATTTTATTGCACCTGAATAGAAGCAATTACCCATAAAATAATTTGTTTTAAAGAAAATTAATTCATTAAAACTCACACATATATTATATTTGAAATAATTTTACCAGATTTAAACGTACACTATGCAGCGTTGTGTTGATTACGGAAAAGGGGGCATAGGGATTACTAGCTTGAGTAAAGGAGGAAAAATAATAGAGAAATTGTTTGTATTGGAAGAGTTATTAGTGGAAGTAGTGGGCAGTGGGAGAAGCTTGAGTATTGCGCCATCTTCTGGAGACCTTGCCTTCTGAAAAAGAAACACTCTAAAATTCAGTCAAAGGTTATAAGACTGTTATATTATTTATTAATAAATAGTGGAATCCTTAAATACTTACAGTTTTTAGCAGTTTAGGACATACAAACCTAAAATATCTGCACCAGGGTTATTCACTAATCCAGAAATGTTTGAGCATCCACCAGAAAATTGTCCATATTATCCATACAGGTAAGCAGCTGAGTTGGAGAATTTTGAGTTGAATTCAGCGATTGCTCTACATATATTTCCCCTATATCTTACAGAAACACAGGGGTCAATCTCTAAGCATGACACAAGAACATAGTGTTCTGAGATATGTGTTTTAATGGAACGAGTAATCTGGTAGTTTCAGCTCTCCCCAACTTTTAACTTACAACTCTACCCAGAAATACACCTATTTTTTTCCTATTATTTCAATAGAAAACTCAGAGACGAGGAAAAGCATTGTGAAACTGAATCAGGAGGTGAGCTCTTTCATATAAACTCTTTATATTTTGCATGCTTTCCACAGGGAACTCTCTTTATATCACTTGTAAACGCTAAAAATCTATAACTTGACAGATTTCCCCCATAGGCCACAATTTAATTCTATCTGTTGAATACAGTCAGTTATAGACTTTTTCAGACAATTTTTTAATAATTTTTTTTAATGCTAGCTGAAATTCAAGTTGCCACACTTGATAAACATGTTTAAAATAAAACCAGCTTAAATGTGCATTGAAAGCATTTAGCTGCATTTGTTTAATGACTAACTCTTTTGGTCATTAAACAAGAAATGAAAAACCCCTACGGGGTCATTATGACTCCCATATTATTATAAATTAGGTTTACCTTTACCTTCCTTAAGTCCTCACCCATCATGTCTTATAGTGTGGCAATATTCACAAGCTAATCTTAAAAGCCAACCAATCAATATTTTGCTGAACTTGCATAGCGCAGGAAAGTCCTTATTATGGCTTTTCCTACCTTGCAAGCCAACCAACCAATATTTTACTGAACTTGCATAGCGCACGAAAGTCCTTATTATGGCTTTTCTTACCTTGCAAGCCAACCAACCAATATTTTACTGAACTTGCATAGCGCACGGAAGTCCTTATTATGGCTTTTCCTACCTTGCAAGCCAACCAACCAATATTTTACTGAACTTGCATAGCGCACGAAAGTCCTTATTATGGCTTTTCTTACCTTGCAAGCCAACCAACCAATATTTTACTGAACTTGCATAGCGCACGAAAGTCCTTATTATGGCTTTTCCTACCTTGCAAGCCAACCAACCAATATTTTACTGAACTTGCATAGCGCACGGAAGTCCTTATTATGGCTTTTCCTACCTTGCAAGCCAACCAACCAATATTTTACTGAACTTGCATAGCGCACGAAAGTCCTTATTATGGCTTTTCTTACCTTGCAAGCCAACCAACCAATATTTTACTGAACTTGCATAGCGCACGAAAGTCCTTATTATGGCTTTTCCATCCTTGCAAGCCAACCAACCAACCAATATTTTACTGAACTTGCATAGCGCACGAAAGTCCTTATTATGGCTTTTCCTACCTTGCAAGCTCATTCTTCATGGGGCCCACCATGGATACAAGCAGATTAATTTTGTCTGAACACATTTTTTTTACCACTTTTTTAAGGGGTCTTTTTTTGTGAACAAAGAAATTGTGAATTTCTCTTAGGGTACTGTATTTGCAACTAAAAATAAATAGTACATTAAAAGATCTACAAAATACCCAGCCAAGAAGATACTGGCTAGATGTCGGTCATAATCATAATGGATCCCGAGCATAGAGTCCCAGGCTTTGCTATTAAGTAGTGTATATGTTTTCTTGTCTTCTTTAATAGTTCTAAAAGTTCTTTGTTTAAAACTACTATTTACGTTTATTTTTCATTTTTAGATGACCATCCTTTCGCAACAAGTCACACAACTGAGCAAGGATCTAAGTGAAATGTTACAGCTCTTAAGACCAGTGTTGATAACCCAGGCTTATATCCCATCCCCTTCCGCTGGTCTCCTCACCCCAACTCTCAACAACACCTTTAGTAACAGCAGTGGCTTCTGCAGTGGGACACAATCCCAAGGAATTCTGCCCAGCCTTAATGGATCAGCTTGCCCTGGCCAGGGAATTGTGGACGTAGCCCAGACTACCACATCTTGGATGGATGCCTTTCCCCCATCTACTCAAGCTATCCAGGCAGAAAATACTACAAGAAAGAACGTCCACCCTGCTCTTTCCCTTGACTCATTTCTCAGACATTCATGTCCTCATCATAGGCAGCACAGAGGTTGTGGCTCTCTGAGTATGAACCAAACATTGTCCCCATGTCATAGTCACCTTCCCCAAAAACAAATGAATCATGTAAGCCAGGTAACCCATAGCAATTCATCACCAGTGATGGCTCCTCACCCACCACCAAGCCGGCAGAATGAGACAAACCGTTCAAGTCCTAGTTTCCTATCCAGCAGAGCATTATCGAATCCCCAAGACTCTGACCCTATTAAGGACAGAGTAGCTGACCTCCTGGGACTGATGTCAAGAGACTACAAAGAGACATCTCCGGCTGCTCTGGAACTGGTCCGTAGTTCATCTGGGGACTCACAGGGTGACATAATCAGATTTATAGACGATGAAGGAACCAATGTTTAGGTTGGAATGTTGGTGAAGCCAAAGCACTGACTGCACGATGTTTACCAAAGTGGAGCACTCCAAGGCTGGACCAAACTGTGACAAAATTCAAGCCTAATGACAACAGAATGTCTTACTACTGCTGAATTTTAATTCTTACTGCCACTTTACTGCTAAAAGAGCAATGGGGAACCCAAACTAGGCCCATATTTCATTTCTTTCCTGAATACATTTGTTTGCATTGAACAATCTCTGGTGTGAAGGCATTATCTGGATTTTAGCAAAACATCTAAGCATTTTATCAATTCAACATTTTAGCACAAGTTAAAATTAAGAAGTGATATGGGTTTTTTAGGTCAATGAAACGGTAAAATTGGTAGCAGAAGACGCCAAGCTTAATAAGTCTAATGACGCAGGCCAGATCCAGTGTGTAAAATGGTTAACAGGATCAAAGGGTATTGCTGTGTGTTTGCAGAAGATTATATGCGCATGGAACTTTTTAATAAAATGTTTCTTTTAGCATGATTTTAATATTAACAACTACTAAGGAAAAGTGTGACAGAGTTGAGCCAAAAAAGTGAAAAAAAAATGTAAAGTTCCTGGATGATTTAATTTTTTTGAGTAAAACAAAAAAGGAGCTTATTTTTCTACATTTGCTACTTGAAGGTTTTTACCAAACTTGTCTGTTTTCAAAGCAAAACTGTTTATCTAAACCTTTTGCTGTCAGAGGGACTAGAGACCGAAAGACTCAGGACCATCTGATAGGGAAAAGGAGGGATGTGTTATCAATTTAAAGGTGCATGCTGTGCAACACATGGATAATTCTCTGAGAGGAATATTCCTGGGAAACTGGAAGAATCTATTTATTTTGCTTTAATAAAGATATTGTATTTGAAAAAAAAAAAATGAACACCTGTATTACTTGCTTGGACTGCAAAGTTGTAGCTTGTTAGCTAATAAGCATATTTTATGGAATGGTAAGATTTAAAAGTTTTTATTCTGTTTTGCCTGCAATGTCCTATAGTATAGTGTTATACAAAACATACCAAATAAGGATTTTAACCAGTAATGCAGTAAGGCGCACATGGTGACATCCATCAAACGTTGGAGGAGATGAGAAGGCACAAAGAGGATTGGAAGAGTGACCGAGGAAGTCTGGCACCTCAGACTGCCAATAGACTTAGACAGATAGCTCCCACTGGAGTCCAGGGAAGCCATCCCCATGTACCCAAAAAGAAAGGAAACACAAGGCTAAGATATATACATTCTTACTTATCTGTCAGTGTGTATGTGTATCTGTGTGTGTCCGTGTCTAAATGTGTTGGTGTACCTTTATTTGTACATATCTGTATCAGTGTTGTGCGTGTGTCAATGTGTGTATTTGTGTATGTCAGTGTGTGTATGTGTGTGTCATCTATGCATTCAAACATCAACACTGCTTACAGGAACAAGCCTGCATTCAAACGTCATCACTGCACACAAATACACCCCTGTAAACAAATATGTCCCTGCACTGAAACATCAACACTGCACACAAATATGCATGTATATTCGAACCTCAACACTTCATACAAATACACACCTGCATTTAAACACAAACATTAAAGGCATGCACAGACCTGCATTCAAACGCCATTATTACAAACACGCACACTATACACAAACACACAACTGCATTCAAATGCCAAAACTGCAAAGAATACACCATTGCATTCAATTGTACACACAAACACAACCCTGCATTCAAACGACAGCACCACACACAAATACACCACTGTCACACCACAAATAGCAACAGTACTTACAAACATAAAACTGCATTCAATTGTCAACATTACACACAAATACACCCCTTTATTCACACTTGCATAATCCATGCATTTAAACACACCTACACAGCTCACAAATGCAACCATGAAAGAATGGGCAAATGGAAAATCCCCAGCTAGCAAAGCATCATGGGAATTGTAGGATACTTGAGGAGCTACCTTTTCTATGAGCTACCTTTAATAGCAGAACCAGTGTCACCCATGTACCCAAGAACAAAATACTGCCAACCGGAGCAGGGCTGTGCTGCCATTGGTCATCTGCCAAGCGGAGCAGGGCTGTGCTGCCATGGTCATTTGCCAACCGGAGCAAGGCTGTGCTGCCATTGGTTATTTGCCAACCGGAGCAGGGCTGTGCTGTCATTGGTCATCTGCCAACCGGAGCAGGGCTGTGCTGCCATTGGTCATGTGCCAACCGGAGCAGGGCTGTGCTGCCATTGGTCATCTGCCAACCAGAGCAGGGCTGTGCTGCCAATGGTCATCTGCTGCCAGCATGCTATGCGTCGTGAGGACATATGCCCAATATGCACCGATTTAACATTAGCCAGCCCAGAAGCCTTGTGGACTTGAAAGGGCTACTACAAGCACCACAACCTCTTCAGCGATTGCAAGTAGTCATGGTGCCTGGAGTCTCTATGTGCAGAGTTTTTTACAGAGATTAAATTAACACTATAGCATTAGGAATACAAACCTGTATTTCTAAAAGTTAATTTTATTTAGTTGAGGCAGGTTAAACTCTGCCTTTAGTTTAAAGACACCCTACCCCCCGCAATGTAAATAAAATGGGGGAAAAAATATTTTACTCCCCTTTTTTCCAGCGCAAATACCAGGTCCCTGCAGCTGCTTAATCCACCTCCTCAAATAGGTGCATTGGGAACAAAATAACCAGGTACACCCAGTGAAATGAAGGTTAGCTGTGAGATCTAGAGGCGTATTTAACCCTGCAATATAAGTATTGTTGTATCTACTAAATGGCAATACTTTACATTGCAGGGTTACAACTAAAGATCCTGGGCACCTAGACAAAGCTGGCTCTAGGGGTGTGCAAACTGTACGGTGGCACAGAGTGCCAGGGCTGCCGGGCAGCCAACATAGTTTACACACGTAGGCGCCTGCTATGCAGTTGCAGAATTTAAAAAGCTGGACACAAATAAGGGAGGAGGGGGAAAGAGCTAAATACACTGCAGGAGCGGAGCTAAACACATGGCAGGGCAGAGCTGAGTGGGCCTGAACCCACCGCCCAGTTACTGCTGCACACTGGGGGGAAGCAGGAAGGAGTCCCTGCTTCCCCAACAACTGCAGTGCCTCCATTCCTCCTTTAGCCAGTGACTATAATGGAAAAAGCAACCTATGTGTGTGTGACTGTCTGCATTTGTGCCTGTCTGCCAATAACTGTGTGTAACTGTCTGTAATTGTGTGTGACTGTTTACCGGTAACTGTATGTGTGTGAGTGTGTGTGTAAGTCTGTCTCCCTGTATCTTTTGGATCGACAGCAAACTTAATTGACACGTCTTTTTTCAGCCTATGTAACTGCGTGTGTGACTGTCTGCCTGTAATTTTGTGTGTGTGTGACTGTCTGCCTATAACTGTGTGTGACTCTCTGCCTGTGACTGTGTGTGGCTGCCTGTAACTGTGTGTGAGACTGTGTGCAAGTGATTATTATTATTATATTTATATACTATGTGCCTGGGCCTGTGTGCAGGTGGCTGTTTTTGACAGTATATGTGTATAACTTTTTGCATCTGACTGCATGTCTGAGTGTGTGTCTGTGTGAGTTAAATACCCACCACAAATATCACACAGAATCAATACATCCATAAGAAATATCACACACGGAGGTGGAGGCGCAGACCAGAATCCCAGCACACTTGACCACCAAAGATCAGCATGCCCCCTCCCTGTAAGGTAACAACATGGAAGGTGGAATGAATATTGTTTTTTTAAAAAAAATTTGGCTTTTAATATTATATATTTAGAATATTTGGTTATTTAATAATTATTAATTTAATGATGCCCTATACAAACACTGTACATGGATGAGCAGATGTGAGATGTGGGAGGGGCGCTGTGAACATTTTTCTTACAGGGGCCTAAAGGACTATGGCCGGCCCTCTATCTAGACCCTTCATTGACATTAAGTAGTCTTGGTGCCTTTGGGCGTCCTTTAACCCCACTGCTGCTGGAGTTATTAGCTGACCCGGAAAAAGAGTTCTGGGCAGGCTAAGATCAAGTCTACGCAAAATTGGTGCCTGATGCTAGCATGCATAGCATGCTGGCGCTGGACAGTTAATTGCAGTACGTTCCACCACTGTCCTCCCCTCAGTCCAACTTCTTTTACATCAGCCTAAGAGGATCGGGATGAAAGGAGAACTTGTTTGGGGAGAGCAGGCCACCACATAATGCACTGTTTTTTTGGCTGCAGCAACCTGTTAACTCTAGAAACATAGAATGTGACGGCAGATAAGAACCACTAGTCTGCCCAATTTTCTAAATAACTAACTCTTTTCTTGTAAAAAATTTCTAACTCTTTACTTGTAAAACACTGTACATACAGATTCCAAACTCCATGATCACTTCAAATCACTTCAATAGCTGGGGCTGCACTCACGGTCTTCAGGTGAGATTTTTCTTTATTTAAATAAAAATTCCAGGGTGATCACATGTACATACTTTAACACACTCACAAATACACACACACAAACTCTCTCAGACATGTGATTTTCTTTTCTTTTCTTTTATAAGGGGTTCAGCCAGCCATCCTATTTGTGCATGGGAGAGCTGGAATAGATCCTCTCTCAAGGGTCCATGGCTGTTTTTCTTGGAGGGCCAATCTGTCAGGCCCCCTCCTGGGGTGGGTCCCTCGAGCTATGAACAAGTGTCCAACTGGTCAGTCCACCCCTGGGAGAAAAAATTAAATATATATATATATATATATATATATATATATATAGAATGCACAACAAATCAATTTCAGCTGAAGTCCAGTCACACCCATGTAAAATAAAACTGGGTTAAACATGAGTTGTGAAAAAAATGTATAATTTAACTCCTTGAAAATTCTGTTATTAGAAGAAAATAACCACCAGATTCTGGTTTTGTTGTATGTTCTGCTAATTAAGGTGAACATTTATAGTTCGGGCCAGTATAAATATATAGCCCAATTTTTAATGACAAAACATATTTTTGAATCCTTTTTCAACAGACATTTATAAAAACAATACATTAACAAGATTGCAGTTAAAAGGTGTTAAAGAACAAAATACAATATTTTAAATTCAAGACACGATTTTTTGTTTGCAGTTTATTTTAAATAGTGAGAATTGGGGAGCAGAGCGGGCTCCGGCACTTTCAGACACAAACTGGGTGTTCCACCCGGGCAACCAGCTTAAACACATTTGCTTGTGCCCCTGTCGCCAAGGGATAACTTGCTGCATCGAAAGACACCTATTTGGACCACCCCGAGACCGACAACCTGCACCGATGAGCTTGAGGCCTACTAGAGACGGAGCTTAGGAGAGGTGGCTGCTCTCCTTGCTCCAAATTGCTGACTTGATCACCCATGCTCCTGCCCCCTCCTCTCCCCCTTTGGACCGGTGGGGGTAAACCCGGTCCCCGCTGGCCACAAAGAGGCCGTCAGGGCACGGAGAATATTAGCAGCCTGTACAGCGGATTTGCCGACTCCAAGTTGGCGGACGCTCGAAGCCTAAATCCCGAGAATTGATGCGGCAACATACCGACAACCCCAGCTGCTTTGACTGCTCTATGATTTAGCTGGAGTCTATATTTGCAAAATTTTGGGCCAAGCTGAAGAAACGCATGGCAACTCCTACATTCTCACCCGCAAAGCCGGAATCGGAAGAAGGAGAGAGGAAGGCCCCCTCTGGACACCAGCATTGTGGTCACTTATGTCTCCCCCAGAATATGCCCTTCTGGACTGAGGGCCACCAAGGGCCTGCCCTGAAAACACTGTCAACGAAAGCAGGGCCCGCCATCCTGAACTGGTGCCCCACCATCAAGACCTCACGCTATCTCACTCGTGGGAAGCATCTGGACTCAGTGGCGTTGGCCCCTACAATGGTCCAGGGCTGGAGGGAAGCCACCACAAGACACTGCCTCACCACCCTACCAAAGGCTATATTTACCTCAGAGAAAGTCTCCCCCTCAAGGCCTCTGTGCGGTGTGGGGTGAAAGCTCCTAAGGGACACCTTTGCTGCTTGGCACCACAGAGTTGTATTACCCATTGCCTACGCCAACCACTCTAACATGGTATCCAGCGGTACTCATAAATTGTTTTTGTATGCTATTCAATTGTTTATTTCCATATTTTCCTGCCACATAACCAGTTGATCCAGCTTGTAGCTTCTTATTTTCTTTCCCTCCTCTGACTATCACTCCTGTTTTAAATATTATAAAATTGTGCATGCCTCTTCTCTTACCCCGATGTAATACGTGATACTAAGCCTGAGGAATGCTGTTTGGGTACCTCAAGCATATTTTTATAAATCTTTTGCACTACAAAAATATTTAAAAAAATAAATAAAAAATAAAAATAGTGAGAAATGTAGAGAAGTTGTTGGGGCCTTTAGTGCCTACTTTTGCCACCAAGGTATAAACATTATTATAAATGAAGGGGTTAATAAATGAGCCAGGACAAAAAACAAACAAACAAAAAAAAAACTGATTTAGCTAGTGGGGCACAGGTACTGTGATGGATTAAATATCTTTTGTACTGTCCTTTTAAACCTAACACAATAGCAATATTTACACAGAAAAGAGAAATCAGAGTTTAAACAGTTTATACAAAAAGCTCAGAGAAAAATCTGAATATAAGTAGCCCAACCTTTATTTAGTGCTTTTGGAAACAGATTATCAGTTAAATCAGCCCTGTATCAGCTCAGGCGTTTCCCAGCAACCAGGATTAATGGGACACTCCAAACACCATAACAACATATGCTCCTTTCACATACAAGGCAAAGAGGTCCCTTATCCCTGTCTCCCTGCACACAATGTCTTGTAAGTGTGTATGTAACAATTAGCAAAACTAACACAGCTAAAAGCCCACTCCCTCGCTCACAGGAATCATAACAGAAGCTTTTGTATTCCCCTGCCCATACAAATACTTGTACTGTGTGTGTCTGTATGACAAATCCACTGTAGTTCCTTTCACAAAACCATAAATTAAAGGGACACTATAGTCACCCAGACCACTTCAGCTCAATGAAGTGGTCAGGGTGCCAGGTCCCTCAGGTTTTAACCCTTCACATGTAAACATAACAGTTTCAGAGAAACTGCTATGTTTACATTTGGGGTTAATACAGCCTCTTGTGGCTGTCTTCCGGACAGCCACTTGAGGCGTATATGCGACGCTGGAGGCGAATTTCACCTCCATCGCGCAGAGCGTCCATAGGAAAGCATTGAGAAATGCCGCGTATGTGCATTCGGCTCCAGTGACGTCGGACGGGGAGGAGAGGTCATCAGCGCCGGGAGCCCGGCGCTGGATTAAGGTAAGTGGCTGAAGGGGTTTTAACCCCTTCAGTGCCACGGGAGGGGGACACTGAGGGTAGGGGCACCCTCATGGCACTATAGTGTCAGGAAAACCGCTTTGTTTTCCTGACACTATAGTGATCCTTGAAGATATTTATAAGTGCAGTTTGTATCCCACCGTATATTAGAGATTATTACAAACTGAATATAATACACATTTTTGGTTTCAAAGACTTTACCTTTAAATATATATGTTTTAATCTTTCTGGAATTAAATAATTGTATTTTTATGTAGTCATAGACCTAGCATCATGCTGTAAAATCAGTTAAATACCACCTTGTAATATTCCTTGGGAGCATTTCAGGGAAACATACCCTGATACGTTCAGAGACGCAGCTGGAACAGGACACACACAGTTATGTAAATTACGTTTATTTTCATAAACATTAAAGCTCCCAGTGTAGTTACTGCATATCTGCATAAAAATGTACGCCAAGTTCTGCTTGATAAGAGGACTTTATAATACACTGGCGTAAAGCAAACAACGCTGTTCTAAAGTGTGTTGTGCTCTTGCTATGGTAACGCGACATCGTGCTGAGACACTTAACTAAACGCGGTCATTAGCCAGGACTGATTTAAGAAGACTGCGCAAATTCCCTCCAGGCCAACGCTTGCCTTCATCTCCTCTTCCATTTATTTTTAATACGTGCGTTTTCTTGTGAGTTGACGAATTGACAGGATACAATGTGATGTAGAGAAATTAGACAGCTTTACCTAAAATCCAGTGCACGAGTGTCAGATAGGTCTGCAGTACTGACAAGAGTAACTAATTCTAATTTTAATCAAGCAGTCTCTCCGGGGCTACTGAGGAATGATAGGGTATTAACCCTTTTCCTGCCAAAATGGAAGAGAGATTAATATTTATATATTTTTTTTACACTGAATGTCAACAAAGAAACACAGGGACAGTCTGATAAATCTCAACCTTGGTGGTTGGTGGAATGTATCTACAAGATAGTAAACTTGACCCAAAGGCCTTGCAGGGGAAGGCATTAGGGCTGATGCCCAGGGATGTGAGGTTCTTTAGCCCTGGATTTCTACAAGTGATGAAGGGACAACGGGATACTAGTTTTTTTTCTTTTTACATGATGCAGCTAATTCTCAAAACAGTCATTTGATATAAGAAACTAGCCGCTCAGGGCCAGATTAAGAGCCCAGTGGGCCTGTGTGGACAATTATGAGGAGCCTAATTACAAAACCACTGACGCAAATCAAATAACCAGAACTGCCGAAAGGGGCAAACATACCCAAAAAGGGGGCATGTCTGTGTCCCCATGTCTCCCAGTCCCTAAGTGTCTGTGTCCCCATGTCACTAAGGGACATTCAGAGACATTGGAACACTGGGAGACATGGGGACATTGAGATACTAGGGAACACTGGGAGACCTGGGAACACTGAGAGACATGGGATACTTGGTGACTTCGAGACACGAGGGGATACTGGGAGGCATGGGGCACTGAGACACTGTGATACATAGAGGACACTGTGATATTTAGGGGACATTGGAGACTTGATAAAGACCTGGGTACAGGTCAAAACATTGTGGTGTCCAATAAACCTGCTTAAATCTATCACAGTGAGTGCCTCAGATTTTCTTTTCTTTTATACTAGGGGACACTGAGACACTTGGGGGCACTGTGAGACATGGGGACACTGGGAGACTAGGGGACTCTGGGAGACTAGGGGACACTGAGAGACACCATGGACACTGAGAGACATGGGGCACTGAGACACTCTGATACATAGGGGCACTGTGATACATAGGGGACATTGGAGACTTGATAAAGACCTGGGTACAGGTCGAAACATTGCGGTGTCCAATTAACCTGCTTAAATCTATCACAGTGAGTGCCTGAGATTTTTTCTTTTATACTAGGGGACACTGAGACACTGGGAGACATGGGGACACAGGGAGACATTGGGACACTGAGACACTGGGAGGCTTGGGGACTTTTGGAGACTAGGAAACACTGAGACACTAGGGACACTGACACACTACGGACACTGAGAGACACCAGGGACACTGGCTGGGAGACATGGGAACACTGAGAGACTAGGGGCCACTGGGAGACATGGGGCCACTGTGTCCCTAGTGTCTCAGGGTCTCCATGTTCCCCAGTGTCCCTATGTCTCCCAGTGTCCCAATTTCTAAGTGTCCCCAGGTATCCAAGTGCCCCCTAGTGTCTCAGTGTCACCAAGTCTCTCTCCATCCCCATCTCTCATAGTTTCCCCTAGTGTCTGTGTCCCCAGGTCTCCCAGTGCCCCCTAGTGTCTCAGTGTTCCCAAGTGTCCCTATGTCTCCCAGTTACCCCTAGTGTCTCAGTGTCCCCATGTCTCACAGTGTCCTCTAGTGCCTCAATGTCCCCCCAGTGTCTGTGTCTCCCTGCAGCCTTTCCCCCATCCCTCACTTACCTGAGCTGTTGGCTGCCTCTGCAGGCTCGGAGCTGATGTCTGAACTCTCTGTGCAAAGCTGCTCCCCGGTGGATCAGTGAGTAGAGAGAGGCAGGGAAGGAGATGCTGTAACTTCTTATCCCTGCCTCTCTCCAAAGAAACAGCAACTGGCTACTGGCCGGCGCTGGTATTGCAGAATAATCTCTGTTTATACTGAGACTGACATTTGTATAGCCGGTATTACTGCAATACCGGCACCGGCTAGGCAGCCTCAAATACCTGGAGAAATACCTGGCAACCCTAAGAAATACATGAGAAATACCTGGAAACCCAAAGAGTAGTGTGTAAAACTATATATATATTTTTAAAATCAATGGGCCTATTCCAGCCATGCGTTAATCCAGCCCTGTAGCCACTACGCTACCAAGGTCCCTCTAGATGACAATGAAAAAAGGAAGTGTAGAAGGTACACTCTCTATTCCTTCTACGTTACATAAAGAAACACTTAAGCGTCCGGAATACAAATGTGTATTCCTGACTCTATAGTGTTAAAAACACTATTTAGGTGGCTGAGATAATCAGAATTGATGGGAAAGCATTGGATTAGTTTAGAACGTCAATTCTGATGATCTCAGCAAAGGAGGCAGAGTGGGGGAGGAGTCACACACTATACTGGCAAATCAGCATTTTCTCATGGAGATGTATTGAATCAACATGTCTCCATGGGGAAACTTCAGCATTTACCAAGCAGAACTAAGCACTGCAGAACTGATCCAGGAAGCACCTACTGGCCATCTGAGTGACTGCCACTGGAGGTGTCCCTAGGCGACAATATAAACAGTTCCTTTTCTCTCAAAAGGCAATGTTCACATTAAACTTGCAGGGACTGACTTTACTCACCAGCACAACTACATCAAGCTGTAGTTGTTCTGGTGGCTATAGTGTCCCTTTAAGTTTGCATTGCCCTGAATTCCTGAAAATGCAGCATGTTCGTGTTTCTGGCTATTTTTGTCATTAGACCTATAATTTGCGAGTACATTGTCAATTCTCCACCATACTCAGTATAGTAAATAAACTGTACAGAATAGCCAAATATTATCTATCTTAATAATTGTTCACAGGTTCAAACTTATTGGATGTATAAAAATGTTAATCTAAAAATGAAAATGAAAAGATATCACTCCATATAGCTGTATTGAAAATGTTATTTTAAATTTCAAAAAGTGGAATATTGGTGTGCTTTGAGGATTATATTGGGAAAGCAGAAATATCAAAACCCACAATTATGTGCTAGAGTGTGTCCATGCCATATACTTACTGGGGTTGCAGTCCAATAACATTTGGGGGTATGAGTGCAGTTCAATATTATTGCTTTAAAGCACAGCTTGAAATCTGTGGAAGCTCCCTATCTACAGCTAGCAGATACTGACTGCAAGGGATATCAGTTATTTTTAGGTGTAACTTTGAAAGGATATGCAAAACATGTGGCAATCTGAACATCTTTTGGAGATAAGAGCTAATGATTTTTGCAATTTTACCACAAAATAATTATGCTGCTGTCATTAGAGAAGCAGACAGCAATTTAATGGGCTACGATTAAACTAAAATCAATTTCTATTATTCTCAAGATACAAAATTACTTAAGCCACTTGCCAAAAAAAAAAAACCCCACTGTATTACTCTTTACAAAGTAAATTATCCCTTTAATGGTGCCTCGCGGTTAGGGTGTTCTAAATAAGAATATCCAAATTAAGAATGAAAGTGCAAGTATTTGAAAAGTTTCAGTGTGTGATCATAACACTTGTTCTATCTCTACGAGAGAACAGATATTTCACGTATTTGCTATTAGACTGCCGTTCTACTTTTTGTTTAATTATGGAAATTATAGTGAATACAATTCTTTAAGTGACGTAGGCGCTAAACAGTGATTAAATATCTAAAACAGTTTATACAATTGTGCAAATATAGCAGCACCTTAAAGTATACTTAGCCCCAAAAACACTCCAAATAGATAAAAGTATTTTAAGGTGCGCTGTGCCTGTAAGACAAAAAAATATTATGTATACAAAACCCATGTAATTAGGTGAGTGTCATATTTAAAGTGCACAAATCTATGTGCTTAAGTTATACTGAAAGTGTACTTCACTCTGTGCTAAAAGCTTTTTACAAAGTGCAATTTGTATAAAGTGCAATATGCTGTGCAAGAACCACTATGTCATGCGTAGAGTATAACACTTACTTAAAACATTCCTTAATGGTATGCGATATTTAATGTACATAAAAAGAAAAGAAAAAATATATAGTGTAGTATAGTTAAAATACAAGAGGAAGTAAAATGATATGAATGGAACTAATCACAAACATAGAGCTTGCTCTAACTGTAAACACCTTGATAAAACATCCAAGTGAATAGGACTTAGAAGCCACCGATGTAGAAAACAGTCTTAATTATAACACATATAAAAAGCTGTGCCAAGCAGCTAAACCTCCATACAACCCGACCGTACAGTTCCGTGGATCAGTCCGTCTGCTGAATGCCGCTGGCTTTACTTTTTTCCGGCTTGTGTTCGGAACTGTCCTCACTCAACTGCGGGTCCTTCCGGGAGGCGAGGAAAACGTAATGACATCTCACACCGTGATGGATTATTAGTTTTGCCGGATTCCCGGCTTCAGTCCTATTCACTTGGATGTTTTATCAAGACTATTACAGTTGGAGCAGGCTTCATCTGCTCTCTGTTTGTGAGTGGTTTCATTCATAGAATTTTACTCTCGTATTTTAACTATATTACACTATATATTTTTTATTTCCTTTTTATATACATTGAATATCACATACGATTAAGGAATGTTTTAAGTAAGTGTATTACTTTACGAATGACAGTGGTTCTTGCACAAAAAAGTGTGAAGTGCACTTTCAGTATAAACTAAGCACATAGATTTATGCACTTTAAAAATTACACTCACCTAATTACATGGATTTTGTATATAAAATAATTTTTTGCCTTAAAGGCACAGCACACCTTAAAATATTTTTATCTGATTGTGGAAATTGTAACAAATGAATTGATTTTTTTTTATTCGGGGCCATTTTAAGGCCTTTTGCAAACAAAATCTGCAGGACGCCATACAATACAAACTGCAAGAAAGGTAGGCCAGACGTGAGATGTAAAATAAATTACAAGAGCTTGCTGTAATGGGTATGGTGCATTGAGAATTCCATTACATAAAATTATGTAATCGATTTTTTGCACAAGCAAACTAAGGTAATATCACTCCTTTTTCCTTTGTCCAACAATCTATAGTTAAATACAACTTAATATTAAATGATGGAAAATAACATTTCATCTATACATTGTGATAGCAAATGTCTAGATTTGTCTAAAATTATTGATTTAAAGAATGCTGTTTCCCCCACCAGTCAGTCAATTCAATGTGCATCCCTCACTTACCTGAGCTTTGGCTGTCTCTGCAGGCTTGGAGCTGATATGGGCAGCAAGTCTGTGCTTCCCAAACACGGGTATAGAGCAGATGTGTGTCTTACAAGAAGTTTAACAACGACTGAAAACATGATTGATGGTCTCAGCAGGAGACAGATGTAATGGAAAAAAATTAAAATATGAACTTTTAATAGTCAATTGTATAACATAAGTCAAGCCAAATGGTTAGAAAACGACAAACCTGAAAACCAATATCTGTTATGACGGGTTCACTGTAAATTGTTTGTTATAGTGTTAAAAGTTTGTCGAGATAAGAGCCAACATGCCAAAAAAGGGGATGCAGGAGTAATGCATAATGTCATCCTCTACACCTCACAATTCTACATAATCCGTACCCTTTTAATCTGACAAAAGCAGATCCATACAATTCCAAGCACCTATCCTTCCAACTACCCCATTCTGCTTTGATGTTGGAACTAATCTGGTTTGTTGTCTCTCTGCCTTCTCCAGCAAAAAGCAATCAACAAAGTAGCCAATTGTAGATTATGCTAACGTAGTGTACCTATAATCTTAATTTTAATAATGACAGGAGGCGAATATTTTGCATAACTTTCTTTACTTTATGCCTCCAGCAGCACAAGTCAATCAATAAACTTTAAACCAATCAGTAACAGGCATCACATCCATATATAAAGCCCTGACAGACACATGACTCCCTCTTTCTTTGATGCGAAAAACAGTCTATTATAACGTCAGGGAATTCAAATAACAGTCCTGAGTAACGTGTAGCACATAACTTGAAACAAAACTTGAAACCTTCCAGTTTTATCTTGTCGTATCCATCTATGATGATTACGCTGAAAAGAACAGAAATACGTGAAAGGTGATGATGGAAACCAACTGTTGTCCACATTAAATCCAGTACTATACGTATCTATATTTATATTAAGTTAATATACTGAAACATTAAACAACCATAGTATACTTAATAATCAACACGGATCTAACACATGTCAACCAGATAAGCATCCCATAAATATACTGAAATACCAAAACCTTATAATTACACTGAGAAAATGACAAACTAGAATATTACTATTTTCCATAGAGTATAGGGAGGGAAAGAAGGAGGGAAAATATTCGCCTCCTGTCATTATTAAAATTAAGATTATAGGTAAACCACGTTGGCATAATCTACAATTTCATCACATGACAGGAGGCTTTATATTTCGCATTTTTAAAGCTGTGCTATGAGCGAGAAGTATGCGTGTGGTTGACGAAAATAAATATACGGAAGTAGTCTATCCGTGTCCAATTCGTCGCTGTAAAATATATAGGCCCCCCCTTGAAGGCCTGAGAAGCAGCCGCGCCTCGTACCGAATGAGTACCCAAAACACGTCTCCACCCCCGCTAGCGATAACAACCAATGAACCCATCTAGACAGAGTATTCATGGTAACTGGCTTGTATGGTTGGTATAAGACCAGCAGATGTCCTGAATGTGACAATCTAAATGTTGTCGTGATCTCCATGTAACAAAGTACCACTTTAACTGCACAAAGACTGGGAACCCGCCGGGAACAGGGTAAGATAGGGACGCGGATAAGATTTCATTCCTTCCGGTGATACCGAAAAGACCGTCTACGTCGAACTCCAGTACATCTGATACCCGACTAAAAGACCTAAAAGTAACGTGACAATGGCTGACGGCTGACGGAGGGATAGGTCCGTGTTATCTGACTAGTTCCAAAAGAACCAAATTAAAGTCCCACAACAGTGATACTTTGACGCATGGTTCTGGACAGTTTGATACCCCGCAGAAAGCGGCATATCAAAGGCTCCTGATCGACCGGAGTGTCGTGAATCGTACTATGCATCGTCGAAAATGGCGGAACGTATCCCGTTAATGGTGAAAAGGTATGATAAAGATTCAGCATCGAGGAGATAGGGGTAATAAAGGGATCACAGTCCTTTCCCATACACCAGCGAACTCCAGGTGTTCCATGCGGATAAGTTATTTTGGGGAATACCTGGTGTCCATGAGTCCCATAATAGGTCTCTAGTTGGTTGCGATAGTCCCTTGACATAGCAGTCTCCCCTGAAAGACACTAATTCACCAACTTCGGATGCTCCTGCATTATCAATGGATGATGTTCTCCTTTTGGATCTGCCCGAAAGCAAGTTAAAACTGAAGGAGCAGAGGATGATCCCGATTAAGGACAACCATTCTGGGTGCCACGCTTGACTCCTTTACCGTGGTAATGAGAACTATAGAAGCCTTCGCTATTCTGATCCCAGTTTCATAGGTGTGTCCACAGTGGTGGATCCAGAGCCTGACCTCGGGAGGAGCACTTGCAGATTATTTAGAGAAATAATCCAGACACAATACCCACTACAGCTCAGTGTAGTGGTTATGGTGCCAGTAGTGCCGGGACCCCTCCCAGAGTAAGTAGTCAAACCGTTTAAGAACAGTTTGACAACTTACCTGAGGTCTGCTTGGAAATGGGGCTGTAGTAGGGCATAGGAGCAGGGGTGCAGTGTGTGTGTGTTTGTGTAAGAAGGACTGTGTGAGCAGTGTGTGTGTGTGAAAGTTGCAGTGTGTACGTGAGGACAGCAGTGTGTGTTAGGGGGGCAGTGTGTGTGTGTGCGTTGCAGTGTGAGTGGGGGCAATGTGTGTATGGGGGGAAGTTTGTGTGTGGGGGGCCAATGTGTGGGTAGGGGGTGTGTGTGTATTGGGGGCAGTGTATGTAGGCAATGTGTGTGTATGGGGGAAGTGTATGTGTGTGTATGGAGGCAGTGTATGTGTGTGGGAGCAGTAGTGTATGTGTATGGTGGGCAATATGAGTATGGGGGCAGTGTATGTATGTGGGGCAATGTGTGTGTATGGGGGCAGTGTATGTATGTGGAGGCAGTGTATGTATGTGGGGGCAGTGTGTGTGTATGGGGGCAGTGAATGTGTATGGGGGCAGTGTATGTGTGTGGGGGCAATGTGTGTGTATGGGGGCAGTGTATGTATGTGGGGGCAATGTGTGTGTATGGGGGCAGTGTATGTATGTGGGGGCAATGTGTACATACTGTCCCCCCTCCCTTCTTACCTTTGTTTAGGGAGGAGGGGGGACATTTCTCGATCCCTGGTGGTCCGGTGGGGAATCCCTGGTGGTCCATGTGGTGAGAGTGAACTCTAGCCCCGTGGCAACGCTCCGTGCTCGCGAGAGAAGGACCTGGAGGAGCTGCAGACTGAGCTCCCCCGGGTCCTCTCTCTCTCCCTCCTCTGCCGGCGGCCAGCAAACAGTGCCTGCGGACCGGAGAGGGAGATCTCTGATCTCCCCTCCGGTCCATGAAGGCACATTGCAGGGCTGGCGCTTGGACAGCGCCAGCCCTGCATTAGCCGGCATGGGAGAGGGAGAACCTCGGATTCTCGGGGGGAGGGGAAGCAATTGCCCCGTTGCCCCCCCTGGATCCGCCAGTGTGTGTCCGGATCTCATGCAGTGAGCTTTCAGCCGCTGTCTGACCCGATAGTGAAGCGGTCCTCGGAAATAGTCAAAGGGTTATGGTGCCTTTCCGCCGTACCCGTCGAATTTCCTTACGAATCGTCGCTATCAATGATGTGGGAAGGTGTAATCCGCCCAAGGTGGAATCTATACCGAAGTAGAGGAACTGAATCACTCGGAATTGGGATCGAACTGTTCACTATGAATCCCAACAATTCCCGAAACTGTAAACATAAATCTCGTTTGTAAACTTAGTCAAGAATTGGATTTGCAAAAGGTCAGTAAGTTGTCTAGGTATGCGACAGCGGATACCCTTTGCTCTTCGGTGCGCCGTGACCGGTTTCAGAAACTTCATGAGGCACCATGTGAACCAGTAGGTAAGTGCCCTTCAAATCCAACCTTGCGAACCCCTTTCGAGGAGTAGATCCCCTAAGAGATGGATACCTTCCTTCTGGAGTTGTCGGTACGCCCCAAAACCATTGGGTTGGCGTAGATTGATGACTGGGCGATAGTCTCCTAAAGTGACCATAGTAATATTAATAAACAGTTGGAGCAAACTGAAAGTCAATTAATAAAGTTTAATTAAAGTGACCATTGCAATATCCAGAAAACCAGTTTGGATTAAAACTGAATGTCTAGCATAAGGTGTCTAACTAAATGGACCATAGCAATATTAATAAAAAACAGTTTGAAGCAAACTGAATGTTAAGCAATACATGTTTAACTAATGACAATTTCCAATATCAGTAAAACAGTTTGGAGCAAAATACTCTGACCTGTGCCTTGGCTGGTAATCAGCAAAGAAAGAGGAAGTCATGTGTCTGTCAGGGCTTTATATATGGATGTGATGCCTGTTACTGATTGGTTTAAAGTTTATTGATTGACTTGTGCTTCTGGAGGCATAAAGTAAAGAAAGTTATGCAAAATATGAAGCCTCCTGTCATGTGATAAAATTGTACCATTGCTCCTATTCCAGCATTACAGGAAAGATACTTTGTACATGGTAAATAAAGCTATAAGTGTTACCAAGAAAGCCTCAAATGGTTCAGCAGATAGCACGCATTATTTTAGATTGCATGGGGAGGGATGTTAATGAAATACTGGGCAATTTTTTGTATATTTAATTTGCATTTTCTCCAAACCAGGTAGTTCCCATGGCAACTGGAGAGATTTCTTTGGAAACCCATGCCAAAAAAATATAAAGTTCCGCTTTCCTTTCAAAGCCAGCATACTATCATTTTATTTCTGTTGCTACTCGCTGATCAGCAACCAGGAGATTAAAAACAAATTGAATCATCTATCTCTGCACAATTACTACAATGTTTTAAAGAAATATAAATGTACATACACACACTGATCAGACACAACATGCTCCTGTATTCATGTCATGTTACTTTGACATGTACCACCTACCTAGAGATTAGACCACGTACATCCCTTCACGGCAGGGGCCTCTTTCAGCAGGATAAAGCACCCTGCCGCAATGAAAACAATGTTCATCAAGCGTTTGAGAAACATAACAAAGAGTTATGGGGTTGCTTTGGGTTTTAACCCCTTGAGGACACAACTTGTGGAATAAAAAGGAATCATGACGGTGTCTGTATGGGTCAGTGTATGTCTGTATGTGTGTCTCTGCATGGGTCAGAGTGTGTATATGGATCAGTGCGTGTGTTAGTTTGCATGGATCAGTGTGTGTTTATAAAACATACAAAGAAATAACCACTGGGAGCAAATGTATAGCAGTCCTACTAAATAGTGTGCCCTCTGGAACACCAGAAAATAGTGAAACATACAAATGGGTAGGAATGCAAAGGATCAGTTAGTGAATCCCAAAGTGTTAATAATGGAATAAAAATACAACCTTGTACTATGGGGACGTAGTCTGTGGTGTGTATAAGAGATACAAACTGAACATACAAACTCACAAAAAGTAAGAGAATATCATGCGCAGCATCCTTAATCAGGTGTAAAGTGACGTCTTCAATGTAGTGGGGTCTTCTTACACTTTAGGGTAGAAAGAGACCAAAAAATAGTGCAGATAGAAATAAAAACATAAGAAATTTATTGCAATTGCACTTACAAGATCACAAGATGGAATATATTCGAAGCTTGGACTTGTCACCAGTGGGGTACCTCAGGGATCTGTACTTGGACCCATTCTCTTTAATATTATTATTAGTGATATTGCAGAAGGTCTTGATGGTAAGGTATGTCTTTTTGCTGATGATACTAAGATATGTAACAGGGTTGATGTTCCAGGAGGGATAAGCCAAATGGCAAATGATTTAGGTAAACTAGAAAAATGGTCAGAATTGTGGCAACTGACATTTAATGTGGATAAGTGCAAGATAATGCATCTTGGACGTAAAAACCCAAGGGCAGAGTACAGAATATTTGATAGAGTCCTAACCTCAACATATGAGGAAAGGGATTTAGGGGTGATTATTTCTGATGACTTAAAGGTAGGCAGACAATGTAATAGAGCAGCAGGAAATGCTAGCAGAATGCTTGGTTGTATAGGGAGAGGTATTAGCAGTAGAAAGAGGGAAGTGCTCATGCCATTGTATAGAAAACTGGTGAGACCTCACTTGGAGTACTGTACACAGTACTGGAGATCATATCTTCAGAAGAATATTGATACCTTAGAGAGGGTTCAGAGAAGGGCTACTAAACTGGTTCATGGATTGTGGGATAAAACTTACCAGGAAAGGTTAAAGGATCTTAACATGTATAGCTTGGAGGAAAGACGAGACAGGAGGGATATGATAGAAACATTTAAATACATAAAGGGAATCAACAGAGTAAAGGAGGAGACAATATTTAAAAGAAGAAAAACTACCACAACAAGAGGACATAGTCTTAAATTAGAGGGACAAAGGTTTAAAAATAATATCAGGAAGTATTACTTTACTGAGAGGGTAGTGGATGCATGGAATAGCCTTCCAGCTGAAGTGGTAGAGGTTAACACAGTAAAGGAGTTTAAGCATGCGTGGGATAGGCATAAGGCTATCCTAACTATAAGATAAGGCCAGGGACTAATGAAAGTATTTAGAAAATTGGGCAGACTAGATGGGCCGAATGGTTCTTATCTGCCGTCACATTCAATGTTTCTATGTTTAGATAAAAAGACATATCTCCACTCTAAAGTGAATAAGGTATGGTAAGGTTCCCAGCATCTGTTGGAGGTCACCGCAGCCAGGCGGATAGCGATGTCCCCGAAGTCTGGCCAACAGGGTGGTGGTCAGGAGGAGAGCCAGCAGGAGAAGCGCGGTCATCCAGCCACCAGGAGCAGTAGTGAGCAAGAGGAGTTCCTGGCTCTGGCCACTGGAGGCAGAAGGGAGCAGCAGGAGTGCTGGGTTGCAGCCACTGGAGGTATCGGTGAGCAGGCCTGAAGGGAGAAGTGCCATTGATCGAGGATCTGGGTGACAGTCTTGATCCAGCGGCTAGGGGGAGGGCCGTGCTGTCTGGAGTATCTGAGGGCGATTAAGCTGGAGATGTCAGTGGTGGGTCTGGAAGTGAGGCAGCGGAGGCCATGCAGGTGGAGTTCCAGGAGGACAGGAGTGGCAGGAACTCGGACACATCTGTTGAAAACAGTTCACGAGGGGTTCCTTCGTTTGGAGGGGCAGCTGCAACGACTGGCAGTACCGGCCAGGTGCAGGCGGCATCGCGGTCTAAGAGCATTCGGCTCACCCACGGCTGTGGGTTGGTGGCCCTTGACATAGCAGTTCCCTTCAGCCCAGAGTCCTAGGGCAGGTGAGCTACAGTTTAAGGGTTTAAGGGTGAGCATAGGGGGATTCAGAGGGGGCGCCTGCGTCCAGATTTTAGGGGCTCTACGTGGTGGGATGCAGCATGGGTCCAGCAGCGAAGGGTTAGTTTAGACAGTGGTGGCAGGTCTGGGGAGTTTTGTCACAGGGGGAGGACTAGCAGGTTCCGTAAGAGGGGGTGCTGGCAAGGCTCTAGGTGTTCCTGTAGTCTCAGCAGGTCAGGGTCCTCTTCTAGGGGGGATTTGTCGGAGGGAGATAGGTTTCGGCGTGATAGGTCCTCCTGTGCTCCCTCAGGTAGGTTTCGGTGTGATAGGTCCTCCTGTGCTCCCTCAGGTAGGTTTCGGTGTGATAGGTCCTCCTGTGCTCCCTCAGGTAAGTTCCAGTCTCAGGTGGGGGGCAGGGGTTCTCAGCGCAGCGGGGTGTTGAGTAAGCACGACAGGCATTGGAGGCGGGGCAGGTGTTCAGAGGCAGCACTCCACCGATCTGTTTCTCCTTCAGAGATGTCGGAGCCCCACAGCCAGCAGCAAGTCAAGGGCACTCAGACACGGCTGCAGCCGAGCTGGCAGTTCATGGCATGCAAGATCCTGGAGTGGCAAGTCGGAAGTCCTCGGAAGCAGCCTGTTTGGTGGTTCAAGGTGAACAGGATCCTGGAGTTCCACATCGGGAGTCCCAATTGGATGGAGTCAACAAAGGTGAGGGCAACTCTATTCCTGGCACGGCACTCACAGGGGGGAAGGGGCACACTGAAGGAGTGGCTTACTGGCAGGCATACAGGCCTTTTTACAGTTCTGAGGGGGGGGCACTGGGGCGTGGGTGCGCAATGCTGAGACACTTGGGGGGGACTGATTCTGCGCTGGTGGCTGATGACGCGGTGGGAATAGGAGCATCTAAGGTAGGGCAGGGCGAGGAGAGTGCGGAGGCAGTATTAGAAGGGTTGCGAACGCAAATTGCCTCAATTCTGATGTCTCTTTCTCTGGCCCCCTGTGGGTCCATTTGAAAGCAGACTTTGGCTCTCTTTTGTTATTTGGACGGGATTTGGGATGCCTATAGGATTTATGGGGAGCTGGCCTGGTGGGGCTATGACGAGCAATTTCGTCAGCGTCTGTCAGCGAATCCTGGTATACGCTGGGATCAAATGGACATCACGTTGTGGCTTAAGCTCATGATGGCCCAGAAGGCTTCGCCCTTTTTCGTGGGGTCGGTGCGGGTGCAGGCGCCTCCTTGTCGGCCTCAGGGAGAAAGGGATGTTGCTTGCTGTTTAACGACAAACAGTGTAAGTAGGCTTCCTCCTGTAGGTTCAGGCATTAATGTTCAGGATGTGGGGGTTCCCATAGCCACTCTAAGTGTTTCAAACGTGGAAGGGCAAGCGGGTTGGTGGCGCAGTTGGAAAGAAAAGGGGAGAACGCCGGTGATCAGAGAAAAGATGCTGCCATGGCTAAGCCGCTATGGTAGGATGGGTGACGCAGAGTTTCTGGAGCAGAGCTTTGAGGGGGGTTTAGGATTCCATTTATTCCGCGGGAGTCGGTGGTATCCTTAGAAAACCTTTGGTCAGTGGCTACATTTCCGGATGTGGTGCGGGACAAGTTGAAGTGGGAGGTGGGTTTGGGGCGCATGTCGGGGCCATTTGCCTCCATTCCATTGCCCAATCTAAGAGTTTCGCCGCTGGGGTTAGTCCTAAAGAGGGAAAGGGGCACGTTTCGCCTGATACACCTACCCCCAGGGTCTTTCAGCTAATGCAGACATTGAACAGGAGCTCTGCTCTGTCTCCTACATGTCGTTCGATAGGGCAGTGGACGTGGTTAGGGAGGCGGTGCCGGGGGCGCTGTTGGCCAAGGTGGATATTGAGGCAGCTTTTCTGTTGCTTCTGGTCCATCCAGAGTGCTACCACCTCCCCGGGTGCTGGTTTAAAGGGGAGTTCTTTGTCGATCTATGTTTACCAATGGGATCCTGGCCTTATTTCGAGAAGTTCAGCACTTTTCTGGAACGGGTGGTGAGGGTAGAGTCCGGATGCAACTCCCTGGTAAATTACCTAGACGATTTCTTGTGTGTAGGTTCGCTCTTCTCCGGAGAAAAGCAGCAGGTGGCTTGACCTTTTGGGGTCTCATTGGCAGAGAAGAAAACAGAGGGCCCGACATCTTACCTCAGTTTTTTGGGTTTGGAGATCAATACATTGCAACGGTTGTGCAGATTGCCGGCGGATAAGTTGTGGATCTTGAGGGAGGTGCTGACAAGAGGGCTGCGGGCCAAGAAGATCACACTTTAGCAGATGCAGTCTCTGATCGGGAGACTTAATTTCATCTGCTGGATTATCCCGGTGGGTAGGGTCTTCTTGCAGTCCCTCTCTTCAGCCACGGCGGGCATCCGGGAAGGCCATCACTTCCTGAGGATATCACGGGCCATGAGAGTGGATTGGCTTCTGTGGGATGTTTTCCTGAGGAAGTTTAATGGCAGGCCCTTTTTTCAGCAGGCAGTTGTCCCGGATGCTGGGTTGGAGCTATATACCGATGCCTCGGGCAGCGTGGGGTTCGGGCGTATTTTCAGGGGAAATGGTGCGCAGCATAGTGGCCTGAGGGTTGGCAGGCTTCCAAGCTCACCTAGAAATTGGCTTTCCTGGAACTGTTTCCCTTAGTGGTTGCGCTGTCGGGTAACAAACTTTCCGCCGCATCGCCAGCAGTGGTGCGGCTGCTGCCTTATTTCATCTTATTGTGTATGGAGCTTAACATCTTGTTTTGGGCTCAGCATGCTCCAGGCTATCTGAATGTAATAGTGGATTCTCTCTATCGACCACAGTGGGAGCAGTTTCGGGTGCCGGCGCTGGAGGCTGATGCAAAAGGTCCGGAGATTGTGTGGCGGCTCGGGACCGATTGTTGCAAGCATGGGTGAGGTCCTTGGTGGCCAAGGTGTGGGCAGAATGGTACGGCCTGGTGGAGTAGGCGGGGGGGTGAGGGAGATGAGGGAACAGTGGCTAGATGTTCTATTGTGGTTTTTGGCGAGCTTAGCTTCGGGAGGGGCTTCTCCAGCGCTGTTAAATAGCAAAATGGCAGCCTTGGCCTTTTGGTTTAAATTGCAGGGGGTTGAGGGTATCACTAAACGACTTAGGCCCTAACAGTGTGCAGGCGTGCACCAGCAGCAATTCCGTCGCTATACGTGAGTCCTTGGCCACCGGGCCCGTGACAACCGTCATAGCTGTCACCCCTGATGGCAGCCCTGGCCCTGAGTGATCAAAATCTAGCTCTGTTCACAGGGTAATCATATAAGTTTTGTCTCTTTATGAATGAACAGTAAAATCCTACTGGGAGTATGCAGTTCAATTTTGGGCACTTATATTAAAGATGACTGTTATGGAACTAGAAAGAATTCAGAGGTACTTTACACATTTAATAAGGCTAACAGACTATTACAGTTATGAAGAAAGGCTAGAAAAACTTGTGCTGTACAAAAAAGGTTTCTATGTAAGGATATGAGGAAAAGTTGTTTTATCAGATCCTGTACATTTTGCTAAATAATGCCTGGATGCTTTGCTGGAAAACAAGATTATTCAAGGATATAAGTTAATATGCGGGATAATGGCTTATTGATCCAGGGTAAAGGCTCACTGCCATTTGAAGCCACACAGAATTTTTCCCAATCCATGGCAATATTGAAAATCACTTAAAATTTTGTTTTTGACCTTCTTTTGGATCAACAGCATGTTTGAAAGTACTTGTTTCGATCTTTTTTATAGAAATATGAGCTCCTGTAGTCAGAAATAATTTACTTTCATAAACTGTGGCAGACATGTAAAGCATTTTCCAGAAAAGACGTGTTTTTGTTAATCTTATGCCAGTCAAAGCAAACATTTAGATCAAATACATTGTTATCCAACATGTCACAGTCAAGATGAAACCTTTAAACACAATTGTGCTATGGTAATTTACTAAAAGGTGAGTTATTGGAAAGTGAAAAACATATACTTATTAAGGCTTTCTAATTTGTCTTCTCTTGGCCTGAAATTTGAAATTCACACTATGTTGCAACATGGACTTTACGTAACAAATGGCCATTGCTGAGTGTGGTATCGTTTTCAATTAGGAAGCTGGACTTTACTGGACATTTGAATATTTCCATGTAAAAGGCATTATCTCAAAGTAAGCTTTACAACAGCAGGTCTAGATGACGAATACTGAAAATATGCACTCTTGCTCCTGGGACTGTGAATTTTTGAAGAATCATACAATATAGGTCAAAATGTCCAATTAGTAGAATATCACCTACTCTGGTAGTTTGAACTCAAAAGTATTTTGGAATATTATGACTTGCATGATCAAAGCGGGCAGTTTATGCACACACTGTACAAGTACTTGGAAGAGAAGCTATTTTATTTTACTGCAGGAAAAGTGAAGAAGTTCTGTTCAGCTACATTCCCCATGAACAGGCATTTTTGAAGCTACTGGCCCAATCTTTTAAAACATTGAATTTTAAGGTTTGCTTTTATATCTCAATTTGACAATTTATCTGTAGAAATAATCCCCATAATTTCATACTGTTTTTTTTTTTCCTTTGTCCCTATAGGGAATAGTTTATTATGGTATGAATCAGTAAAGGCACTCAAGTTACGACTTTCCCAACACATTCTATAACGAATGTGGTGGGAAGACTCATCCTCCAGACCAGCCGTACTTCCCTCTTCTCCCCTGTCAGTCCCTACATTGGTTTCCCATAAGATAGAGAAATCCATTTTAAAGTCTGCTACTTTCTTACAAATCTCTACAAACTGCTGCTCCTACCAATCTATCCTCCCTAATACACAAGTACATCCAGGCCCCTACGCACTGCCGAAAATGTACTTCTATCCTTTGTTCACTTCTGACACATACCTTCAAGACTTCTCTAGGATTTCACTGTTCCTATGGAACTTCCTTTCCTGATCCGTTAGACTCTCACCCATTCTCCATTCCTTCCAAAAATCATTGAATACACACTTATTTAGGAAGCTTATTAACCCCTTAAGGACACATGACATGTTTGACATGTCACGATTCCCTTTTATTCCAGAAGTTTGGTGCTTAAGGGGTTAATTAAACTCTTAAACATCTTGCTTCCTCTTCTGCACCGGTCATCCAAAAAAAGAAAAAACTAAGCCCTCATTGAAAACTATCCTAGTAACCTACTTCTCTACCCTACCATCCTACCATTTTGTGTCACTATACTCCACTCCCTCTGAAATGTAAGCTCATTTGAGGATGGACCTTAACACCCCTCTTTTCCTGTGCATCCAACTCACCTGGTTTCAAATACTTGTCTGTTAGTCCACCAGTTGTACAGCGCTGCGGAATTTGATGGCGCTTTACAAATATTAATATATTTTAAGCAATGAAGATTGAGCCTCTGTTCTGAATAACATTGCAATTGCTCCATCTACAGGCCACAAAAGAAACAAACAAAAAAAAATGATACAGCATCAGTCACTGTATTGAATGTTCAAGCATTCACAGCCATATGCCATTTTATTGTTAGACAAAGGGATACAAGGGATAATAAATGAAACCCTATAACTATCAGGGTTATTCATTACAGTGAGAATTCAAAGTAAATGTAAATTTTAAGGTCAATATGGCCGAACCAGTTATGTTTCCAATTTGGCTACTCAGGCCCTAACTGTGAAATTCACTTTGAGGTCTCACTTTAATAAATAACCCTGTCAAAATGTTGGGATATATGAAACATTTACAAAATATATTCTGAATCTAACAAAAACAAATTTATATATACACACTATATAAAAAAACATTAAACGTTTGTTAAGGAACACTATAGGATCAGGAACACAAAAATGTATTCCTGACACTATATAGTGTTAAAACCACCATCAAAAGATAAGGAGAACACAGGGAAGGGGAGAGATGAGGAGAACACATGGATGGGGGGAAGATGAGAACACAGGGGGAAATGAGAATACAGAGAGGGGGTATATGAGGAGAACACACAGGGAGGGATGAGGAGAACACAGGGGGAAACACAAGGGGAGATGAGAACACAGGGTAGAGGAGAACACAGGAGAACAGGGGAGATGAGAACACAGGGGGGAGAGGAGAACACACAGGGAGGAGGAGAACACAGGGGAGATGAGGAGAACACAGCTAGAGATGAGGAGAACACGGGGAGATGAGGGGAACACGGGGAGATGAAGAAACAAGGGGAGATGAGGAAAACACGGGGGGAGATGAGGAAAACACAGGGGGAGATGAGGAGAACACGGGGGAGATGAGGAGAACACAGGGGAGATGAGGAGAGAGATGAGAACACGGGGGAGATGAGGAGAACACGGGCAGATGAGGAGAACACAGGGGGAGATGAGGAGAACACGGGGGGAGCTGACAACACAGGGAGGGGTGAGATGAGAACACAGGGAGGAGGGGAAGGGTGTGAGGAGAACGTGGGGGAAGGAGAGACCACTAAAGGAGGGCGGGGTGGTGGCGAGACCACTAGGAGAGGGTGGGGGGAGAGCAGAGACCACTAAGGGAGGAAGGGTGGTGAGGGAGTCCACTAAGTGAGGGGGAAGAGTCCACTAAGGGAGGGAGGAGGGGTGTGAGAAGAACATAGGTGGAAGGGTGGAGAGACCACTTATGGAGGGAGGGGGTGGTGGAGAGACCACTGGGGGGGAGCAGAGACCACTAAGGGAGGAAAGGTGGTGAGAGAGTCCACTAAGGGAGGGAGGAGGGGTGTGAGAAGAACGTGGGTGGGGGGGTGGAGACCACTAAAGGTGGGGGGGTTGGAGGAGAGACCACTACAGGAGGGTGGGGGGAGAGGAGAGACCACTAATGGAAAGGTGGGTGAGAAGAGACCACTAGGGGAGGGTGGGGAGAGAGAGTACTAAGGATGGGGGGGAGACAACTAATGGAAAGGGGGGGCAGAGGAGAGCAGAGACTACTAAGGGGGAGATGAGAGACCACTGTGGCGAAACCGACCTCGCCACTGGGCATTGGAAAAGACTGATTGCCAGCCTCCTGCCATGTGACTATGGCCCCTGGGAGGTATTGCCCTTTAAAGACATGATTTGGGCATAATGGATCTGTGTTGTCCTGCTGCTGGCCCTTTAAGAACCATCTGGGGACATACTGGAGTTACTGGGTGTCCACCATTTCCTGTATCAGAGGCACATGGTGAGAACAATGGATGGCGGCCATTTTAACTCACAGACACTGTTTGGACTTTTCAGCACGGTGCCATCTCGCCGGTATTTGGTGCACAGAGACATCGTGCAGTGGTTTTGGACTATACAACAGGGGACACAATATACAGTTATTGTTTTTCATTTAGCCTGCATATGTTCTGTGGAATCTGCATTAAACTGTATCTTCCAAAGTACTGAACGGATCTGGGTGAATTTTGGATATGTGGTTCACTCAGATCCCCTGGTTCCAATGATATACTTTACTTTATTGGGTTATTGCATGTTTTGGGGACCCTGTGATGTCTTTTATGAATATTTCTCTGTCTATGATAATTAGATTACCCATTGTGTAGGGTAATTGTATCACAGGCAGAGGGGAGGATTTTGTGTGGGAGTGTCTGTGTGTATTGTACAGATTGATTGGTTGTTCTGTAAAACCCTGTGGGCAGTACTAAATTTGTGGATTGGGAATAAAAGAGGCTGTATGTGCCAGTACAGTCAGTTCCTGCTTAACCCTCACAGTGAAGTGTCGTCTCATTATTGGGGGAGGATTTATTGTATGCTGTTCCAGTTTGACTGCTAGGAGTGTAAACCTATTCGCATGGTTTTTCCTATTCGGCTGTATACAACATTCATATGCTCCTACGGTTCGGTGGTTTTGGTGTCTGCTGCAGTGCTTGGAGTCCTCAGGAAGCGCTAGGAGCATCCTTCAACGGAGGTACCCAGTCGGGGTGCCAGGTGATCCGTTACACCCACTAATGTAAAGTCGGGGAGAAAAGGAGAGACCGCTAAAGGGAGGGGGGGAGGAGAGTAGAGACCACTAAGGGACAGGGGAGGAGAGGAGAGACCACTAAGGGGCAGGAAGGGAGAGCGCTATAGGAGAGGGGGCAGGACAGGGAGCTCTTTCACACTACATACACACACAATGCATCCCTACACACACAGAAACACGCTATGCAACCCTTACACATAAAGACCATGCATCCTTTGAACACATACACAGAAACACACTGTATCCCTTACACACACATGCAAACAGACAGAAACACAATGCATCTCTTACACACACTCAATGCACCCCTTCCAGACACACACACACTGCATCCCTTACATACACAGAAACGCACCTTGCATCCCTTATGCATACACACACAGATTCACACAATGCATTCATTACACACAACCAGAAACACACAATACATCCCGTATGCACAAACACACACTGCTTTCTATCCCTTATACAAAAACACACGGCTTCCACTACACACAAACATCACCTACACAAACTGGTATCCCTATACACTACATTCCATAAGCACACACATTAGATCCTCTACATTAACACATCCCCTACATACTCCACTCTCTGTGAGCGAACTCATTGGTGGAAAAGGTAGGTGGACTTATGGGTGGACCTTATGGGCATACTCACCGTCAGGCTGGGGGCCCAGACCTTGAGCTGTGTAAGGGGCCCCCAAAAAATGGAGCTGCTTCCCGTTCTCCCAGAACATTGAATTTTGTGACCACAGTTACAACCAGCCTCCAGAGATCCTGTTCTACACCAGACCAGTGGAGCCAAACTGCAGCCAGAGCCCATCACCATCCTCATCTGGTTGTAAGTAGGCAATCCAGTATATTATCAGTGACATGAATCTCTAATTTACCTCACATTAAAGGGACACCATAGTCCCTAGAACCACTGCAGCTTAATGAAGTGGTTCTGGTGTCTATAGCCTGTCCCTGGAGGCTTTTTAATGTAAACACACACTGTGTGCAGCACTGGGGTTAGTTTAAATGGCTGATCATATGGGTGGGGCTTTGTGATGTCACATGCCTAGGGCGGCAAAAATCCTTGCACCGGCCCTGGGCAAATCACAGGCAGAGCCAGCACAGCCCAAACAGGGCCCTGGCTAATCAGCATCTTCTCATAGAGATAAATTGAATCAATGCATCTCTGAGGAAAGTTCAGTGCTTAATATCACTGCCGCAAGAAGGACCTCTAGTAGCCATCTGAGGAGTGGTCAGTGGAGTTATCAATAGGCTGTAATGTAAACATTGTCTGAAAAGACAGTGTTTACTGCAATAAGCCTGAAGGTAATGATTCTACTCACCAGAACAAATACAATAAGCTGTAATCGTTCTGGTGATTATAGTATCCCTTTAACACTTATAGCCTTGATCATCAAATGTTGCAGCTCTATTTTTAATACTAATTTTATTTCATCTATTTACATGCAGTAGTCCAGTTTTATTAACATTTTGAGGCCATACCTTTCACAGAAACACTGTGTTCAATACTTTGCATTTGGAGTTCCTTCGTCTAGTCAATCATATTTGAAACTGGTAAAGAGATGGATGATGTCCAATGCTCGTACACTAGATTAATTATGCTTACATATAGATGCACAAGGCTCCAAAGGCAATACAATTAATAGATATAACACAGCTTCGATATAGACACTAATTTGCAGGAATAGACCAAATATCATACCTGGTACAAAACAGCTTTATTAGGTCTTATATTTGACCCATCCAAACTGCTCTGTAGAGAATGAAAAGCTGCCCATTTTAACATTTACAGACACTGATAACCAACTTACTGTGCAAAACAAAGTTGTACCATGCGGATTTAGGAGATTCCACTAATAAAACATTCGCCTTGGGTTGCAATATAGAAGAGGTTTGCCTGCCATTTCTGATCTGGACTAGCTTTAGTTGAGAGTAAGTTATTAAGCCCTGCTCATTGTCTGCATTCCAGAATACACAGATACACTGTTAACATAGGTCATAAAATTAATTTGGATATTTAATCATGAGAAGAAAAAGATATTGTGAATGGCAAAATGCATTATTTATAATAATATCCAGAAATAATTTCTCCAAATTGTTTACTTACAAAGAAAGAGGGAGGGGAAAAAATGGGAGAAACAGAGAAAGTTACACAAGGAAAATTGGAGCAGAATATATTAGAGCCAAGGAAAAATAAGAGGAAAAAAAAACAAAACATATGGGAAAAAGGAGGAGTGAGAGTGAAAAATACAGTATATGGAAACAAGGGAAAAACACACCACGTTAATGGATAGACAGAAAGATAGAGAATGTATGATGACAAGGGGGAGAGAGAAAGAGTCCTATATCAAGCGAAAATATACAGATACCATAGAAACCTAAACATTTTGCAAAGTAAAAGAATAACAAAAAAACAATATGGCATGGGGATAACTGTGTTAGATGACAAGGGTTATTTATGGGATGAAAGAGACATACAGATTGTAGAAAAGGGTAGTACAAATGGATTATCCGTAAAGAAAACCAAACAGGAATGAAAACACAGAGAGATGTTCATCAGAAGGAACAAGGAGGTAGATTAGTACAAGTGTTTAATAAGTGCAGTTTACTTTCTTTGCACTAATTCCAATTCTCCTTCTGCCTGACTCCATGACATCCCTGTCATAGGGTAACAAGTTCACGGCAGCTTGATTTAAATGTATCATTATAGACACCATAAGCATTGAGCCATTTTAAAAAGGATGTTCAGACAAATTCACCTAGTTTTTTTTCCTTTAGTGATTAAAGCAACACTATAGGGTCAGGAACACAAACCTGTATTCCTGACCCTATAGTATTAAAAGCACTATTTAGATGCTGGCCCTGCCCCTGATCTGCCTTCTTGGCTGATATCATAGGAGAGTATTGGATTGACTGAGATCGTCAAATCTGATGATCTCAGCCAAGGAGGTGGAGCGAGGGGGAGAGTCAAACGCCACCATGGCCAATAAGCATCTCCTCATAGAGATGCATTGAATCAATCACACTGTGCAGCACTGCCCCAAGGGCCACCTTTGCCACACTTATTCCAATTTTGCTTAATTGTTTTTCCTTTAACCACCTTCTGTCTTAACTCTAAAAACCTTCTGCTCGATGCAGATTTTGAAATCCTTCATTTTCTTTAAATTTAATTTTTTCAAACTTTAACCCTCCTCCCTCCTTTAACCCTAATAAACAAGGCACATAGACTTACAAAATGAATCATAAAATGAACTCAAGATAAAAGAGAAAAGCTTTAATTAACTCAGCTTTGCTTGAATAGGCAGTCACCCATGTATTTGTAGAAAACCAAAAATATATACAAAGATTCACTTCAGAAATGCATATAATTTTACTTACAAATATCTGTCTGCTCAAAAATTTAAACAAACTTTTGCGGCACTTAATGTCCTGTGTGTTTCTTGAGCATGTGTATTTATATATATTTATATTTATACATAGATTTTTTTTTCTTAAATAAAATTTTTACAAACTGTATAGAATTTGAAGGTTTTCAGTAAATCTGATTACATGCCCTGGGGAATCTGTTAGAGGGAAGAAAAAAAACAAAAAAAATATAAAAACAAAATGGAAGATGGTTCTGAACTCTTGTTTCTGAGTCTCCAGAGGTTTCTGTAAGTAATAATGATAGGGAGTTGAGGTATTTAGCCACGCACACAAAGAGGTTGCAGCAATAGCATAAAAATCAATGTTAGCACAGAAAAATCCCAAAACGTACAAAAAAAACCAAAAATAATAATAATACTAATAACTCCTTTAGGGCTGAAGGGGTTATACAAAGTAGTCTTTCCAGGTGCAGCTACTTGTTAAGATGGGCTGCACGGAGCATAGAAAGTCCAAGGTGACTGTGTGCACTTATGAGAAAACCAGGCTAGTTTGTCAACAGGTGTTGAGAAAGTTGGGAATGGAATTCGGTGGAGGGATGACGACTCTTTTGAACGTTCATGCAAAGTACTGTTGAAGTGCTGTTTTTGCCCTGAGGGAAAACATGAAGCAAACAATTTTGTTTCATTAGCATTCTAAACTAAGTACTGTAATCATTCTGGCAAATGCTATTAACTGTATAATAAATTAAAATTGTGATATAAGAAAAATTGGTTCCTTCAATGACCCATATTGATTATGTATAGAGGGAATATTACAGCCAGAAAAAGATAATAAATAAACAAAAAATATTCCTACATTATTTCTTTGGAACATTAAAAGACAGACAAATTGCTGTTCAGCTTTAAGTATGGAATTTGAGAAGATACTCAGCAGGTATCACGCAGCAAAGTCTGAAACTGTAAAAAAAACTATCTATAACTAATCTCTGAAAGTAATATGGCTTTTACAGCAAATGAATGGAATCAAGAGGAGGAAATGTAAAAGGAATGTATTATTAAAGTTACTTAATATTATATTAGGGTGAAAAGTGTAATTCCTGTTGAAGCACAGTTTATATATTTATCCCAATTTAAATTTCTCCAATAAGATTACACCTAAAACCACATTTCGAGTCCAGGTTTCTCTGCTAAACACTTACTTGTCACAGAGATTTGGATCTGTTGACTGGCTAAGTTTGTGGAGTATTTCAACAATTCCGATTTCCCGCAGTTTATCTTGGCGTTCTTGTGAACCTAGGGATAGAACAAAGAAGACTAAATTATTGAACTCGCAAAAAAACTTCATGATCTCACTAGTCAAAAACATATACCCTACTTTTTAATTGAGACCAACTGTAAGACTAACAAAAGCAATTATAGAAGAGTTCTACCAGTTATAAAAGATTTAAAAATGGTCATGTTGTCTTGAGTCTGTATGTAAACCTCCAACAGCAGCACTGGAGCATCCATTAGCCAGCCTGGAACAAGATTTCCTGCCTGGATAATGTTAAAGGGACACTCCAGGCACCCAGACAACTTCTGCCCATTTGAGTGGTCTGGGTGGCAACTCCCATCACCCATAATCCTGCAAGTGTAATTATTGCAGTTTTTATAAACTGCAATAATTACCTTGCTGGGTTAAGTCCTCCTCTAGTGGCTGTCTATCAGAGTGTAAAGGTTTTTTTTAAACAATGCTGGACGTCCTCACGCTATGCATTGAATAATGCTTTCCTATGGGGAGGTCTAATGCGCGCGGCCATAACTGGATTCAGGTAAGTGTCTGAAGGAGTTTTAACCCCTTCAGCAACATGGGATGGAGAGGGGCACTGCAGCATCCTGCCTGGAACTGGAGAGTCCCTTTAATTCTCTGCATGTTTCTATGCACAGAATTGCACTCATTGGTTGACAGTGGTGAGCCGACACGCTCAACTAATGAATGGCTGAGATGACCAACTTCTGATTCTGCAGAAGCCAGATGTTGTCACCTTCTGTAGAGAACTTTTGGAGTCCGGCCAGGACCTAGGTAAGAGGATAACCATTGCAAAACAGTTTTCCTTATTACTGGAAAAATGGGCCAGGGTACTCTTGGCATCAAACATTTTTTATTTTTTTTTGAAGGTTTTTATTTATTTATTTTTAAATTTGTATTTCAAAATTGTAAGTAGTACAACATTTTCATGCGGTAAATCAAAATACAATGAAATAACATTCGTTTCATCAGATTTTTCTTGAAGTGTCTGCCACAGTTACCTAATTGGTGGTTGCTGGTGCTATGTAGGAACGATACAAGTGAGCATACTGATATCATAAACATGAAGTTTGAGCATACAATTACACTTAAGCAAATGGTTATATATTTCCCCTGGCTAATAACAGTATACCCTATTTCCAATCATCATGCGGCATTGTGTCCAGCCTTGGACATGTGGGCATTTGAGGGCTTAACTATGTTTGATTGGGTTCTGGGGGTATTGTGAGGAGGGAGAGAGTGATTGCATTTGGGCGCGGGAGTTTCTGGCCTACTTTGCGAGCTTGAGGAGGTATTGGGTCCATGGGTACCAGATCTCTGTGTATTGAAGGTACTGATTTTGGCATCATAACTTGGGAGTAACCCTTTAACATTTATTTAATTAGCTATAAACCATTTCCAGATATTTGGACAGCCAGTGGTACGATTAATCAAAATGTTGAAAGAAAACTCTTAAAGAGTCTCCTCATTTCGCAGAGGGAGTGCCAGAGACAACCATTAATTTTTCATTCAAGCAAGATAGTTCATGATGTTTGTTATTCAAACCAATCTGATCCCATCTACTGTAACCCTGTCATCAGACACAACTTGCCAGAGCCGTAAGAGTGATCTGCTCAAATTCTTGTTACAAAAATCACAAAAAGGATACTGGTGTAAATCTTAAAAAGAAACCACATTATAAGAGTTTATAACAGTGTTATTTAAACAGAAATTGGCACTTTAATAATTGGGACAGGAACATCACCCTGGCTGTCACTCATACAGACAGGGATGTTTTTTCTGCTTGTGTTAGCTCAGAGTTAATGGAAGCGGCACTCGTGCTTCCTAGAAAGTGTGCCTGCCTTCTTCTTTACTCAGTTAGCTGTACAACTCATTGCATCTTATGATACATTGTTTTGGCTTACTTTTAAACTGGCCTTCAGAACTAAAATGAACTCAATCTCTTGGTCAGACCATGCAGAAAATGCCATTTATATTTCCACACCTTACATGTCTTCCACATGGACTGCTGGAACTTCATTCCTCCAAACGCAAACTGAAATCTAAACATAAAGCGAACCCCTCCGCGTGTTCCCTTAACGACCTTCGTGCAGTGCGTTCAGCCTTTAAACATCTGCTGCTGGATGACATGGCACCAGACAGGCATAGATACCATACAAACTGCCTCCAGCATTCCAAAACCTCCAAACACTGTGTGTGTGTGCACATTACATAGAAGGTAACGCACATTACCTAGATTTTGCTGTGCAACTCAAACAAATGTGAGAAGCATATAGATGAAAGGTATGGGTGTACTGTGGGTTGGTAGCAGGACATAAAATGAACTCGAACTCACCTTCCTCTTCATTCCATGTGAGGTTCGCTATACAGAACATAGCTGCCAGTTGCAGCTTCAGGTTAGAATGACCCTGAATAATAGGACAGGATGAAATAAAGAGATGAATATTCAGTATAATTTCTTTACTTTTTCAATTTCTTAACATTCCTTGTTCAGTTAACATACAGAATTATGTGCTATTGAAATTAACGAATGTCAAGAGGATTCTATTGTTATTATTTAAGGTAAGTTATATTTGTTTGTGTCACTAGTATGCCCAAAGATTCCTCCACTGATAAATACTGTTCGTAATAAAATTTAATATGTTAAACAGATCTACATAACATGCAGGGTCATATCTTGACCATATTTTCCTACCACATAATACTTTATTTTCTGCAAGATGTCGTCATTTGTCATGATGAGGTCTTTAGCCGTTGTTCCATCTGCTATGTTGGCCAGAATGCATAGAGTCTAGTGGAGAAAGAATAACAAAGCACATCAGAAGGTGAATATGTCATTGGCTTGACTGAGATTATCTACACCAGGGGTGCCCAAAAGGTTTATCCCCAGATGTTGCAGAACTACAACTCTCATAATGCTTTAGAATGACAAAGTACTTTGAAAGCTGTAATTTTAAAACATCTGGTGATCTACCTTTTGTGCACCCCTGATCTACACTGACAATTCAGGCACATAGGAGATTTTTAGTCATTAATCCAGTCTAAACAGTTGCAGACTGATTTGCCAGGGATATATACGTTTATACGAGAGACAATGCTATATTAAACATAAAACAGTTTTTCTGTATGAAACATTTTTATTTTTTTACTATTCTAATCAAGAATGTGGATGTATGTTGTATTGCCTTCATAGACTTATTATATATAGACATATATTACAGTTCAGTTTTTGTTTACATTTAGAAGCTATTGTCCTTTAATTTTTCTTTAGAATGAATCAGAAGATGAAATAGACAATGTTTTAAATGGAAAAGAGGAACCACAGTCATTGCTGGGAAGTGCTCTTTCATGCATTTCATCGGTCAAGGTTCTACTCTCTATGCAGATAAGGCAAGAGTTATTAATATGGTCCCCACATTGTACTAATCATCCTGGCATTCAGAAAGTAAAGTCTGCCTGTCCTTGACTGTGTAATGTTTTGTTCCATGCTAATGAGGAACTCCCAGTGAAAAGCAGATGCCTTTTGGCAGTTAGATAGTGATCACTAACCTGTTCCTTGACCTCAATGTTATGCTCGCCTTCCAGGATAAAGGTCACTGCCTGCATGATCTGCTTCCCATGGGTACTCATTATCTGGTCTATGTGCTGGAAGTGCAAAAAAAGAGGAAAAGAGTGTCAGACAGTAAGGATTGTGGGCAACATGGCGCGGATGCCCAGCACACATGATTCAAATAAACGCAGCAGAAGAAATTCGCACGCAACATTTCATACCAATAATGTTTGTTTGCTTCCATGAACGTTAACACTAAATCAATTATGACTTCCGTGTAGAGATTGGAAACACTAACCCTCTTAAAGACCAATAACAACAGAAGTCGTATTGCAAAGTAGCCGTTTAATAACTTGTATCAAATTGTATTGTTCCACTTATTTAATGATGGCAGGTCTGAATATAAGCAATAATGGTGCAGGGTCATTATGGGCTAGCTTTACCTATCATTTGTCCTTCAGGAGTTAATGCACTTTACCTCACTTTTAAAACACTGGCAGCATTCATATATAATACTAACTGCATTCAATGTGTTGATATGGGAGCTGATGTCTGTGCCTTACTGTCGAAAAATGATAAAGCAGACAATGCATCCTTCAGCCCTAGTCTCTAGAGCAGTGGTAGGCAATCTTCAGCACTCCTGATGTTATGGACTACATCTCCCCTGATGCATTGCCAGCATTAAGGCTGTGAAAGCATTATGGGAGATGTAGTCCCGAGTGCTCAAGATTGACTACAACTGTATTAGAGGCGGTAAGATCCGAATCACATCTCTGAAAAAGCAGCCTGTTTCAAATCTAAACCGTCACAGCAGCACACAGTCTGCAGAGAGATAAAGTGACTTTCATCAAACAAACACAAAGCAGCCTAACTCTGTGGTTGTTTGATTCAATACATCTTATCTCACCGCAGACTGTGTGCTACAGTGATTTCAAGCTGCACCTGATGGCATTATCAGGCTTACTCATTTACTGTGTATGCAAAATAGTTTAGATGTTTTTTAAAAAAAAAGGTTAAAACATAAGTTACATGCAGCAAGTGGAAGCTGCAATCACATACTTTTGAATTAGTGGATGTTTAAAAATACAGCTTACTCTATAGTTTGGTATTAAAATCATCATAACAAATGATCAATTATGTTTTTTACGCACTTGGAATAAATTTTTTATATTTACAAATTGTTGTGGACTGCAGAATTGTTGACTCAAGTATAAGTTCCTGCATAACACATATTAGAGTGAATTACAGCTGTAGAATAATTTGGTACATTGTCAGGTTGATCATTGAGATTCTAGGAAAGTGTGCAACCATTCTCTACTGGAATTGGTGATCACAATATTGCCTATTAGAACTAGGTAATTGCAATCAAGGTTTAATTAGGAACCCACATTTCTGGATAAATAAAGGGGTTAAATAAAAGTACACTTACTGGGCGTGTGGAGAGTAGATTTCGCAGAAGTCCTAATGTTTTCATCAATACATTGACATCAGAATCAGATAGTAGTCTGAACAGCTGCTCTGTACTTAGACCTCTCAAAATATCAGACTTTATCTTCTGGTCCGCCTGAAAAGCCATGTTCTGTGAAGCATACAAGTTATTTTAATACAAAAGTAGAAATTGAATCAGACATCTTTATTTATATAAATAGACACAATGAGCACCAACACAATGTATGTCCATTTTTAAAGTTTTGTTAAAAACGAAATAATATAATAATTTACAGCTTTAACCAAAATAAGCCTGCCTCCTTAGTCATGCCTGCTTTTTAAGCAATGTACTCCTGGATGTATTTAAAGTTACTTATGTTTAAACTTTTACAAAATTATTAATACAACTGCAAAGTAGTGGTGAAAAATTAATAAATGCACATAACATAGAAGGTTGGTCAGTTTTAGCACATCATTGTCTTTTAATGGAATAAATGGGGAGGGGCACTAATTATGTGTGTTTCCTTTTCCCTTTATGCTCTTACATTTAGCAGAACAAAATTAAAATGCAATATCACTCTTAGCATGCAATCTTTGTTTTTATTATTAAAGGGACACTCAACTGCCAACATACAACATATAGATCACTGTTTAGTAAATACACCCCAAATCAAAACATACATGCATTTAATTATGCATTTTTTTCATTTGAGTTCTAGCTAAAAACAGCTAGCAGAACCTGCAGTTCTCTTGAATGCTGCCTTTGCAAGCCAACCTCTTGTAACCCCGCCCAGACTTCACGTAACTGTCCAATCACAGACTTCCCAATGCAGTTCAATGAGAAGTCTTTGCAAGGCAGGTGCTCTTGGCAATTGCTGCCTCTTGAGTTTGGCTCCAATTAGCTAATGGAACCAAGAAGAAACAGGACCAGTTGTGTGCTTGAAAAGTCAGGGGGGGAGGTAACCAAGTTAATTTGTCAATTTCAATTGAAATCTGTACTTATTGTACAATGAAAACAAAATGAAATAAAACAATGAAGACACACTCTTCATACTTAAAGTTTTTTAGCAAGCTAAAGTGATTAAGGAGTCTGGAGTGTCCCTTTAATATTGGTCTGAGTGGCTTGCTGCAATGCTTGCAACAGCTGGCCTTCACATCCACACACAAACTGCGCAAGAATCAAATTTTATTTTGTAGTGCAACATCATACTTTACAAGTGTCCCTATTTATAGGGAGAGACAATCCCTATTTTGGGCACAAATTTATCTGTTCTTTTATTTCTATCACAATATTCTTTTTAATAGGAACTCAAAATTGTTTGTGTGTCCGAATGTTTAACAGAGCAACAAATCTATTTAGAAATCAGTTTGTGTAAAGATACATTATTATTACTATTCCACATTATATCTTAGTTCCACAAACTGTTATTTGTAAGTCACCTAAAACTTTGCAGAACCACCCCAGCCCGGCCACACTCCCACTCACACCCTTAAAATTAAATTGTCCTTCTTTTCCATTTGAAATATTTGGAAGTATGCAACATAATGCAAACTACCCACCATAAGAGCCCAGATCCCATTGACTCTGAGGGCAGGATTTTCACTGAGAGTCAAACTACACAGCAATTCTACAGCTCCAGATTCCAGTATAGGCTAGGGGTAAAGAGATGCATATAAATATATATAAATGTAAAGAGCATTAAGAGCTAAACATATGCTTATAATACAGAAACATTGTGCAGCATGAGTGTTTTATTTAAACATGATGGATTCCACCAATATCTGAGTGTTTGTACATACACACACACATACACATATAGACACATATAAATACACACATAATTCAATTTTATATATAACCAACTGTACACTGTCATCCATTCTAACAACAACCGTAAAGGGTTGGGTATTCCACAGACACTCACCTCTTTACTAGGGGAAAACTCCAGGAGAAGATTGCATAACGTCGAAGAAGCTACAACAAGGATGTCATCAGGAGCATTCTGTAAGACCTGTAAAGTCAGTAAAGAGGAAGAGGTCAATATGTTTTGTTGGCTCAGCTGGCAGATACACACTCAATAAATACTTACTTGAAAACTAGTAGCTGGCGTGTTAATATGTAATTCTAATTAAATGTTAAAGTGACCACAAAACACCACCTATGCTTCTTGCTTAGGGTATGGTTCAGGAGTACCTGGTTCCTGTCCCCAGATGTTACTACAGTGCTGCAGCTATATGCCTTCCCCACCCTGTGAAGGCATAGGCAAAGCATACATTTTGTGTGCATGCATGGCCACACAGGACGTTTCTAGTATATACACATATCCTCCACTAAAGCAATGGGGAACAATGATTGGCTGATAAATTTCAGCCAGATACTAGCAGATGCGGGCTTTGTTGTTCTGCAGCGAACCAGGGCAAAATAACAAACAAACCATAATCCGTTAAAACAGCAATACACCATGGTTGCCAAAGTATCACTGCATTACTAAGCTTGGTGCCATTAGTATTAAAGCACACTTGGTACCAAACAGTTGGAATTGCATCCCTCAAGAACTGTGTAACATTGATTAGCTACATAGAGCTGACAGATGAATGGATTTTGCAACAGGAACGACATACATTGTATAATCGCCCTTTATTTTCTCCAGATTGTTAACTGGTAATTTTGTTCTTACAGAAGTGCCCTTTTGCACAGTGCTGTTTTACAAGTGATTATGGTTCAGAGTTCAGAATTTGAGACCTTTCTGACAGCATAGCTAGTCATTTTCTGCTCTCTCATTAAGTTTTCACCCACCAAACTGATACACACTGTATTTTCTTATTTTATTGTATTTTATTTACTGTACTAATTTCTGTACACTTGATTTCTCTTGGATCAACAGCACAAGCAGAGATATGAGAAAGGTTAAACTTGGTTGATTTTAGTTTGTTTGTTTTTTTACTCAATATGAAGTTACTCTTTAAAGACTGTTGTACATAAAACAACCAGGATTACAACTATTTCTGAGATGCCGGAAACACACAATCACATCATTGTCAAAGTTCTATTATCCCCCCACCCCCCATTCTAATGTGAGGTGACCAAATCTAAGCCTATTAACCATGTTACTTTGTGGCATTTAATTGTAATTGCGCCAACAATGCCACATTTTACTGCTGACTTTAAATCAGAGTAAGAAATAGGAGTAGATAGTGTAAAATAAATTGTAGCTACGCAACTTAAAAAAAACCCATAAAAAAAAATAAAAATTGGAAAAATACCCCACAAAACTAAATCTACATATAAAAGGTTTTGCTACAGACTATAAACCAAGTTTCAAGTTGTAACCAAATTATTAATTCAGTAATATTTTACTAACTATGGTGCAGAAATATTTTTTAGTATCAGAGATTACTAGGTAAAATGAAGACAGCAGGAAAAATTTGGAACACAACTTTTGAAGTATATACTAAAATTCTATGGCAATTCCACATGTTGCATCCAATTAAGGAAAAGGACACGAGTTGCAGAATTACAACTCCTACAAATAAAGTTTTGCTGTAAAGCAAAAGTGGTAGATCAGTTCCTCAAGCTGCTCATCTACGGTTTGTTTATTCTGATAACCCAAATGATTTAAGTAAAAAAAAAAAAAAATGTTCACATATTCTAGTTAATCCCAAATAAAATGTAATAACGGTCTGACTCATTTGTAAAAAAATAAATTTAAAAAAAATTATCTAATTCTCCCATGGGGGAGAGGGATAAGGGAACATAATGGATCTTGATAGTTTGTATTAGAACAATGTTTTTTATATATAAAAACAAAGACAACTATTTTCACAACTTGTTTAGCTGTCACACTTCTCCCCATGCCAGAACTATAAAAAAAAAAAAAAAAATAATAATAATAATACTGCTATAAAACAGCATTCTCAAAAATATATATCATAATAAACACTCGTAGCTGTAAATATAAAGCACCAAGCTGAGATACCTTCATTAAGGGCTTCCACACTGCATGATCCTGAAAACTTGTCCGTAGCTGCTGTACGGATCTGGACAGACTGTGTAAACATCTAGAAAGAAAGACACATAACATACCATAGCAAATTGTAGCAATATGTGAACCCTGATCATAGAAATACCACCAGATAACTTGTCTTTTAGGTTAAAGGAACACTATAGTCACCTAAATTACTTTAGCTAAATAAAGCAGTTTTAGTGTATAGATCATTCCCCTGCAATTTCACTGCTCAATTCACTGTCATTTAGGAGTTAAATCACTTTGTTTCTGTTTATTCAGCCATAGCCACACCTCCCCTGGCTATGATTGACAGAGCCTGCATGGAAAAAAAAACTGGTTTCACTTTCAAACAGATGTAATTTACCTTAAATAATTGTATCTCAATCTCTAAATTGAACTTTAATCACATACAGGAGGCTCTTGCAGGGTCTAGCAAGCTATTAACATAGCAGTGGATAAGAAAATCTTAATTAAACAGAACTTGCAATAAATAAAGCCTAAATAGGGCTCTGTTTACAGGAAGTGTTTATGGAAGGCTGTGCAAGTCACATGCAGGGAGGTGTGACTAGGGTTCATAAACAAAGGGATTTAACTCCTAAATGGCAGAGGATTGAGCAGTGAGACTGCAGGGGCATGTTCTATACACCAAAACTGCTTCATTAAGCTAAAGTTGTTCAGGTGACTATAGTGTCCCTTTAAATAATAAACTGTATCAAATAGATAATATTTTCATACAGAATTTAAACATTTTTTTTTTTTTATTTGCCCCTCTAAAGAATAGACTGTGCTCAAAGTATAACAAAAATAATGAAAAAATTAATAAAACAAACATATTGGACACAATTCCACAAAACAATTTTTAAACCATATGACTGAACAATTAATTGTCCAGAACTACACTAACACAGAGGTAAAGTGAAAATGTAATATACAATTAGGACCCACTTTTAACTAAACGTACAAAAAAAAATTACCAGGGTAAACTAGGTTTTAATGATAAAGTCTAAACAGAAAATTGGGCAACAAAGATGTGTTTCACAAAACACTAAAAAGGACTTAAGACACGCAACACTTATAGTCATCATAATATGCATGACTGTGCTTGGTTCTTTGCAAGAAAACATTAACATGTCGCAAAGCATTATGCAGGAACATGGGGGTCTGGAAATGTGTTTGTTATAGAAGGAAACAACATGTCAGTAGGGAGAGTTGATGCTCAATGTTTTAAGCCTTGCATTCAAAAAGTCCTTATAGTTTATAAGCCACATTGCCACTTAATCAAATGATATATCACCATAACATGTTTAAACAGATAAAGGGAATCAACACAAAAAAGTAGGAGACAATATTTAAAAGTAGAAAAACTACCACAACAAGAGGACATAGTCTTAAATTAGAGGGGCAAATGTTTAAAATAATATAAGAAAGTATTGGTAGAGGTTAACACAGTGAGGGAGTTTAAGCATGCGTGGGATAGGCATAAGGCTATCCTAACTATAAGATAAGGCTAGGGACTAATGAAAGTATTTAGAAAATTCTGAAGACTAGATGGATCGAATGGTTCTTATCTGTGGATTACTCGTTTGTTGGAAGTAATTGACGGAGGGATTTCTTCCAAAAATATTGTTTCTCGTGATGCGAGAGTAATTCTAGCAGTAAATTAGCTAATTGCATTAACTGATGTTAAAAATCACTGCACTTTCCACTGCATAAACCATTTCAATATGAACATGTTAGGGGTCTAGTGTGATGCGTGAAGATGCAAAGGGCAGGAAGTTTGGAAGACTTGACAATTTATTTCGTACCTGACTGCTGCTAACCGCACCTTGACACTAGACTCTGATAAGCCATTCACAATCCGGTCCATCATATGTTCAGCCTCAATGATCTGGAGAGAGACGTTAATGCAGCATAAATAACATCACGGAGCCCACGACTGCTTGCCAGATTCCTGCTTATAACAGTGACAATAATATATGTAACCCTAATAATAAAGGAAGCACGAATTAAATAAATCCATACTAAAGAACCAATCTATAAAGTGTAACCCAACCTCTTCCTGGATGACCAAAAAGATTGAAGGAAGAAATTAACCTATTGTGGAAGTCTTTGGTTTAATTTTCCCTTTGTGCAGCAAGAAAGTTTCAGTACATGGTTTATTTCATATAGGTAACATACTTTTCACGTTCGCATTTTTTTCTTTTTAAGCAAGCATTAAGATGAGATTTTAAAATATGTGTTTGTCCAGACATTTACTTCCAAATATATTTATTTTTTATTAAATTGCATTCAAAATGACTATTAGGTCCTTAATCTAGTTTAGAGGGATACTATAGTGGCAGGAACACAAAGTATTCCATGCACTATAGCTCCCTCTGCCTCACCCCTCCCCCTCCCCTTCCCCCCCTTAGTTGGCGAATAAAGGGTTACAAATTTTTTTTATTTTTACCTGATCCCCGCATCGATGTCCCTCGGCGCTGGGTTGCGGCTCCAACATCCCTTGACGAGCAGGCGCTAATGACGAGTGCTGCACGTGCATTAGGCCTCCCCATAGGATTGAATCAATGCTTTCATATGGGGAAATAGCTGATGCTGGAAGTTCTAATGCAGAACATGTAGACGTCCAGCATCAGTGAGCTCATTAATATCCAGGAAGTGCCCCCCCAGTGGCTGTCTAGTAGGTAGCCACTGGAGGCAGACTTAGTGCTGCAATGTAAACATTGCAATTTCTCTAGAACTGCAATGTTTACATTGCAGCACTGAGTGCAATAGGAACACTGTACCCAGAAAACGTTAATGAGCTGAATATAGTGTCCCTTTAAACCTGCTTTTAACATATACCTGAGATAGATAGATATGTATCTATGTATACATATACATACAAACACACACACACACACACACACATCCAACCTGGGAGATGGACTGTGTTTCTTAGAATATGTTCCATTCTTCTATGCCACTTTGCCAAAGCCACCAATAATCATTCAGTAAAAAAGGCAACAGTAGGTTAAATATTATGTTTAAATATATTTTTAATTAACAAATTTGCATTTAAGAAGTGTGAAAAATAAAATTATATAAAGAAATTCACACCTTTATGTCCTTTAACTGTGCGCTTCAATTTTGGCTCCTTGTCAATGACAGTTATAAGCTCTGTCCTTTTCACTGGACAGTAAGCATACTGAGAAGGGGGAAAAGAAACCATGTTTCTACACTTCATTGGCAGTCTACCCTTACTGTGTGTGCCTGGACTGAACTGTGATGCAATTTGCAAAAGAAAAAAAAAATTCAAACAAAACACACATTATAGGTAATGTTTAATGTTTGATTAATGTGCTTTCCATAGTGCATCAGAAACAATGTGACTACTAGAATAGTGTTTGTAGTCATTATGAAAACATTGTTTATTTGGAAAACATATCACTATTTTGCAAATAAATACTATTGTTTTGTTTTGTGAGAGTCTTTAAACAGACTAGACCTTAGAACAGGAACAGAATTAGTACATTTCAAATTGGCTTCTGTCAATCACGTGATATTGGAATGTGTCTTAAAGGAAGTGTCTTAAAGGAACACTCCGGATACCATAACAACTTCCTTGGAATTAGGTTATGGTGGTGCCAGGAGGTCACCAATCGTTAAGAAACAGTTTAACCCAAATATCTTGAATCAAGTACCATTTAGCTCTGCCCCTTTTCTTCCACATTTCTACGAGGCTTGAATCAGAAAGCCTCGCAAAAGAGCGGCGTTGATTGGTTTGAAACATTGGCTGACACGCAAAGTCAATCAGTAGATTCACATATACAAAACAGCTTGAGAAATGTGCAGATTTTAATCAAGCCATTTTGTGAGTCAGCACCAGGGGACTCCTGGCACCACAATAACTATGAAGTTGTTAATGTGCTCGGAGGTTCCCTTTAATCATATCCACTTTTCTGAAATATATCAAAGCTGTACACACGTAATTAACATATTTAAAGTAGAAAGTTGACGTACAAAATTATACATGTGGGAAAACCCCTGCAGTTTTAATGGAATTTAGCGGAAACAAATTAAAGCATATTGAATGAAATCGCTTGTCAAAATGTGTGTTGGGGGAAAGTTACATTTGCAGAAAGAAGCAAAAACAAGTATTTTATTTTTGAATGACCAATTCTTTTTATTGGGAAATTGCCCATGGGTGAGAAAATTATGATACAAAAATTAACCAAATACACAAAAACTACAATTCACACATTACAGAAAATACAGAAACAGAGTACTACTGTAGAGCCACATAGATAATACAACTTCACAAAACCAATATTTAAAAGCAAAATTCAGTGTATGAAAATAGCATGGGAATTTACTTGATTTTAGCACTGCATTTTGTCAACACAAACAAAAAAGTTATTCACCAAGTGTGAACAGTTAGAAGCTCAAAGTGATATCCAAATAGCTAAACTAGAAGAATTCTTTATTTCCAGTCCTGCTATTATTGTCTAAAACAGGGGTGCTCAAAAGGTAGATCAACCAAGGTTTTAAAACTACAGCTTCTATGATGCCTCGCCATTCTAAAGGCATTCCAAAAGGCATGCAAAGCATCATGGGAGTTTTTCTACAACATCTGGAGATCTACCTTTGGGGCGCCCCTGGTCTATAACATTTATGTGAGTTCCCAGTAGTGAATAATATGCGTGTTCCCAGTAGTGAATAATATGGTCTTAAAATGTAACTGGAATTGTGTTGACCTCTGCCACTTCTTACTCTTATGTTTTGAGATTTCACAAATGGCACTGTCAGAGCAGGCATTCTTAACATGTTCTTAACATGACTCCAAGGGTTTTGCCTTATTTGGATCAACAGCAAAAACATATCCAAGAGAAGCTGAACTTGATGGACACGTGTCTTTTCAGCCCAAGTAACTTATTCAGTTATTCTGTTGTGACTAATTCTAAAGTACATGCTTCCAGTAATCTCGCATCTTGTCCAGTGTGCAGGACTTCATTATAAAAAAAAATTGCATATACTTATTTTATTGGAAAAAAGAAAGTGTTGGGCTATGCAATAAAAAACAAAGAAAAGGATAACTCTGTCTTTTAATATAAACAGCCAAATAACTTAATTACAAAAAATAAAATAAAAATAACATTGTATTGAACCTCTAAACTCGCTCAGAGTGTTTTCTGATAAACACATAGTTCAATACCATTGTGGGCTCTAGTATTTTAGTGTTAACTAAGCCTATAGCCACTTCAATTGTACTGTTGTATTCCTGTTACATTTCCTCACCTTATGTAATCATGTCCACAATAAGACATTCATTGAATGTGGCAGGTAGATCTAACGTGATATTCAGAGCAAAGGAATATCTGCCCTGTTGTCTAAAAGAGGAATTGTTGGGGGTCTGTAACTCTGGGTTAAGAACAGCGCTGATTCTTTAACTACATCAAAGACAGAGAACTGGTACTTATCACTAAAACTGATAAGTAAACTCTAGTAAAAGAAGTTAGGTGTAATAATAATATTAATAAGATCCCAACACCTTCTTTCATTTAATGGATTAATAAAAACAAACATTTTTATTTATTAAATGCTTGCAGAAGCCAGATATTTAAAATCCACTATACATAAAGATTTTTCACTGACAGAACTGCTAGCTAAATAACACTATTATTGATTTATATTGTAGAGGATCTACACAGACCATACATTCTCAACAGATACGTCAGTTTGTATATTTAGGTTTTAAACATATCCTTCTATCCATCAATTCAGTCTTCTCTACTACTGTCACTAAAGAAGATATATCACCTGCCTTTTCCCATATTTCAAACAGTTGTCGAGACTCCCAAAAGTTGTCGAGGCTGTTTTAAGTAAACTGCTTTTCTGCTTCATGGGAAGTAATGTGCTGCACATCAAATGTTTTACAACTGGATATTTTATAGTTGCGGTTACAAGAAATGTAAGGAACAAGAACAGATTTGTAGTGCATCATATTCCAAAATACAGAGTTTGACAGGGTATTTTTATCGGACAGGGTTTTTTATTGGATTAATTATTTTTATTCAATTTTTTGATAAAGTCCTGTTTTGTTGCTATGCACAAGGGCTTTAAAAAATGATTTTTAATCCTTGTGAAGACTGGCAGATTTTCTGAAGCATTAACAAATACCCGACTGTTCTACGTACACAATCTATGTTCCCCAATAGAAAGTAAAAACAAACATGAATTCATGAAAAATATTTTAAAAGGGTAGAGGTGTCAATGTCTACTTTTATAGAAACAGGAGACGGGTACATTGAGGTTTAGTAAGAAGGACAGGGAGAGAGATGATGTGAGAGAGAGAGGGGGAGATGGTGTCTGTGTACAAGAGACAAGTTGAGTAAAAGGACAGAGACAGTTATATCTGACTTCAGCATTCCTAGAGGAGACAGGACATCATTGTGGCATGAATGTATTGCATTCAAGTTTGCACATGCATACAGCACTGTTTACAAAGTATGAGCTTGCGCTATTGTTGCGCAGCAGGACAGGACCACGAAACTGGTACTGCGTAACCCAGGACTTTTGAGTTATGCTATTAGTAAGCCATTAAAAGCGTCATCAGTGACAGCAAACCGGTTTTGCATATACAAAAAAAATGCATAGGTCTGCCCTCCATAAATCGGAGGCATTCAAATTTCACAATAAAAGTTTGGGCTCCACTGAGATTTGTGGGATTAGCTCTAGACCCGAGGTAACTTAGCCCCCATTCTTAAAACACTTTTTTTTTTTTTTAAGATATTGGGTGAGATAGGGGGTACTTTAATGTATGTTTCTAACAAAGGAAAAAGACAAATCACATGATGATCATTGCTTTAAGGCCACTTGATATAACAGTTACATAGCTGAAAAGAGACTTGCGTCCATCAAGATCAGCCTTCCTCACATTTGTTTTTGCTGTTGATCCAAAAGAAGGCAAAAAACCCAGTTTGAAGCACTTCCAATTTTGCATAAATTAGGGGGGAGAGGGGGAAATCCTTTTTGACTCCAGAATGTCAGTCAGATTAATCCTCGGATCAAGAAGCTATAACCCTACATTGAAAATTTATATCCTTGAATATTCTGTTTTTGCAAGTATGCGTCTAGTTGCTGTTTGAACATCTGTATGGACTCTGATAAAACCACTTCTTCAGGCAGAGAATTCCACATCCTTATAGTTCTTACAGTAAAAAAAAAAACAAAAAAACAAAAAAACACCTTTTCTTTGCCTTACACGAAATCTTCTTTCTTCCAGTCTAAATGCATGACCTTGTGTCCTATGTAAAGTCCGGTTTGTGAATAGATTTCCACACAATTGGTTTGTATTTTCCCCGGATATATTTGTATAATGTTATCATATCCCCTCTGAGGCGACGATTTCCTAAACTAAAGAGGTATACATTTTTTAACCTTTCTTCGTAGCAGATATAAGAAACGAAAAAGGAGACTGAGCTATTTTAGGAAAAACTAAGTGCAAGTCTATGATATACTTCCTATGAAAACATGGTAACATGATAAGGGCAAATCTTTACTTGCCCGGCAGAACCTAAGGAAGGTGATCTCAAAACCAGCATCACTCCTTCATGCTAAGGCAAGCACAGGAACACTACAGCTATAGGAGTTGTGAAGGGGACATCAACAGCCTACACTGGACCTTTTGTCTGTACTTATACCACTAGGCCTGAAGATTTCCACAATCTCTGAGGACTGTGTCCAGCCTGTAATGGGCATAGGCTGAACGGCTCACCAGGCATACTGCAGTATCTCACATCATCACACTGCAATTGATATTTCATCATTCTATTGCTGTTCCCTTTTATTTCTTTTATCTGGTTGATTCCATGACACCTAGGGAGCTATCTTGGGTGGATCACTTTCTGGTATTAAAATTGTTAAGAATATCTATACTTCAGTTTATTCATTTAGACACATCTTTTTTAATTTCTGCCTTCACTTTATTCATGTTTTTTCCAATATAAAAATGTGCAGTCTTATTGACGTTTTAAGTAATATTCATATCCTTATTATTGTCATTTATACACTTGGCAAAATGTCTACATCAAACTTGCAATATACATTTGCAGAACCCCCAAGTTTGATGTTCCCAAAAGCAGGCCACCAATGAGAAGGGGATAAAGGGGGCAGGCCAGTGATACGACTGCATCACTGGCTCCACCCACGGGGCAAACCGCCTAGAAAGGTGGCGTGTCAGTCCACATTACCGGCAAGTCAGGCAGGAGTGAATGCCAGCCCTCTGAGGGCAGACCGTGCAGGGAGCACTGTTTTAGTGTTCTTTGCAGAGTCCTAGTATCCCGGGTGCAGCATGAGCATGTGGAATGATGTGCTTGCACTACACTTTTTGTGGGGAGTTCCCTTGTGTCCCAAAAAGCCAGACACCAGGGAATAAAGTCGAGACAGGACCTGTAAATTGGGATACTTTAGAAGCATGCATTCATAGAAATGTGATTAAAAAACACACATCAAAATAGCAACAACAAAAAATACATGAGAATTGTTATGTACATAAAAAAAATATTGTATTATATGTGGGCACATCACAATTAAAGCATTAGATAAAGCTTTGAAGCAACTCAGCAATTTGTTGCATATGGCATACACCTAGTCCCTTCAGTACCAAGCAATTTTTGTTTGAAAAAAATATTAACATAACATTTATTTCAAACACGAGGTCCATAGCTAGTACTTAAATGTATGATAAAAACAACAAACTTGTGTACACATTGCTGTTAAGAAAAACAATGAGAATTATATAAATTTAAGTAATTTTTATTTTTCATGTAATCGATTCATTCTTTAAAGCTTTTCATTCCTCCGATGTTTCTACAGTTAGTATACAGCATCTCTTATGGAATATTTCACACAGGGTACGAAATATTAATATAAAAGGAAAAAAAAATATTGTCACAGAGTATATATGACAAAAAGTGATCAAATTTGTCAAATATCTTGCTAGTAGGTAAGGACTGTGATAGCATTACCAGCTTAACATCTTACGAAGAATGGTAACAGAATAGATCAGTGTATTGCAGTTGCTGTAATCTACTTGGGTTTTGTCAAGGTATTTGATATGGTTCCTCACAATAGGTTACTATACAAAATTTAAAGCAACTGGTTTAGATGGTTTAGATGAAAATTGCTATCTGATTGCATGGTTGGTATAGGAAAAATGTACAAGTTGGACAAAGGTGGTAAGTGGAGGGGTCTGTTCTGGGTCCTATTCTCTTTGATTTGCTTATTATTATTTTTGCAATAGGAATTGCAGAGGACACAAAACTAAGCAACATAATACATGCAGCCAAGTGGCAACTGAGTGGCATGTAGATAAATGCAAAGTTATGTATTTTGGAGTGAGGAATGCACATGCAACATATATCCAAAGTAGTACCAAGTTAGGGAAATAAATTACAAAGACTAGGAAGCAAACAGCCTAAGCAACAATGTGCAAAGTCAGGTAGCAGTGCTAAGGCCCGTAAGGTAGTGTCAAGCATAAAACTGGGTATTAATTCATGGGACAAAGAAGGAGGTGGTTATGGAACTAGGAAGAGTGCAGAGGCTGCTACAAAATTAATTAGGGAAATAAAATTTTTTAGTGATGAAGAAACTCGAAAAAGCTTTAATGTCTCTACATGCGGAAAAGGGAAACTCAAAGTGGATATGATAACATTATACAAATAAGTATAGGGCCAGTACAAAAACAGTTCTTTGGTAGTTTATTCATTAAAGGGCATCTGTCACGCGCCAAACAACTGCATAACATTTTATCTATACATTGTGCTAGCAGTTTTTCTAGCAAATGTATAGATTAGGAGAAAAATATTTCTACTTGAAAATATTTTCCTCCTAGCGGTCAGTCAATTCCTAGGCATGCCATGGCATTAACAGATAATGGAGAGCAGAAAACACCTTGCACAGCGCATGCCCTTTTGTTGCTATGGAAACTCCCTAGCAGGCGCTTCTAGCACTTTTTAGGGAGTATAGGAACAGAGTGACATGTCGTCACTCCGTTTGGAAGCCAGCTTGCCAATGTCACTGACAGGATTAGCCCTGCTTGGGAATGCATCCCAAGCAGGGCAAATCAAAGAAGACTTCAAGAGGAGTGTAGGCAGAGTGGAGGACAGTCCTGAGGTGAGAGTAACACGTACAAAGTAGCGCTGGAAAGGAGGAAAAGTAAGTAAATCTTTGTATTTTACATTGAATACATCATGTGTCTTGTGATATTTGGTGTATTCAATATATATGGGAGCGATTGCAGGTAAGTTAATTTTTTCATAACAGGTTCACTTTAAAGGAACACAGTGGTCACCAGAACAACTTAACCTTAATGAAGTTGTTATGGTGCCGGGAGGTCCCAGACGCCTGTTTCTCGTATTTTACGCATCCATCAATGATCGAGACTTCAATTTTGAAGAAACAGATAAGGCGTGCTAATAGGCTGAGAGCAACAATTTACTGTCTCAGCATTTCTCTAGCTGTATGAGATATATAACCTAAGGAAGATCATTAAGGGGTTTGATTTGCCTTTTGGATCAACAACAGTAATACGGATACACAAAAAGCGGAAATTGACTGACCAGAGTATTTTTCTTCAGCCTATGTAAACGTATAAAATATAAAAATAATGTCTGCATTTGAGAATAAAATCCCCACTTAAATTAAGTTAAATTTCTATTTAAAAAAAAAACAAAAAAAAAAAAAAAAACAATAAATCCCTGTAAAGCTATTTTAATGCTAAGAGGCGTACGAAAGATACCATTTTGTGACTATAGGGATGGCATGTTCTGTGAAGTTTATTTTATTGTTTTGAAGGGGCAGGATATGTCATTTTCAGGTTATCTGCAGACATTAAATGTGTGGAAAGAGTTCCTGACAGAGAAATGTGTTCCTCCATAGGATGACGATTTTTTTTTCATTTTTTAATATAAATATAGGTAAGTGAGGATTTATGGAATACATTTTGTTTTGCAAAGCAAATGAAAGCAAAAACATGTATATACAGTTTTGGTAGTGAAGGATTTATCCAGTCGAAAATTATGCTGATGGATTCAAATTTCCCAACATCAAGAGGCAATAAATTCAACAATTGCATTTGTGAAACCATATATTTAATTTAATAATACACATTACTGGACTAACAGCATCTGTTCAAAATGTACAGTATCTAAATCAGTGATTTTCTGGCATGTGACAAAAACCTCCCCATTGGAAATCTTTCAAGAATATGCTGGGCCATTAGAAACAGAATGCGTTTAGACAATGGATGTGTGCTAAACATATAATATGGAAGCATTTTGCACATAGTGCATACATTTTATAGTTTGTACACCTCTGTGTTTCACATATGTTGAGTGATTGCATTTAATTTCAGGTGTTGACAAAACATCATTAGTATCTTAAATCCACATATATTATTACGGGTCAATCTAAATTTGAAGGAGTCACAAACTGGGTATATTCTAGGCTAGGCACTCTCTCTCCTTTATCTGTATCAGGCCCCGAGACACAATGTGTCCCAAAGGCAGATCTCCATCTCGGCCTTATAACTGTAATTTAGTAAAAGTTGCTGGAATTTAAACTATGGACCTGTGACAGTTGAAATGTATTCTTGGCATTTTATTTTCTAACCGTAAAAGGAATGCTGCAAGCACCGTAACCACAACCACCTGCATTGGTGGTTATGGTACCAGGAGTGCCCTAGAGCCGTCCTTTGGTAAGGCGCCAAGCCGTTTTTGTACTGTCTGTCAACTTACCTGGGTACTGCTGGGTGCCCGCAACCACTGCTTCCAGTCTTCTGCTGCAGGAGAATCCAGTTAGCCCTACAGAGCCAAGAAGTTTAATGCAGGACCATGCTCACTGGCTGAGAGCATCAGCTGAGCGCTCTTAGTCCATGAGCCCAGTTCTGGATCATCTGTTTATTCTCCTGCAGGAGAAGACCAGATGTGGTGTCAGTGCCCAGGTAAGTTGTTAATCATACAAAAACGGTTTAAGTACATACCGTGGGATGACACCAGTGCACTCCTGGCAACATAACCATTACAGCGGGTGGTCAGTAGTTATGGTGCTTGGAGTGTTTCATTATGAGTAGAGATCTAGGAGGAAGTGAGCCATGCAAGATTTGTTTAACAGATAATTGGGTAGAAATTTTAGTAATTTTTGCTGTGAGTCCTGAGTTTAGAGAAATAATGCTTTGCAATGTCATATAGACTTCGTTGTAAGGGATGAATGTGTAATTTTGCACATGTGTAAAATGGCCAATGTCATATATAAGGAGTTTGACTTCTAAGCCGCTACATAAAATATTTATATCATGCATAAAAAAATGTGCAGTGCTAGTGCTAAACACAGGTAATAAACATGATATTTGGTCATCCTCGTACCGTTATGCTATGCTAGTTTTCTAATGGCATTACAACAAAACCAAAGGCATGACCCATTCATTCATTCTTCTGATAACTCTCTCAGTCTCTCCTTTTGATTTAAAACAAGACAGTCACTGTTAATTCTCTTCCCGCGACTTTTTCAGGTGGGTGTCACACCCTGTCTGCTGGCTGACAGGACTGGGGGGCGACCCTCTCCCAGACTCACCTTCTTCCTGATGTCTTCATCATTTGCTCCAAGTGATGCATAGAGTTTGAAGGCAGCCTGGCGCAACTCATGGGCGTGCTTTAAATCATGGTCAAGCTGGGGCCAAAAAAAAAAAAACAGATACACGGTGAGAGGGAATACAGACACAGATCACACTACACCATGCCAATAGTATAAAAAACATAGCAACTTTTCTGTAGCTTTACTAAACCCAACCAAACTCAATTTGTCACCCTTGATCAAATACTCATTCAGTCTGTGTTAATAAATAAGCAGTCTTATCTAGAAATAAGGAAATAAGACAAAATCATCCAGCATTCTGCTGCTTCCAATCATGCCCCAAACACATTCAGAATTTTGTAAATTCACATTTTGTAGAGCTTTTTTCTATGTAACCAATGGCTAAAAAATGGTTTCTAATCATGTTCTAACTATTGGCCAATCACTGGTATTTTTACAATGATTACACTACTTTGGCAATTTGCACCACCTTTTAGACCATATCACTGCTACAAATCCTCCATACCCCAAATAATTACTTATGCACTAGACAAAGTGCACAATCCCTTAAAAGCATAGTCAACCCATTTGATTTAGGGTTCAGTAAAGATAAATATGATTTTGATTCACTGCCCATGCCCTTTCAATTCTGAGCTTCTTGCAGTGCTACTCTATTACTCTTGGCATTACAGGAATGGACAAGAAGAAAAAATAAAAATGAAAAAAAATGAGATAGCCAATAATCACAGAGTTCCGTAGTGACTCAAGTAGCAGCCTCTCTGTGCTGAAGGCAAGGAAGCCCATCAGACAGGGTGGGTTGTGGTGTCAGGAAAAGGACAGTTTACTATAAAAAAAATCTCTTGGATGTTTCACTAAAGAATTGTAGTTTTTTTCCCCCATTTTGTAAAAACACTGCTACTAAATTAGTATTAAGGAAAAGAGTGGCGTGGGAAATACATTTCCATCAACAGATATTCCAGTAAAATGAAATGAAATTTAAAAAAAAATTAACAATCAATCAGAACAGAAGCATGCATAACATACAAAACAACTAGTAGAAATTTCACAAAAGTAAAAAGGAATTCTATGCAAAAAAATAAAATAACACAAAACAATAAAAAAGTAGAAACACATAGTGTAAGTGTGAAACTTAAAAAACATTCACAAAAACATAGTGAGCTCTTTAAATTTAGGCAACTGGTTTGGACAGGCAAACACTTACCAGGAGAGTAAGACAAATTAAAGTCAAAGTATCCTCACCTTCTCTTCTGCAGTCAGCAGGGAGCAATGTTGGGTGTACGATGTCATTTGTGACAATGGAAGTGTAATAGAGGCTGCAGTACACTGGGATTCATCCCCAGTCCCTCTGGGCTCTGCTTCCTCTGGACCAGTGAAAGTCTGCCCTGTTCCTCTGTGCTGCAGTGTAAATTGCCAGGAAAAGAAGAGGGAAAAGAGGACAGGTTTGTGCTGACCAATAAGGAGCAGAAACCCTGGAAAGGGGGACTAGAGAGTAACCTCTACGCACTGCAGCCTATTGAAGATGAGCGATATGGGGTGAAGAGAGGCTGCCTCCTGACTTATACAGGATATGGAAAAAAGAACTCTAAAATTGGGGCAGGGACTTCAGAAATAAAAAAGTCAGGATATTGTTTGAACTAGGCTTGTGCAAAAATCTGTTTCAACTGGTTCGAACAAATCAAAATCCATTTAATCTAAGCCCAAACAAATTGGTCCATTTGGGATTTACCAGAGGAGTCTTACTCATTAAATTAAACTCCATAAGTAAACCCCAGATAGATTGATTTTTCTGGGCATAGTTTAAAGGGAATTTGATTTGTTTGAACCAGCTGAAATGCATTTTGCACATGTCTAGTTTATAAATGTGTTAATGACATTTCATATTAGGGATGAATGTCTGGTAGCCCTAGTGCTTACAAAATGACTATCCTACCTCTTATAGAGAAGAAAAAATATATATATATATATATACACCTGAAGAGATGCGAACATTAAGAAGTTGTTTAATAAATGCCTTGTATTTTAAGCATATTCCTTTATACAGTTTGATAGTCTCAGGACGGTTCAGGTTCTATTTATATCCCTAGTTGGATTGGGTAAATCATATATCCTGAATAGATGGTGGTCCTTCAATGAGAACCACTATTAAAGGAAATCAATAGCCTATTATACAAATAATCACATGTTACTGCATACATTCCATTCCTAAAACAGCTAACTTAATAATCACAGTATGGTAATAAGACTTTAGAGAACACATGCATACACGTCAATTCAGATTGGAGTCATCAGTGCCATAGAAAGAAAAACAAGCATGCATTCAGTCACACGACAGTTCCCACAATGTCACTATTGATCAGCACGCTCCAGGTGTAAAGAAAATCAACAAAGTATACACACCCTTTTTATGTCGGTGATGGCACTAACTGAGCTGGGGTACTTGAAGTAGTCGGCAAGCATGGAGATCAAATGGTCAGTGATGCTGGCAATCCTCTGCAGCTCCACATCAGGCTCAATTAGGTAAGCCAACGTTTCTGCACCTTCCACCCTTTCCTCCAGAAGTCTCTCTTTGTTACACATGCGTACCAAGCAGGGAAGGGTCTGAAAGAGGCAGCAGGCAATAAAATAAAATGGTGAGATTCTAGGTTTAAATATGCATAAATAACTACATCAATAAAATGATAATGGTTGTCAATTTCAACACTTTATCATTCAGGCATGAGATGTGGCTGAAGTGGAAGCATTGTTGGCTGTGCCAAATCAATAAAAAATAAGTTGGAGACATATTGCCCACCCTGGTAGAAGACCTACCATGAATACAACACAAAATAAAATTATACGCACATATCAATATTTGTCAAGAACATATTTGACAGGGGCCTAAATTTCTTATATTGCATCTATTTAAAGACCAATTCTTTAATTCTATAACAACACAAATGACACAATCTTCAATTGTTCTGTAATCTAATACAAAATAAATACTTTAAATTATTTACATTATCATAGGCTTCTACATTGTATTGATTAAAGCTGTTCTGTTATAGAAAAGAAATGTAATATGAACAGTTGCTTGGGGCATAATGAATATGATGTATCTCTCCAAGCCACTGACTATCCATCATATTATCAAGGACACCTAATTTGGGGTTTTGGCCTTCATGGGGCCTCATCAGTGAGGCGTAGCAGATACCCCACAAGGCAAATGGTCTTCCTCATGCAAATCATCCAACTTCTTACAAAGTTAGAACATTCATAAGGAGATAACCTACATATATAAGCACTGTATAACGTACAAATATAAACAAGAAAATTCTACTTACCTTTAACACAATGCATGTATCATCCGTTCGAATGGATCCCGCTCTACACATATATGTTAAACTAAAAAAAAAATTAAAAAAAAGATTTTTAGTGCCGGCTTATTTTCGCTCTCATTCATTATTATGAATACCATTGACATTGATTGGTTGTAGGGTTACTTTGCATAGCTGGCCAACATACAAATAACATTCAGGAGATCAAGATGCATATTTTAACTGACCATTAGTGTCAGGACCTTTGGATATCATTGGATTTCACATTACCTATGTGTGAACTTGCTACACTCCCTTATTTTCCATATAGTATACACTTCACTCTCTAGTTAACCCAAATATTACTTTAGTTCTTGAAAACCTAAACATAAAAATACAGATAAGGCATGAAGTGGCTACAGTATGTGACCGATCCTTAGGCTTCTGATCAAAGATAGATGCTTTTATACAGCATCTACATAATTTGCTTATATAAAACATTTATTGTATGTATGCAAGGATTTTCCTTTCCTGTGCATTTTAGTCAATTTAGCAGCACACCACACGCATTTACCTGTGACAAGTTAAAGCCAATGGAAGCAAGCAATGACGAGTTTCTCAAACAAGAAATTAAATATTTCCCAGCACACAATGAATTCATTTCACTACTTTAACAATACATAAAGAAATAAATCATGGTGCTATGTCTTTTGTTCAGTACAGATCACAGAGTTAAGGATTTTGTTTGATGTTACCATTTAGCAGCGGTCAGCTGCATTTCTATAGGTTTATCTCTCTGTAGCATCTTCACAAAGATCTGTGGTAACAATTCTCCATCAACCAGAACTGTGGAAAGAAGAAGAATGGGTGATCAGAAGATTATTATTAGTAGTATTTATATAGCCCCCACCATATTCCATAGAACTTTACAATTAAAGAATTGGAATATCTGACAATTGACATAAAAGAGGTTAAGAAGGCCCTACTCAAACATGATTATTGCCTTGCAGCCTGCAAGGGAGAAGCTGGTCTCCCCTCACTCCCACCCTGAGTGAACATTCATGCACACTGAGCTGGTAAAATGTTCCAAACAAATTTTATAGGACCTTGGTATGGTTCCCATGACGTTAACAGGGGGTGAGCCAAGCAACTTTTCCCAGCATTTGTTTAAGGTGAAAAAACGTACACTAAAACGTTCTTTGAGCGTTTTTTTTTGGAGGCGGTGGAGGGGCATACAGAAAATGCTTCCTGTAACTCAATTTCAGAAGCCAGATGTCGCATGGGGAACCTGAAAATTGGCGCTGGAGACAATCTTTGGCGGTTTAACCCCATAAGGTAAAAGTGTGCCCGATGACCTCCTGGTACCATAACAACTTAATTTAGGAGTGTCCCTTTAACTATGAAAAAGGTTTGAAGAAATCCTTTAACTGATGAGTAAATCTTACCCCTGACACACCTGATATAACAATTGGTTGAAAGGGACATTTATTTTGGTGAGTAGGTGTAACTGGGGGAAGGGCAATAATATAAGGAAAATCTACAAATTTATAGGTGAGCAGAATAATTGTCTATAGGACGGAGTTATTTAGGGCAAGCTATATTTTATTTTTAAAAACAAAATTACTGCACATTAGACAAATATATCTGGGGACAGTATTGCTGTGGAGCTGTGTGAAACACTCAGAAGTAACAAACATGCTGAAGTTCAAGAATAATGACAATCCATACACAACACTACAAACTAACTACTAATTAATGTATACTGTAATATAACAGCCGACATATGCACAAGTACAACGCAACTGCACACAGCAAAATCCTTGGCATTGCCAAGAGACTACGAAATTTAGCTTTGGCACCGTACTACTAAAAGGTTAACTATCCCTCAACTAGAAAATTTGAAGTCAACTGGTTTACAAGTATTAAGAACTAAAAATTATTTACTCACCATTTACTAATGTCATGGATACCTGTGGATTGTCAAACGCTAAAACAGAAAAGCATTTTAATGCTTGCATGCGTACCTAGGAAGAAGAGAGAATAAAACTGTTATTAAAGTCCTTGGATGTCAGTTGCATTTAAATGTTATATCTTTGTAACATGTTTAATATTTATGGAGAAATAAGATGTAACCAAGGTGGACCTTGGAAGTGTCCTATTCAAAATGTGCTCCGTTAGATTTCTACTCTGTAATGTAATTTAAAACAATGTTATAATACAAATAAATTATGGTCCCACATATAAACCATTTGCTATATTCATAGGGGACAGATCCACTTCAACTGAAAATATTTTGAGGTTTGTTTAGTTTACATTAAAACAGTTTTTCCCTTTCAAGTCTGCTTGCTAATCAGAAGGCCAGATCTGATTTTCTCTTATCTACCGAGCATAGTGCTTGGTAATACTTAACTAACTGCGGAGTTGCCAATACGTGACCAAAATACAAAATGAGCAATGAATAATTTAATAAAAAAAAAAAAAAGAATCAAGGCCATTCAGGTTATTCAATAAAAACAGAAATCTTTTTTACTCTAGCCTTCCTACGTGTGAAGTATACAGTTATCTGTGAACTACAAGAGTCTTAATAAAGCAATAAATTAAATAAAGACACTGAACCAGAAAAAATAAATAAAATAAATGTAATCTTACTTTGTACGACATGGATGTTAACAAATGAGCAATATTCTGGACCACCCCATGATTAAATAAAATAGTCTGGTGATCTGGGGCCTGAAATAAATAAGCAAAAAGCAATCATGACAATATCCCTACACCATACTTGTCTAATAATAACACACTACACATTTCAGAGCAATCAGACAAACCACAATAGTCATTATGGAGAATACAAAAATGTAACAAATTCTGGTAGATACAATAAAGTCAGCACAGCAAAGCTAAAACAATATACATTTCACAAAAGGCAGCAGGCTTGTTTTCCCACTAAGTTACTCAGTCTGGAATGATTAAGCTGCAATAAGCAATTCTGGGTAGGGGTTTATAATGGGGCTTACAATGATGACATGTTGCATCTGTATCCACTTTGCACATGGACTCCAGAGTATGCACATTTTCTCAGCAGAGATATTCAATGACAGGGAACCCACTCAAGTACCTATTGTTCTAACCAAACATCGCCATGTGGCAAACATCATTTTGAGGCTGGAGTAGCAAGAATAAGCATTACGAGTTGTGGTGGGATCCATGTATAAAATAGGCACAAATGGCTAAAGATAGTCCAAGGAAGATGATTTTGCACATCCCTTAAAATTGTCAGCTGGATTGCTCACTTGTGGGTTTCATGGGATTCCTGTGGTTTATACTGTTCATCAGGTTGGCAATGATAGCTATGCTTACGATGCAAATCAATAATAAAAACAAAGATAATTTGGAAATACCAAAACAAAGCATAGCCCAAGAGAGGAATTTCCCAGAGAATACGGGTTTATATTAATACATAACTCTTATCATTGTAATAGGTGTATGTAAAGATTAAGATCAGAGGCTCGGCTTTAAATTTTTACCTAAACCTGATCTTTTATAGTTGTTACAATAATAAAAGCTATGTTTTCATACAAACACATACCGGTACTCTCTGGGAAAATACTCTCTGATTTGATTCAATCCTTTTCCTAGAGCTTTACAAGATTTAGCTCACTTCTTCCAAATTATCACTGTGTGATTACAAAATTTCAGAGGCGAAATCTCCTTTTAAAGCAGCAGCAACAGTCCTTGATATGAAAAACAAAGTATGGACTATTTTGACTTTATGTACTTAACTTTTGTTTTTTTTCTAAATCAGGGTAAAGGTGAAATGTTAATGCCAAGTTCTGCTGGCACTTTAACAAAATTGTTTTTACAACATAAAATAAAGTTTAAAAACTGAAGCTTCAGGCAACCCCAGAAACATCACAATCCCAAATTTTTGAAGGATGCATGAAACTACACAAGACTGTATTCCTTAATCTTTACAACTTCCCGCAGGCACCTCAGAATAAGGAACACTCTGATATATTATTTTTCAAAAAATTTTTTTTTTTTTTCCAGAATGCAATTAACAATGTTGTCATATCCAACCCAGAGAATGCCTTTAAAATAAAAATAAAAACCATGCATTTTAACAGATAAACAAAGCAAAATGTGCCTTTAATTTTATTTAAAGAACACTCCAAGCGTCATAGCCACTACAACCCTTCGTAGTAACTATGGTGTGGTGCCATGGGTACCTTCCCAGAGTTAACTGTCAAACTGTTTTACAATGATTTAACAGCTTCCCTGTGTCCTACCAGGGGCACCAATGATCTCAGTCCTGCAATAGGATTCTCCTTGGAAAAAAATCTGGTCAGCTCCACTGGGCTAAACAGGGCCACACTCATTGGTTGAGGCATCAGAGGGGAACGCTCTAAACTAATGAGCACGCTATTATATTAGCTCAGTGAACACATCCAGCTTCTCCCGCAGGAGACAAATTAATCCAGGAGGGCAAACCTGGCTCCATAACCACCACAGTGGGCAGTAGTGGTTACAGTGCTTGATACCTTAACCCCTTAAGGACACATAACCCCTTTTATTCCAGACGTTTGGTCCTTAAGGGGTTAAAGGAACAACTATAGTGTCAGGAATACAAATGTGTATTCTTGACACTATAGCTCTAAATAACTGTGCAGCATTGACCCATGCAGTATCTCGATGTCTGTCTGAGTAACTGCCACTGAAGGTGTCTATTAAACAGCCTGCAGTGGCAGGATATAGACACCAGAACAACTAAATTAAGCTATAGTTGTTCTGGTGACTATAGTGTCCCTTTAAATAGATAACACTAGCCCCGGTATTATAGAGAAAGTATTCGGTTACTCATACGACTTGGCAAACATGTATAGTGGGATACTTACCTTACAACAGTGGGCAAAAATCTGGCAGATGTACTCCTGAGAATATAGGGATCTGCTGAGTAATAGCATCAGGTGGGGGATAACAGTGGCATCCTGTGAAAAGAGAAACACAAACAGATAAATTACTGGAAAACCTATATATGGTGATTGTTACAGTAGTGCAAAATGCATGATGTGCTGGGCTGTAATAGCATTACTCCCTATGCCTGATCCAATGATGAATTAATCACATTTATTTTTATTATGTGCAATAGAGACTATGTACACATAAATGAGTGCTTCTGACAGCTTTTCTGGATGCAGACAATTTCTTTCCCTATACTACTATCCTTTAACTCTCTTCAAAATACAGATTTCCTGTTTTTATTCTATATAAAAAGGCACAGAATTTACACTGCAAACTAAATATTTAGCACTACTTTCCAACAGATTGACCCCTTAATGAGATGGCCAACGTGTACTCAAGTCACCCAGCTTGTTCACTAAACAGTAGCTTTATACTGGTTGACAGACTTAACACTTAGGACAGAATAGATTTAAAGAATAAAAAATAACTCAAATGTCTATTTTGGGTTAAAATTATGCAACACTGTTGTCAATTAGAGAGCATCTTGTTTTTTTAGTGGAAAAGGTCTCTTCAGATTTAAACTAAACACTATTTAAATGAACACACCACGCACCATAAACAACACCAGTACACTGTAGTGGTTATGGTGATATGGGCATCCTGGTGCCTCCCATTGTAAGTAGTCCCACAGTTTTAGATTGACTTGATTTCTCACCTGGGGTCTGCTGAGCGTCACTCCCCATCTCCTCTACATCAATGAGAGAGGTCCAATGCAGGGTAGCTAATTATCTGAGAATATCAGCTGATCACTCTCAGCCTACGAGTTAAACCCTGCACAGCTGGGCTTAGCTCAAACAGAGAGCTTCCAGCTTTCTAACAGAGTGAGGAGAGGGAGTGGGTTCCTGTTAAGAAGTCAAACTTCTAAAATGGTTTGATTACGTACAATGTGTTAAAAGAGGCACGATTACCACTTCAAAACAAAACAAAAACACGAATGTGTCTTTGCCAATATCTTCTGTTTTGCTATGAATGACGCCTAGCAGCTACTCAACCAGGAGTAGACACATTTAGCACAAAACACAGAGTCATGGCTGCCAGAGACCCTTCTTTTTTTTATAGTCTGTCAGAATAGGAGACTAAGTTAGGGACCATTTATTGATTGCATGCAAAGTCTATCAACAGAGGTAGCAGTAGCTAGCAAAAAATGGATGTAACACATTAAATGGCATATGTCCCAAAAAGCACATTTCATTTTATCCCTCAAATAAACTCAATCTCAACTAAATCTCTTAACTTAGCTTTTATAAAAAAAAAAAACACTTTTACAATACCTAGATTAATCTAGTGAGCATGCAACGGGGGTGTAGGTCAACAGAAAGAAATTGTTCTTACCGTATACAATAGCTCCACTGGAGTGACAGGACTGGTGAATATTGTACGAAGACACCGCAAGCAAGCTTCAATAAATCGTATGTCAGCAGACAGCAACCCTGGAAATGCAGTGTGATGTACTGGGTCAAAAAAAACGAGAAATAGAACTATCATGTCCATATACTAAGTGGGAACTGTCTGCTTAAAATTAAGGTCATCCTTACCTTGCAGTAAAGCTGGGATAATGTGACAATCTAGAAGTGACTTGACATTATTTTCAGTGCCCATGGACAAACTGCCCAGAACGACAGCACATTCTGTCTTGAGCTCAGTGCTTGAGGTCTCTTGCTGTAGCAAATATAATAACCTGCAAAGGAATGATAAGGGCATTACATAGCACACATACTTCAGAACTTAGTAAGCAGGATTGCCTGCCATAAATAAATATAAACAGGTTTTGCACACTTATGCTTCATCTTTCATATTTGGGATAGTTTTAATACTTTCTAGAAAGAGGAACTGTAATTTCCTGCATTTTTGCACTAAATTGTCAGATGATATACAATACTAATTACCATGACTACCATGAGGTGCCGTGACTGCATATGCTTGTGTACTAGTAATATGAAAGGACTTGCACAGCATGTTCATATCTACACATATACCTTATTTTTCCAAGCTCAAATACTAGAACGCAAAACTCTCCCTCAACTCCCACATTACCCCATCAGGCACATGTTGCCGTCAGTTTCAATTCGTTGTCATTCCTTACTTAGTCTTCTGATGTTCTAGAAGATACATTTTAAAATTCTGGCCTTCACCTATCAAGTTCACAACAACTCTATACCTGCACATTGACCTGCTCTAAATTGCACACACATCATAGTTACATAGCTGAAAAGAGACTTGAGTCCATCAAGTTTAGCCTTCCTCACATTTGTTTTTTGCTGTTGATCCAAAGGAAGGCAAAAAAACCCAGTTTGAAGCACAATTTTGCAACAAGCTAGGAAATAAAATCCTTCTTGACCCCAGAATGGCAGTCAGATTTATCCTTGGATCAAGCAGTTATTACCCTACATTGAAAGATTATATCCTTGAATATTCTGTTTTTGCAAGTATGCATCTAGTAGCTGTTTGAACATCTGTATGGACTCTGATAAAACCACTTCTTCAGGCAGAGGATTCCACATCCTTATTGTTCTTATAGTAAAAAAACCTTTCCTTTGCCTTAGACAAAATCTTCTTTCTTCCAGTCTAAACGCATGACCTTGTGTCCTATGTAAAGTCTGGTTTGTGAATAGATTTCCACACAATGGTTTGTATTGGCCCCGAATATATTTGTATAATGTTATCATATCCCCTCTCAGGCGACGTTTTTCTAAACTAAATAGGTTCAAATTTGTTAACCTTTCTTCATAGCCGATATGTTCCATTCCTTTTATTAATTTTGTAGCCCGCCTCTGCACTTTTTCTAGTGCCATAATATCCTTCTTTAGAACAGGTGCCCAAAATTGCACAGCATATTCAATATGGGGTCTTACCAGTGATTTATAAAGAGGCAAAATGATATTCTCGTCCCGAGAATAAATGCCCTTTTTCATGCATGACAATACCTTACTGGCCTTGGCCACTGCTGATTGACATTGCACATTGTTGCATAGTTTGTTGTCTATAACAATTCCCAAGTCCTTTTCATGTGTTGTTATCCCTAATTCGCCTCCATTAAGGGTATACGTTGCTTGTGTATTCTTTACGCCGAAGTGCATAACTTTGCATTTTTCAACATTAAATTTCATCTGCCATTTGAGTGCCCAGTCCCCCAGTCTATCTAAATCCCTCTGCAGCAAAGTAATATCTTGCTCACATTGTATTATTTTACAAAGTTTTGTGTCATCTGCAAACACTGAAACACGACTTTCAATGCTGTCTTCAAGATCATTTATAAACATGTTAAATAGAAGGGGTCCCAGAACAAACCCGAGGGACACCACTTGCCACCTCTGTCCAGCTTGAAAATTTACCATTAATGACAACTGTTTGCACTCTGTTTTTAAGCCAATGTTCTACCCAAGAACAAGCATTTTCATCTAGACCGATATCCTTGAGTTTGAACACTAATCTATTGTGTGGAACTGTATCAAATGCCTTGGCAAAATCCAAATAGATCACATCCACTGCAAGACCCTGATCTATACTTCTACTTACTTCTTCGTAGAACGCAATCAAGTTAGTTTGACATGACCTGTACTTCATAAAACCGTGCTGATTTTTGCTGATAACCATGTTCTTCTCAAGGAATTCTTGATTATCCCTTAATAAGCTTTCAAATATTTTACCAGTCACAGAAGTTAAGCTCACATGTCTATAATTTCCAGGCAAGGATTTTGAACCCTTTTTGAATATAGGAACCACATCTGCCTTCCTCCAATCCTCCAGAACACTTCCTGAAAGAAAATCCTTTTAGTCACTCTTTTCTGCTAATGATCTAAGCTCTTCTTCTGTTTACACCTGCACTTTCAACTCTCCTTTCTTTGCGCCACTTGTTAACTATGGCATCTACAGAAAGCCCAATCAATTTTTCTATTAATCACCAGTCAAAACTCGTTTCTTAAAGTGACTGGCTCATAAATTCTAAATATGCTAATAAAGAATGTGTTGGAGTTTCAGTGAAATTCCACCACACAGAGAAGAATTCATAAGACATAGTAGAGCCGACTTTGTCTTATGTATTTTTCCTACACTTGACAAAAGGGCAGAGCTACTGCTGTGAAGCTTTGTCAAGACTCCAGCCATCAGAAATGATTGCGAAGGGGAAAATGGCTTGGTCTATAGATGCTTCTGCATTCTCCCATGATCTTCCAAAGACATCGGTTCCTGACAGATGAAATACCCGCAACTGATCAACATGGAAGTGAATGCAAGGGACAGCATCAGGTAAGTACAACCTACCTTCCCTTGCACTCCTGGGCCACAGCTATCAGCAAAGTCACCACCAGGGTTTTTTGGAAAATATGCAAGCATCCCAAAATATGACAGACCCATTTTAAGGAAAGCATGTATTGACACACATTCCTCTCCTTACATCAGTCTACCTCTATCTCACCTCACACCACCTGTCATACCACACTTTTTTCATGTTAGTTATCTTTTTATCCTGTAGCTATTTCACACATCTAAGAAGAGAACTACGCCATCTCGCTTCTCTTCAAGATGCATTGCTTCCTCTAACGGGTAAAATCTTTTGAGCGGTGGGCTATTAAACATTTGATTTCCATCCATTTTAAAGGGATACACCCAGCACCATGACAACTTCAGTGATTTGAGCCAGTATGTGCAGCATTTTGCTATGAAACGCTGCACATACAGAGTTCTACCCCTCTGCCTTCACTTCCGACAGTGTCATGGGTCTCGCCAATATCAATTTTGTGCATTGGAAGTCTGTTGTAGGCACGCAGCATGCTGGTGAAAGGCGTCCAGTAGCGGAATGGCCACCCCTCTTCCTGCCCCGTCATCCCTCCCCCTTCAGCAAAGTATGGCGAAGATGAGGGGAGGAGTTGACCTCAGCACTGGAACAGAGGTTAGGTTGAATTTTATTTTTTTAAATTTGACCAGGGAGTAGCAGGATGGGAAGGGTTAACTTAACCAAAACCAATATTTTAGTTTGGAGTAAACATTTAACATGTTTGTTTTCATTTATTTGTATACATATTGCACAGCACTGTGGATTATAATGGCACTCTACAAATAATTAGTACACTAAAGCAGAGATCATTATTGTAGGTCCACTTACCTTGGGACAGCACCCAAAACAATCAGGTTAGCTTTCTGCTTGTTGTTTCCAATTACTGCATTTTTCATGTCTCTGTCAATACCCAAAACAGGATGTTTTTGAATTAAAAAAAAAAATAAATTTCACAAATCAAATACTTTAACGCACCAACTAGTTTCATAGATCACGTTATAGGCAGTAATAAAAAGGATGTATGTTAACAGTACACCTGGTAAGCTCTTGGAATTGCACAAGAGATTCCTGGTTTCACAGGTCAATGTCAAGCCATTGTGTTTATCCCAGCTACAAGAGTTTAACATAAATAAGAGTTGCTTGCAAAGTCATACTTTACTGGCTTTACAAACAAAAACATTTGTGCTTGTGTACATTAATACATTAAGTATAGGTTGTGTACAATCTATTAGGTGTAGGTCTCACAGACAGCCTGTGTATTAGAGATCATAACCTGGATTTTTATTCTCATTTTGCCCACATATTCGAAAAGTAACACAAGTTCCAAATTTGTCACTGTCCCTTTTATTAAAAGGGACACTATAGTCACCAAAACAACTTTAGCTTAAAAAACAGTTTTTGTATCATGTCTCTGAAGTTTCACTGCTCAATTCACTACCACTTAAGAGAGTTAAATCACTTTTTGTTTCAGTTTATGCAGCCTTCTCCAGACCTCCCTTGACTGTGACTTACACAGCCTGCATGGAAAAAACATGGTTTCACTTTTAATCAGATGATACTTACCGTATATACTCGTGTATAAGTCGATCTCATGTATAAGTCGAGTGCAGTTTTGTGACCAACAATTGTGAAATATGCTATGCCTCATGGATAAGTCGAGGGTAAAACTTGGGGCTATAAAATTCTGTGATTTTTATAATTATATACACACACACACACACTCATACAAACACACACTCTGCATTATATACACACACACTCATACAAACACACACTCTGCATTATATACACACACTCTGTGTATATAATGCAGAGTGTGTGTTTGTGTAGTCTGTGTGAACCGGGTGGGGGGAGGGCATTTTTATTATTTTAATTTTAATTTTTTTATATATTATTTTTTTATTATTTTAATTTTTTTTTGTCCCCCCTCCCTGCTTGTTAACTGGTCAGGGAGGGGGGGCTATCTTAATCCCTGGTGGTCCAGTGGCATGGGCTGTGAAGTGGGGGGGCCGGCAGGAAGCATTTACTTACCTTTCCTGCAGCTCCTGTCAGCTCCCTTCTCCTCCGTTCCGGTCAGCTCCACTGTAAGTCTTGCGGTCTGGTTGCCGCGCGGATCGTTGCCATGGCTCTGACGGCCGCGGCTCTCTAAGTTGCCATAATACAGACAGTGACTCAAGTATAAGTCGAGTGGGGGTTTTTAAGCACAAAAAATGTGCTGAAAAACTAGACTTATACTCTAGTATATACTGTACTTTAAAAGGTTTTATCTCTTGCTCTGTAAATGGAACTTTAATTACATACAGGGAGCACCTACAGAGTCTAGCAAGCTGTTAAAGCTGGAGATAAAATTCTAAATTAAAAAGAATTTGCATTAAAGTACGTATAAGAATTAGATGACTCAAGTTTACAGAAAGGGTATAGGAAGGATGCTCAAGTCACATGCAGGTGTGACAAGGACTGCATAAACAAAGTGATTTAACTTCTAAATGGCAGGGAATTGAGCAGTGAGACGGCAAGGCATGATCTACACACCCAAACTGCTTCATTAAGCTAAAGTCATTTTGGTGACTATAGTGTCCCTTTAGGAAAAGAATTATGAACAGCGTGTGTGCAAAACAACACTCGAGCCTCTGAAGAAAATGCATTCCCTTGGAGCAGTGAAACAAATAAATACACTGTATCTATTGAGTCTTATTTGTTTGACCGCTACCTCACTTACCTCTCCCTTTCTACCACGTAACTGCACCAACCATAACTCTCTACTACCTAGTTAGCAGAATCTCACAATCATCACAACTGCCAGGACTCTCCTGATTTATTGGGACATTTTATACAAATAATTATTGGATGTAGAACAAAAAATACCAAGCAATATCTTGATGCCAAGTCATACAGTCTACTCTACACCAAACATTTCTTTGAGTTCAGAAACATAAAGGCTCTGGTCTCTATCTGCAATTGACAGGCTGCCTCTGCCTACATTTGTCAAGTAGTAATAAGTAACATATCTAACTCTGATCACTGAGGGATAGCAAAAGCTTCTTAGTTGTGCCTGGATCAGAGTTTTAAGAGATCTCGGCTTGACTTGACTTAGTCTGATGTTACTTAACCCCTTAAGGACACATGACGGAAATATTCAGTCATGATTCCCTTTTATTCCAGAAATTGTGTTCTTAAGGGGTTAAAACCCTAAGAGTGTGCTTAACATCCTTGTACACCATGTTCCATACTACAGAGAACAGAGCCTGATTGTTGGTATCATCTTTTGGATCTATTTGTTATGCTACAGTATCATCCTCTATTCCAGTTTCCATTCCCTTTAAACATGCACCTGGGTAATGCACTCACAATATAGTTTATCAAACTCTCCTTATTGTTTTGGATTTGCTTGCCATTACATAGTGTTTTGATACTCGCAGGTTCGCTGCCAAGGTGTTCTCTTTGACTCTGACCTCTCCTTCACCCATGTCCAGTTGATCACCAAATCCTGCCGCTCGCATCCACCCCTATTTAACACCAGACGAGGCTAAGGTGCTGGTCCATGCTGTTGTTCTCTCTCGTCTTGACTACTGCAATCCCCTGCTCAGTGATCTTACATGAGCTCATTTTCCTGTCCGCCCGTACCTCCCACGCCTCCCCCCTCTGACAATTCCTACATTAGCTTCCAGTTGGATATATGGCTCAATTTAAGATTCTGGTGCTTGCTTACAAGTCACTACATAATGCTGCTCCAACCTACTTATCCCCCCTAATACACAAGTATGTCCCGTCGAGGCCCCTGCGCACTGCCGAAGACCTACATCTATCCTCTGTCCATACTCCCACATCTGATGCTCGCCTCCATTACCCCTACTTATACCTTTGTGTCACTATACCCCACTCCATCTAGCATGTAAGCTCATTAAGCAGGGCCCTCAACCCCTCTGTTCCTGTGCGTCCATTTGTCTGGTTACAATTGTGTGTCTGTTAGTCCACCCATTGTACAGGACTACTGTATTTGCTGGCGCTATATAAATAATAATACTAATAATTCAGCCTTTTCTGTTTTGATAGCGCTATCCTTTGTGGCCTCTGACCTTTTTTTTTTTGGTTGTTGATGTTGGCTATTTGATTTTCATGCCAACTGGGTAGCTAATGAATGGAGCCGTGCTTTTGGACATTTATTTACTAAAACAAAATCTTATTGTTACATTTCATATCACACATATATTCTCTTTTCCCTACTTTCTGTAACCTCATTTATAATCTTTACTTTTTTTTTCTTCCATCTTTCTTGCTCTCCCAATGTACATTTGTCTCTCTTCTTACCTGGCCACCGTATTATGTACATGGGTCTGTTTTTTGGTACTAATTTACTAAAATAGATACCAGATTACCCCTGCTCCTTTATTTCGTAAATACAAGCAAGAGTCTTTAGTTCAAAAAGTAAAAAACATTAGTCATAGTCAAGTTATATGCCATGTCCAAATGTTTTCTGGTTTTCTAACCATGCCATATACATAACTATTAATTTACTGAATTCAAAGACCAATAGAGAGTCAATTTTCAAGAAAGATTTCCTATGGAGCAATGTTGTGCAAAATTCTCTGAACCTTAATTGAAAACTGCTATTTGTATATAGATTGCACAACCATAGATATTTCGGGAAATATATTCGAAAATGCATATCTGGGATTCATTACCCCAAATTAACACATAGTGGCTATATTCCAATGCATTCAGGTTCTGTTTACTAACTTGCTTTATATATAAAAAAAAAAAATTAAACTGATTTAGACTGCAAACCATATAGTAGTAAAGACATATTGAACTTGTGCAGTGCATTTGACTCGACAATCCAGCCAGGACCCCAGAAAGAGTTAATACATGTGTACAAATTTATATGCTTCATTTCACATTTTTATATAATTTACAAACAATGCTTGCAACTGAGGTATCTAAATAAAGAATATGAGGCTATTAGCTATAATAATAATAATAACAATTGGTTTAGAAATGTTCACGAGGGATCCAATAACTGAAAAGCTCAGCAGTACAATGTGAATGCAGCAATGACTAATATATTGTCCTCCCGCTTTCTGAAATGGAATCTTTCCAAAACAGAACTTCTTGTCTTTCCTCCTCCTAATATTAATCCTCCTCTCTCGCTCTCCCTTCAGATCAGTGGTACCCATATCAGCCTAGCCTTACAAACAATTTGTCTCGGTGTTACTTTTGATTCTGGCCTCACCTTTGAGCCTCACATCCAGTCTGTTGTCAAATCATGCCAATTCCACCTCAAAAACATAGCCCGCATCCGCCCCTATCTTACACAAGATGCTACTAAAGAGCTTGTCCATGAACTACTAATCTCTCGCATGGGCTATTGTAACTCTCTCCTAACTGGTCTTCTCAATAGCCGTACTGCCCTGCTACAGTCTGTAATGAATGCTGCCGCCAGACTGATTTTCCTCTCTAGTCGGTCCTCTCACACCTCACCCCTCTGTCAGTCCTTACATTGGCTTCCTGTATACTATAGGAGTCAATTCAAAGTGCTAACCCATACCTATAAAGCACTGAATAATCTTAGCCCCTCATATCTTCTCACAGATCCATAGGTATGCCTCTTCTCGGTCTCTCCGCTCTGCCCGTGACCTTCTTCTGTCTGCTGCTCACACCCGTACGGCCAACTCACGCTTGCAGGACTTCTCGTGGGCGGCTCCCTTCCTATGGAATAGCCTGCCTACAGCCATCAGACTCTCCACTAGTTTTCAATTGTTTAAAAAGTGCCTTTAAACCCACCTCCTATAGACTGTAAGCGCATTTGAGCAGGGCCCTCCTCAACCTATCATTTCTGTGAGTTTTCTTGTAATTATCCTATTTATAGTTAAAGCCACCCTCTAATAATATTGTAAAGCGCTACGGAATCTGTATGTGCTATATAAATGGCAATAATAATAATAATATTGAGGTTTATACCTTAGTGTTTCAGCTACAGCAGTTTTAATCATTTTCATATTTATTATTTTCACCCATTCAAAACCATTATAAACTATAGTTACAATTGTTAGAATGCCGATTGTTTTTAAAATGTAAACAGTGCATAACTGTTTTTTTATTGACTTATAAACAATTATAAAATTAATATTCAAGCATTCAAATTTGATTGAGAAACTCATTAGATTTTTGTTTTAACTTACACAACTCCCTGCAGGACTTTCTGTGGATCTGGATCAAAAAGTCGGTCAACATAATGACGACTGCTTGCCGTGACCTCCTAAATAATTTGTACAAGAAAGAAAGACAATGAAAAGCTCAGTTAAATCACTACCAATGAACACTAGTAATGTCAATTCTTCTAAAGCACTAACAAGGAAGAAACATGGGCAAAAAAAAAAAAAGTGTTGTATCTTTATTAGTGGCAGAAGCCAGTTCTGCAGTTCATGAAATACAATGCTTTAGGGCTTGTAAAATATTTGCAAAACTATGCATTAACTAAAATTTACACAAAAGTTTAGTAGCATGCATTTTTAGACAAAGATTTTCCTTTTAGTTTAACAAGAACTGCAGATAACCACTTCTCTACTTCCACAATCAATGCCAACACAGAGATTTCTACACACTAATCAGCAGATTCACCATCAGAGAGGTCACGGGTACATTGGCAGAATGTAAAAACAGTATAGCAAACATTGCTCAAGTCTTGTCAATCATGGATTTAGCCACTTTTGTTTCATTGTATTTACAAAATTAAAAAAAAGTATGTCCACCCATTAAAAAACAACCTATATGTGAGAAAGAAGTAATCTATAAACTGAGCATTTTCTATTGCTGACAAATATAGTCCCCTGTTAAACCCATTTCTAATGTAAAGCAAAATATCAAGATATAACAAATTATATGAAGTGAATACAGTTTGGGTATGCATAAAAGAATTGGCCAGAGCAAAGTTATAGAACTGCAACATAGTGAGTGTCTCGGCTCACAATTAAAATTACTACCACCAAAAATAGGTACCAGCTTTTTCAAAATAGAAAGGTTATCTATTATTTTTTAAGGATTTTACTGCAGACAAGAAATATAGAATTTCTAAAGTTTTAGTTTGAAAAGATTGTGTGTCAACTGCCCTGCAAGATAAAATAATTTTTTTTTTTTTTAAAGAACAGAACAGAAGAGTCAAAGAGAGTTGATATTTTGACCTTTTCTGTTCTCATGCATAAAGCTAGTATAGGCATCTATAAATGCAACACTGATTTTAAAAAAGTACACAGATATGACCAAACTCATTCACACTTATTCTTAGAAATGACAACATTATTTATACATAAGACACTTCACGTGCAACCCTTCACCATGCATAAGTTATGTATGTCCATAAAAACATGGTGGATCCGGCAACCTTACCGCCACTACATATTATACACAAAGAGAATTTATTTTGTTTGTTTACAGATGTAGCACAATATTAAACTATTTTTATTAGTATGGATGAAGGAAGGAGGAGGATGGGGGATAGTTATCCAAACACGATTCCTCGTTAAGAGTTGTTCTTTAATTTTTGTACTTGTTTTTTAAGCAAAAAAAACAACATATTTATCTAAATTCAAAGGTGAGTTCAGATAATTTCTCAAGGATGAAAAATATAGATTCCATATTCTCTTTTCAAAAATCCTAAAATATTGCTCTACAAAAAAAAAAAAAAAAAACACGAATCAAATACCTAATGCACATACCAACTCAAAATATAGTGTAGTGCTTCTCTGACTCTTAGAATGCCACTTACAGTCTCCATAGTGATAGGCTATAATTTTACCTACAAAATATACACGTGGATGCCCCTGATTATTTTTGTGTTACCGCCTTGATGTTTTGTATTCACTCAATACTCCTAATTTATGAATGTGGCTTAGCAAACATTGTTCTCCTCTTGGACCTTTACATAGATTGCGTATTATTAAGCAAATATATATATATATATATATATATATATATATATTTTTTTTTTTTTATTATTATTATTATTTATTTATTTATTTAATACAATGCTAAAAAACTAAACTGAAAGAAAAGTACACAGGTTGATGAAACCTAGCAAAGTTTACACATTTGCCCAGTTCTAATAAGCCACAGTCAGCTCTGCATCAGGTTCAGGACTTAGAATATGAACTAAGGGAGGGACTTATTAAAGCAAAATAAATGCTATTCTGGGGGCAAAGTGCTAATAAAAAGGAGCAGTCACCATGGAAACCAATAGAATAGCTGTAAACACCGAGCAAATCTCTCATATTTTGCCATGATAAGTGTCCCCTGTAGATACAAAATACACTATTAAAGTCCCCAGAGCAGTAAATCTGTAGCTATAGCAGGACAATGTGATTATTACTAATACTGTGACCCCCAGGGGTTGTAGAGGCAGTGAGTTTTACACCAGGACACACAGTTACACAATGTGCTTGGAGTTGGGCATAAGATTGACTGGCAGGGCACTAGCCGGCTGTCCAGCGGGCCTGACCCCCAATGAGGCGGGAAGTCACCCTGCCGGGCACCATGCTGCCCCGGGGTGGGATGTAGCCTCCTCACAGACAGGCAGGCAGGCCGGCCCCTGGTGCCCAGGCTGGGTGCGGCCTCTCCCATCCCAATACTCACAGACAGCACGCTCATCCGGAGCGGAGGCTCCAGCACACACGCCATCTTGGTCATCACGCCCACAGCCGCACTTTCCACACCAGGAGAAATATAGGCAATGCCGCGCCCGGCACCGGCCGAGAGTCAGTAAAAATCACTGGGCGATGGGGACATTGAATACAGTGTGTTGATGGGGTCAGATAATCCCTGTGTGAGACTGAGCCGGAGAGCAGTGTGGAATCTGCCGAGTGAAATGTATGGCTGGGTTTACACAGAGTGACAGCTATAGGCTGAGAGCAGGAGAACATGCTGTATGGGGAGTGATAGCAGGAGAACATGCTGTATGGAGAGTGATAGCATAGACTGTATGGAGAGTGATAGCAGGAGAACATGCTGTATGGGGAGTGATAGCAGGAGAACATGCTGTATGGAGAGTGATAGCATAGACTGTATGGAGAGTGATAGCAGGAGAACATGCTGTATGGGGAGTGATAGCATAGACTGTATGGAGAGTGATAGCAGGAGAACATGCTGTATGGGGAGTGATAGCAGGAGAACATGCTGTATGGGGAGTGATAGCAGGAGAACATGCTGTATGAGGAGTGATAGCAGGAGAACATGCTGTATGGGGAGTGATAGCAGGAGAACATGCTGTATGAGGAGTGATAGCAGGAGAACATGCTGTATGGGGAGTGATAGCAGGAGAACATGCTGTATGAGGAGTGATAGCAGGAGAACATGCTGTATGGGGAGTGATAGCAGGAGAACATGCTGTGTGGGGAGTGATAGCAGGAGAACCTGCTGTATGGGGAGTGGTAGCAGGAGAACATGCTGTATGGGGAGTGGTAGCAGGAGAACATGCTGTATGGAGAGTGATAGCAGAGAACATGCTGTATGGGGAGTGATAGCAGGAGAACATGCTGTAAGGAGGAGTATTAGGCAGGAGAACATGCTGTATGGGAGTGATAGCAGGAGAACATGCTGTATGGGGAGTGATAGCAGGAGAACATGCTGTATGAGGAGTGATAGCAGGAGAACATGCTGTATGGGGAGTGATAGCAGGAGAACATGCTGTATGGGGAGTGATAGCAGGAGAACATGCTGTATGGGGAGTGATAGCAGGAGAACATGCTGTATGGAGAGTGATAGCATAGACTGTATGGAGAGTGATAGCAGGAGAACATGCTGTATGGGGAGTGATAGCAGGAGAACATGCTGTATGGAGAGTGATAGCATAGACTGTATGGAGAGTGATAGCAGGAGAACATGCTGTATGGGGAGTGATAGCAGGAGAACATGCTGTATGGAGAGTGATAGCATAGACTGTATGGAGAGTGATAGCAGGAGAACATGCTGTATGGGGAGTGATAGCAGGAGAACAAGCTGTATGGAGAGTGATAGCATAGACTGTATGGAGAGTGATAGCAGGAGAACATGCTGTATGGGGAGTGATAGCAGGAGAACATGCTGTATGGAGAGTGATAGCATAGACTGTATGGAGAGTGATAGCAGGAGAACATGCTGTATGGGGAGTGATAGCATAGACTGTATGGAGAGTGATAGCAGGAGAACATGCTGTATGGGGAGTGATAGCAGGAGAACATGCTGTATGGGGAGTGATAGCAGGAGAACATGCTGTATGGGGAGTGATAGCAGGAGAACATGCTGTATGGGGAGTGATAGCAGGAGAACATGCTGTGTGTGGAGTGATAGCAGGAGAACCTGCTGTGTGGGGAGTGATAGCAGGAGAACCTGCTGTGTGGGGAGTGATAGCAGGAGAACCTGCTGTGTGGGGAGTGATAGCAGGAGAACCTGCTGTGTGGGGAGTGATAGCAGGAGAACCTGCTGTGTGGGGAGTGATAGCAGGAGAACCTGCTGTGTGGGGAGTGATAGCAGGAGAACCTGCTGTGTGGGGAGTGATAGCAGGAGAACCTGCTGTGTGGGGAGTGATAGCAGGAGAACCTGCTGTGTGGGGAGTGATAGCAGGAGAACCTGCTGTGTGGGGAGTGATAGCAGGAGAACCTGCTGTGTGGGGAGTGATAGCAGGAGAACCTGCTGTGTGGGGAGTGATAGCAGGAGAACCTGCTGTGTGGGGAGTGATAGCAGGAGAACATGCTGTATGGAGAGTTACATCAGGATATGGAGAGCAGGATACATAGACTGTATGGCGACTGAGAGCAGAATATATAGACTGTATGGAGAGTGATAGCAGGAGAACATGCTGTATGGAGAGTGAGAGCAGGAGACCATTCTGTATGGATAATTAGATCATAGACTGTATGGAGAGTGAGAGCAGGAAAACATGCAGTATGGGGATTGATAGCAGGAGAACATGCTGTATGGAGAGTGAGAGCAGGAGAACATGCTGTATGGAGAGTTAGATCAGGATACATAGACTGTATGGAGAGTGATAGCAGGAGAACATGCTGTATGGAGAATTAGATCATAGACTCAGGGCCGTCTTTAATAACGAATGGACCCTGGGCAAGTGTTTGCTTGGGCCCCCTGTGCCCTGCCGCTCTCGCCCCTCACTCCCTGGTATGCAATCACGGCATCCATCCCAACGCAGTGGCGGTACTAAAGTAGAATGAATTTTATTGGGACCCCCAATTGCAAGGTTAGACTAAAGGTAGAACCCCATCTGTCGTGCAACTCCAACAATGCTTTGACAGCTGGGACTCTACCAATTTCCCATGTTTGCAGGGTTGTATTTAGCACTGAGCCATGTTAGTATGTTTGAATGTAAGCATGTGTTTGTATGGAGTATGTTTGTGTGAATGTGTTTGTATGTGGTACTGGAGTTTGAATGCAAGTGTGCATTTATGTGTAGTGTTTGTTTTTGAATGTAGGAGTGTGCTTGTATGTAGTGTTGACGTTTCAATGCAGGAGTGTGTTTTATATGTAGTGTTGAAGTTTGAATGGAGGGGTGTATTTGTATTTAAAGTTGCGGCTCAGATGCACAGGTACACACTCTGACGCACAAGCAGATACACAGATACATACACTGACTACATACAGATAAACAGGCACATACACTGACAGACACACTGACAGGTACATATATTGACACACACACAGACACATACACTGGTAGACGTACTGACAGACATACTGACACAGGCACATATACAGACATACTGACACACAGACACATATACCGACATACTGACACACACACACAGACACATACACTGATCAACACACTGACACACATACACTGACAGAAATACTGACACCCACACACTGACAGATATACTGACACCCACATACACTGAGAAATACTGACACACACACACAGGCACATACACTGACACACACAGACTGATATACTGACACACACACACAGACATACTGGCACACAGACAGATATACTGACACATGCACACACATGCACTAACAGACATACTGGATTTGACTGACACACAGACATACCTGACACATACTGGCACACACAGATATACACACACATATATACTGACACACACACACACAGACACATACTGACACACACACACAGACATGACACACACACACATACACACTAACACACACATACACTAACACACATACACTAACACACAAACACACACATACACTAACACACAAACACACACACACTAACACACATAAAACACACATACATACACCAACACACACACACACTACAACACACAAACACATACACCAACACACACACAAACACACACATACACCCAACACACTAACACACACACTAACACACATAAACACACACATACGGCACCAACACACAAACACATACACTAACACACACAAACACACACATACATACACTAACACACAAACACACACATACACACACTAACACACACACACACAAACACTACACACACACACACACAAACAAACAAACATTTTTTTTTTTAAATGTAATCCCCCCAGCCTCCTTACCTTTTGGAGTGCTGGGGGGATGCCCTGGGGTCCAGTGGTGCTGCTGGGCTCCTGGGCGGGTGGCCGGTTGGGCAGGAAGGCGGGTGCGCGAAGGAGCACTCACTGCTTCCTCTTCAGCTCCCTCGCACGCCGCGTAGGGATGCCGGCGCCGGAAGATGACGTCATCTTCCGGCTCCGGCATCAGTGCGGTGCGCGAGGGAGCTGAAGAGGAAGCAGTGAGTGCTCCCTCGCGCGCCCGCCTTCCTGCCCGACCGGCCACCCGCCCGCTGGGGTCAGCGGGGCCCACGGGGCAGGTGCCTCGGGCCCCCCAAGAGAAACTGGGCCCAGGGCAGCTGCCCCGTTTGCCCCGCGTTAAAGACGGCCCTGCATAGACTGTATGGATAGTTAGATCTTAGACTGTATGGAGACTGAGAGCAGGATATATAGACTGTATGGAGAGTTAGATCATAGACTGTATGGAGAGTTAGATCTTGGACTGTATAGAGACTGAGAGCAGGATATATAGACTGTATGGAGAGTTAGATCATAGACTGTATGGAGAGTTAGATCTTGGACTGTATGGAGACTGAGAGCAGGATATATAGACTGTATGGAGAGTTATCACAAATGCAAGAAATGGCACAGTAGGTGACTATAATAGCTCAAACACCCGTGTGGTATCCCCTATAAAAAGAAAAGAGACCTGAAAAAAACTGGTCAATTAAAAATTCCCTTTATATGTAATCACAGTGGAAACAATACAAAGATAAGAAGAATTATCTATAAATATTGGTCCATATTACAAGAAGATCCTATTTTAAAACAAATTCTACCTTCCAAACCTATGGTAGTATATAGAGAATGCAAAAATCTTAAGCAAATAGTAGTAAAAAGTAGCTTTACTACTAAACATAATGAGCATTTTCTAAATAAAAACAAAGGTTTTTATGGATGCGGTTCTTGCCTGGCTTGCAGAGAAACTAACCAAAAGAAAAGACACATTACCTCCTTTAAGTATCAAAAAGATAAAACATTTACGATAAGGAATCAGCTAACATGCTTCTCCAAAAATGTTATCTATATTTTAAAATGTCCCTGCGATCTTATATATGTAGGAAGAACAATTAGAAATGTACACATAAGAATTGAAGAACATATTAGAAATATAAAAAAAGGACTGGAGACACATAGTGTTTCCAACCATTTTAATTTATACCATAATAAAGATCCAAAAAATATGTCCTTTTGTGCAATAAAAGCAATACATAGAGATTGGAGGGGGGGTGATTTTAATAAAAAGATCGGAGAGGAGGAGATGAAGTGTATTTATAATCTAAAAACATTGATTCCACATGGACTTAATCAAGATTTTGAGTTATGTCATTTTTTATGAATCGACTGACAGTTTTAATATATTACGATTTTATAATATAAAAAGGGATAATAGGGACATAACTTTTACACATAATGAAACCAAAAGTATGTTTTATATAGAATATAAGTAAGATATCCCACTAAGACATTCATTTTACCCCTGCATATTCACTATGACAATAACTGCATGGTCACTTTAAGAGATATTTATTGTCTTTCTAAAATTCACTTTTTTTCTAAAACTCACTGTTTTTTAAAAATACACTGTTTTCTTTAATATGCACTTTGTTCATGAAATAAGCATGGTCACTTTAAGAATTAGGCACTTCTCTACATGGCTGTACTCTAACAATATGTTCAAAAGATGAATTTATTATGTTTTTATGTTTTTATATAATTGACTATGCCCTTACTTATGAGATTCTATGGTGTAGAGAGAAAAGAGGAAGAGTTTGAAACGCATATTTGCGTTCCATTGAAGTGCCCAATCATATGAACAGAAGGAGGGAAATTGAAATGTAATTTTGCGTCCCATAGAGGTCCTTATAGAAACCGGAGGTATCAGAAGGAGTGGAACGCTTAGTGCGTTCCACTCAGAGGAAGAATTCAGAAGTGACGTCTAACCCGGAAGTGACGTCACAGTATCGGCGCGACCGGAAGGGAGGAAATGGATGCAAATGAAGATATGGAACGCATACATGCGTTCCACAGCAGTTTTTTGCCGCGAAACATTATCAAATAAGGACTTATATAAAGACAATAACTGGACTTATTACTGGAAGCTGACTGAGGAAGCCACAATTGGCGAAACGCGTATTGGCTTGCTATTTATTACATATATTTTATCCTTCATTATTTTATGTATATATTTTTTATAATAAAGTAGTTTTTTATCACTCCATCTTTTGGATCCTCTTCTATACATTGGAAACCATACCAGCGACAGAAGGGTTAAGGATCACCCTATAATAGATCCAGAAGCTATCCACACCAGAGCCAGGTCCTATGGCTCTAATTTTGTGAGTGTTTCCTTGCACCTACTGCACTTTAATATATATTGTAATTGATTTACACTATTGTTGTATATCTCTCTATCTCCACAGCAATATATTGGAGAAGAGGAAAGAATTAATATTGCTCCATCCATTGTGTTTGTATGGAGAGTTAGATCATAGACTGTATGGAGAGTTAGATCTTGGACTGTATGGAGACTGAGAGCAGGATATATAGACTGTATGGAGAGTTAGATCATAGACTGTATGGAGAGTTAGATCTTAGACTGTATGGAGACTGAGAGCAGGATATATAGACTGTATGGAGAGTTAGATCATAGACTGTATGGAGAGTTAGATCTTAGACTGTATGGAGACTGAGAGCAGGATATATAGACTGTATGGAGAGTTAGATCTTAGACTGTATGGAGAGTTAGATCTTAGACTGTATGGAGACTGAGAGCAGGATATATAGACTGTATGGAGAGTTAGATCATAGACTGTGTGGAGAGTTAGATCTTAGACTGTATGGAGACTGAGAGCAGGATATATAGACTGTATGGAGAGTTAGATCATAGACTGTATGGAGAGTTAGATCTTAGACTGTATGGAGACTGAGAGCAGGATATATAGACTGTATGGAGAGTTAGATCATAGACTGTATGGAGAGTTAGATCTTAGAATATGGAGACTGAGAGCAGGATATATAGACTGTATGGAGAGTTAGATCATAGACTGTATGGAGACTGAGAGCAGGATATATAGACTGTATGGAGAGCTAAATCAGGATATATAGACTGTATGGAGACTAAGAGCAGGATACATAGACTGTATGGAGACTGAGAGCAGGATACATTGACTGTATGGAGAGTTAGATCAGGCTATATAGAGGGATACATAAACTGTATGGAAAGTTAAATCAGGATACATATACTGCTTGGAGATTTAGATTAGGATACATGCACTGTATGGAGATTTAGATCAGGATACATGGACTGTATGGAGATTTAGATCAGGATACATGGACTGTATGGAGATTTAGAGCAGGATACATGCACTGTATGGAGATTTAGATCAGGATACATGCACTGTATGGAGATTTAGAGCAGGATACATGCACTGTATGGAGATTTAGATCAGGATACATGGACTGTATGGAGATTTAAATCAGGATTCATGGACTGTATGGAGATTTAGGTCAGGATACATGGACAGTATGGGGACTTGGATCCCCATACTGCCCCTAAACACACAAACTGTCACCCCTTCACCCTATCACATTAACTCGTCCTAATCCTGTCACACTCATTCTATCCTTTTAACCCCACTAATGCTGTCACACCCATCTCCCCTTGCTCTGCCACACTCATTCTCTATCTCATGGCCACACTCACCCTATCAAATTAGCTCATCTAATGCTGTCACACATCCCCCAGCCATGCAACACTCACCTTGTCACATAATCCCTCCCTAATCCTGTTATGTCCACCTTCCTTTGCCCTGTCACACACCCTCCACCAACTATGCTATAGTCATCCCTTGAAAACGGTCATCATACACACTGTCATAAAACATAGCTTTGCCATAAACACAATGCACAAATGCAGCCCCCATTCACGCAACATAGTGCAATCACCTACCCCACAACATACAGTCCTAGACACAAACATAAACATGCTCACAGAGACATACATTCACACTCAAGGATACTCACTGCCAGGCACACTCTCTGAGGCATATACACAGGTAGACAATGCCAGACACACTCAGAAATACACACACAGCCAGACACATTGTGTCTGCATGTCTGTATTTGTCATTGTGTGTGTCTCTGTGCATCAATGTATTTGTGTGTATGCATGTGCATGTATCAGAGTGTATATTTGTGCATATATTAGTGTGTATCTATGGCTGCACTTTGAAGGTGGTATGGTATGGGCAATGCAAAGGTAAACTGGTAACATATTCATATAATATACATACAAACACAGTACTTGGGACAACACATATAAAGAACATATAGGATGATATATATGTGAAATTATTGTAGAATATGTGGGGAAAATGGCATCGATACTGTTTTCATATCTTTCATATATAATATTATTTGGTAATTTTTTTTTGCCCAACCAAAATAAAAATTTCCAATAACCCCTTCACAAATGCAGTTATGTATACACAGCTACCAGGCTATACAACCGTACCTTGCAATCATGTATAAACTATTAGCATAATTGCAAATTAAATGTGTTTATTGCAAATTCATTTCCTTTACAAACTATAAAAATACATAGGGATGTGGAAAGAGCGCAGGTAACTTTTTCCTTTGGTTTTTACTATATGTATTTTGGCTGATGTGTACCATGGTCATTGCTGCCGCTCAGGAGTGATGGGAGTGAGCGCAGGACTTTTCTTTTTGTATTTGTATTCACTTTTGTATCACACAGCTAGGTTACAATGCTGCTGCCCATCCCATGTGTTCCCTACTAAGGGTTAATAAGCATGTAGGGATATATATAATGTCTCATTAGAGATATTTTTGCCAGAAGCTCAAGGAAGCAAGGTGAATGGTTAGAGTTAGGACCCACCTAAGAGGTCTGCCTTGACGTGGCAGGTGGGCATACCCTCTCATGGCCATTGGAGGTAACTAAAAACCCCCATTTGTTTAAAATTACATAGGGATGTGGAAAGAGCGCAGGTAACTTTTTTCCGTTGGCCTTTACAAACTATTCCATAACTAGATTTAGAGAGCTCACAACACAGCGGCATAGGGAGCCCTGACACTGCAAGCCTCTAGCTCTCTGTATCCAGTGCTGCAAGCCCGTGTTTCAATATAACTACAGCTCCTTATACACACACAATGCAACCTCGATTTTTTTTTTTTATTTTTTTTTTTTTCACTGAGGCTGTTAGTTGGGGTCTCATGTTTGAGTTTTGCCTAAGGCCTCACAAAGTCTAGAGCCTCCACTGTCTTTTCAGTTGCCCATGTGTAATATATTTGCTTGCCCATTGCATACCATATCTCACCCCTTAACAGGTGTCATTGTCATGATATAATCGATGTTATTTATTTCACCTATGAGTGATAGATCAGTGTTTTTCCAAATGGGCTTTTTTTGCTAAATTTTGCAATTCAGTTTTCATGTCCCTACCATTCTATGTTTAGTGAATAAACACCATTCTGTATCTGACAACCCTGGTTATTACTGAATATACAAAAGATGGTGTAATTAGGTCCTGTGCATTGTGCAAGAAAAGGGTTATTTCAGTGTGTGTTTGTGTATTTACGTAATATGAAAGTGTATAATTAAGTCAGAGCATCACACACAAGTTTAATTAGGATTTCTGCAATACACCCCGTCGTTGACCTAAATAAAGATGGCTTGCATGCAAGCTTTACTTGTGAAATAGTGGTGCTAATAAACGTTTTATAACAACAAAAAGGTATCATTTCTGTTGCAATGTAAAGATGGTGGTGATTACCATAAATGTCTAAAGGGTTATTGACAGGAATTCAAAGTGAATTTAAAAACTTAGACCAATAATAGCGATTTAGAAAAATTCTCAGAGTCTATTCTGTGTTCAGTTTGGCTATTTTGGTCTTACACTGAATTCCTAGCTAGTCTCACTTAGTGACTAACCCTGCTCCTGTACCTTACCTACTTCCTGCGTATTAAGTTCCCACAAACTAGCTCACTGCAAGACATCCTGTCTCGGAACTATACCAGTGTAACCCTAGCAGATGACTTGCTAGGCTCTGAATATCATGAGACTTTTTTTTAAATTCAAATGCCCAAATTCGCTCTTACTAACATAGTATTAACTTAGAAGTATCAATGCCCCCAGCTATCTTCAATTACGGCGGCAGGGAAAATGGCTCTGTCTATGGAGGATCTCGCTGGATCCTCCTTTCTTCCAAACAGCACAGTGTGCCCATGTAAACCAATAGCAGAATGGACTTGGGCAGTAACCAATCACACTGCATATCCCAAGCCAGGGCCGAACTGGGAAAAAAATTAGGCCCGGGCATTTTTCAATCAGAGCGGCCCCCGTAGTAGGGGGCGGGGCTAGAGACAAACACGCTCCCTCCCAAAGTGAGCATGTTGGTTCAATGCGCAGAGCCCTGCTAAAGAGCTCTAGCATTAGAAAAAGACCCTGTATTTGTTCTGCGCAGCGCAAGCAAATTTAATAACATGCTTGCGCTGTGTTTGCTTTTAAATTGTCTCTGGTGTCTCCACAAGTGGGATACCAGAGGACAAAAGGGCCAGGAAAGCATATGGTGCATGTGTTTGGAGCCTGCTTGTGGGATTGCGTGTGTGTAGAGTGTGGTGTGGTTTTGTGTAAATAGGTTAATTTAATTTGTGTTTGTGGTGTAATATGTGTGGCTAGGGGCAGTGTGTGTGTAGGAGATCTAGTGTGTAAAGGACTCAGAGTGTGTATAGGAGATTGTATGTGTGTGTGTTTGTGTGTAGAGGATTAAGAGTGCATATAGGTAAGGGATCTAGCATGTATCTGGAGCGTAATGTGTGTAGTGGTGCCGTGTGAGGGGTGCTGTAGTGTGTATATATATATTTATATTTGGTCGTATTGTATGTGTGAGGGGCGCAGTGTGTGTGTGTGTGTAAGAGGGGTGCTGTGTGTGAAGGTGTTTTTATCTGCCGTCACATTCTAGGTTTCTAAATTTTTTTGTCTGTTAACTCACTGAGGGTTATTTTATTTATTATATATATATGTGTGTGTGTGCTGTATATGTGTGGGAGTGTGCTGTGTGTGGGTGCTGTGTGAGTGAGGGTGCTGTCTCTCTGAGGGAGCAGTGTCTGTCTGTGTGTGTCTGCTGTGTGTGTCTGAGGGTGCTGCGTGTGTCTGGGTGCTGCGTGTGTCTGAGGGTGCTGCGTGTGTCTGAGGGTGCTGTGTGTGTCTGAGGGTGCTGTGTGTGTCTGGGTGCTGCGTGTGTGTCTGGGTGTGCTGTGTGTCTGTCTGGGTGCTGCTGTGTGTCTGAGGGTGCTGTGTGTGTGAGTGCTGTGTGTGTGTGTCTGTATCTGGGTGCTGTGTGTGTCTGAGGGTGCTGCGTGTGTCTGGGTGCTGTGTGTGTATCTGGGTGCTGTGTGTGTGTGTCTGAGTGCTGTGTGTGTCTAAGTGCTGTGTGTGTATCTGGGTGCTGTGTGTATCTGGGTGCTGTGTGTGTCTGAGTGCTGTGTGTGTCTAAGTGCTGTGTGTGTCTGGGTTCTGCGTGTGTGTCTGGGTTCTGCGTGTGTATCTGGGTGCTGCGTGTGTCTGGGTGCTGTGTGTGTCTGAGGGTGCTGTTTGTGTCTGGGTGCTGTGTGTGTCTGAGGGTGCTGTGTGTCTGAGGGTGCTGTGTGTGTCTGAGGGTGCTGTGTGTGTCTGAGGGTGCTGTGTGTGTCTGGGTGCTGTGTGTGTGTCTGAGCGCTGTGTGTGTGTCTGAGTGCTGTGTGTGTCTGGGTGCTGTGTGTGTCTGGGTGCTGTGTGTGTCTGAGTGCTGTGTGTGTCTGGGTGCTGTGTGTGTGTGAGTGTTTATTTAAATATATATTTTTTTTATATATAATAAAAAAAAGTTATATCCCCTTCTCCCTTCTTACCTTGGGAGGGGGTGGGGAGCCGGGTATCCATGGAGGAGGGGGTCATGCTGCCTTCCCTGGTGGTCCAGTGGTGAGAGTGAACTCTAACCTGCAGGCTAGAGTTCACTCTCGCGAGATCTGAGCGTTGCCGCGGTAACGGTCCTCTCCTCCCTCCCTAGCCTGTGGCCGCATCTCCATGCCTCTGGGCCCGTGAGGGAGATGTTTGATCTCCCCACCGGCCCATGGAGGCACACAGCAGGGCCGGCACACGGGTAGCGCTGGCCCTGCAGGGGCCAGCCGGGGAGATCCTGTGATCTCCCTGCCGGCCTCGGCCCCACGGCCATCGCGGCCCACCGGGCATTTGCCCGGTATGCCCGATGGCCAGTCCGGGCCTGTCCCAAGCCAATCAATTGCAGCATGGACCTGGGCAGTAACCAATTACACTACAAAGCTTAATTACATTGGTGTGAATGCAGTGCTGTGGTACAAACAAGGGTTGAAACAGACAATAACAAGGGCTGAAAACCACATGGGGGATTTAAAGAGTGACAGGGCAGACAGTTTGAACTGGTCTGGAAGTGTCCCTGGAACATTGGGACAACTCCATGCTGGGAAAACGATAAGATAGGAAAAAGGGGAGAGAGAAAGGCACATACAACCTGGACAATCAATACATTCAATTTATTACATAGGACCAAACCATATGGGAAAATATACAGGCACTCATAATAACACAATATCAAACAATAGTCCAAGGTTCTCTGTGCACTGGGTATCTGTTATAATACAACAAGCGTCTGGGGTCGCTCACCAACAAGGACAACAGCCCTTTTTATGGGCTCCAGGGACCAGACCCATAGTCCTGGGCCGCCATCAGGGGTGACAACCATGACGGTTGTCACGGGCCAGGGGGCCCGGACCCCACGTGGAGCAGCGAAACCGCCGCAGGTGCATCTGCACCAGGGCCCATCAGGTAGCCCAAACATTTAGGGCCACCCGATGAGCCCTATATTTTCAGGGGCCTGGTCAGTGCTGCGGCCGTGTAATAGCGTGACCGGGCCCCTTTAAAAAAATTGCAGCTACACCGCAAGTGCTGTTGGGAGAAAGTGATGGCCGGTCACTTTTTCCCAGCTTACTCCGCGCAGGGGACAGGCAGAGCACAGGAAAAAGGAGAGGAGAGGCATCAGCTCCCATCATCCCCAGCCACCCTCCTGCAACTTAAAGGTAAGAGGAGGGTGGCTGATAAATGCGGTGTGTGTGTGTATATGTATGTCTTTTTGTCAGTATGTATGTATGTCAGTATGTATGTCTGTCTGTGTGTGTTTGTCAGTATGTATATATGTCAGTATGTATGTCTGTCTGTGTGTGTTTGTCAGTATGTATATATGTCTGTGTGTTTGTCAGTATGTATATATGTCTGTGTGTGTTTGTCAGTATGAATGTGTCTGTGTGTATTTGTCAGTATGTATATATGTCTGTATGTGTTTGTCAGTATGTATGTATGCAGTGGCGTACATACCAGGGTCGCAGGGGTCGCGGCTGCGACCGGGCCCGGCCCACCAGGGGGCCCGGCCGCCCCTGCGACCCGGTATGTAGCCACAGGGCCAGCCTCTTCCCCTGGGGGGCCAAGGAGCCGGCCACCCCAGGGCCCCCCGAGGCTGGCCCTGCTGACACCCGGAAGGCGGGTGGCCGATCGGGCAGGCGGGCGCGCGAGGGAGCACTTTCCCCTGAGTGCTTCCTCTTCAGCTCCCTCGCGCACCGCACTGATACCGGAGCCGGAAGATGACGTCATCTTCCGGCGCCGGCATCCCTACGCGGCGCGCGAGGGAGCTGAAGAGGAAGCACTGAGGGGAAAGTGCTCCCTCGCGCGCCCGCCTGCCCGATCGGCCAGCAGCCCCACTGGACCACAGGGAATCCCCCCAGCACTCCAAAAGGTAAGGAGGCTGGGGGGATTACATTTAAAAAAAAAACAACAACTAGTGTTAGTGTGTTAGTGTGAGTGAGTGTTAGTGTGAGTGAGTGTTAGTGTGTGTTAGTGTTTGAGTGAGTGTTAGTGAGTGTTAGTGAGTGTTAGAGTGAGTGTTAGAGTGAGTGTTTGTGTGTGAGTGTGTGTGTGTGTGTGTGAGAGTGAGTGTTAGTGTGTGTGAGTGAGTGTTAGAGTGAGTGTTAGTGTGTGTGTCTGCTAGTGAGTGTTAGTGTGTGTGAGTGTTAGAGTGAGTGTTAGTGTGTGTGTCTGCTAGTGAGTGTTAGAGTGAATGTGAGTGTTAGTGTGTGTCTGCTAATGAGTGTCAGTGAGTGTGTTACTGTGTGTGTCTTACTGAGTGTGTGTTAGTGAGTCTGTTTGATGTCTGTTAGTGAGTGTGTGTTTGTCAATGAGAGTGTATGTTTTGTAAGTGAGTGTGTATGTATGTCTGTCGCTGACTGTGTCTCTGTCAGTAAATGTGTGTGTCTGTTAGCTAGTGTGTATGCGTCTGTAAGTGTGTGTGTGTGTGTCTTCAGCACTTACAGCTTTCTCCAGCGTCAGCCACTAGAGCTGGATTAACCCTCAGTGAAACAGCAGTTTCTCTGAAACTGCTATGTTTTCAACTTCTACAGAGGTTAAAACTAGAAGGACCTGACACCCAGACAACTTCATTGAGCTGATGTGATCTGGGTGTCTGTAGTGGTCCTTTGGGACCACTATAGTGCCCTGAGGTGCCCCACCCTCAGGGACCCCCCTCCCGCCCGGCTCTGGAAAGGGGAAAGGGGTTTAAACTTACCTTTTTCCAGCTGGGCGGAGAGCTCTCCTCCTCCGATCCTCCTCTTCTCCTCCCGTCGGCTGTGCGCACGCGCGGCAAGAGCTGCGCGCGCATTCAGCCGGTCACATAGGAAAGCATTCATAATGCTTTCCTATGGACGCTGGCGTGCTCTCACTGTGAAAATCACAGTGAGAAGCACGCAAGCGCCTCTAGTGGCTGTCAATGAGACAGCCACTAGAGGATTAGGGGGAAGGCTTAACCCATTCATAAACATAGCAGTTTCTCTGAAACTGCTATGTTTATGAAAAAATGGGTTAACCCTAGCTGGACCTGGCACCCAGACCACTTCATTAAGCTGAAGTGGTCTGGGTGCCTAGAGTGGTCCTTTAAGTGTGTGTGCATCTGCATGCACTGGCATATGCTCCCATGGGGTGCATGGGCCCATGTGACCCGCCCACCGGGGCCCATGGATCAATTTTCGCACCGGGGCCCCATGGGTCATGTGTACGCCACTGTATGTATGACTGTGTGTTTGTCAGTATGTATGTCTGTGTGTGTATGTCAGTATTTATATATGTCTGTGTGTGTGTCTCAGTATGAATGTGTGTATGTCAGTATGTATGTATGTCTGTGTGTGTCTCAGTATGTATGTGTGTATGTATGTATGTCTGTGTGTGTGTCTCAGTATGTATGTGTGTATGTAAATATCTGTGTGTGATGTCTGTCTGTATGGGAGTATGTATGTCTGTTTGTCTATGTGAGTATGGATGTATGTCAGTGTGTGTGTCTGTATGTTTGGAGGCGGGCACCCGGGGGCGCATACTTTGAGCTGTGTTAGGGGCCCCACTATTTCTGATGGCGGCCCTGCCATAGTCTGTGGGTAAGAGCATAGCCTTTATGCCTCTCCTGTAGGCTATAGCATTGGAGCTTCGGTCACAGTAGGGTTTTCTTTGTTATGAAAGTGTCCCTCTCCACATCTCATTTCCATTAAATGGCGTCTGAGAAACATTGGAAATGACACAAAGCACACACTGGTGCTCGTTCATACATATCACCAAGACACTCACACAGAGACACAAGCACTCGCCTACACACACATACTCTGTTATTATACTTATGGTTTATATTCTTCCACCTACCTTAACCTACACATTTTCCATTTCCTTCACTCATTTAACAGTAGCTGGCTGTGGAAGCTGCTTACATAGAAAGAAAGCCACTTAGAAATAAATGTATTTTAAAATAAATGTATTTTGTCTTTCAAATAAGGAGCCTGCGGACAGGACACGTTTCACCCGATTTAGCTCACCTCTGAATGTAGAACTAAAAAAGATGGCCAAATAGCACATTCAAGGTATGGAATATTTGTTATGTAAAGCACATAAAAAAAGAAATAAAAAAAAAGAAACTTAAATTTAAAGATAATTTCAGCCATCATTTTTTCTTACCTGTTTACAAACTGATAAATGCATTTTGGTTAGACATAAACACCCTTGTTTTCAGATTTTTAGGATATAATAACATGATTGGAACTGCAGGTACATTATTTTAATTTCACAAGTGAAAAGAATTACGTTAGATGTGGTAATGCAAGGCTTATTAATTATAATTGGTAAGAAGATTGCAAGCCATTCAGAGGCTTTTTAGATCAGTGGCACCATTAAACAGTAGTCTATCTCCAGGAGATTAGGATAAGTTTTCCACGAGTTTTGATGTGAAATCCTGAACTCCGAAATGCCATATGGACATATCATGAAACAAATTAAAAGGCTAACAGACGAGGAGTTTTGTGATTCTAAGTTAAAATCCCAAATATTTACAGTTACGTAAAGTACCAAGTTCAGCCTTTCTCACACCTGTTTTTGCTGTTGATCCAAGAGGGCAAAAAAAAAATCTCTCCTCAGATCAAAAAACTGTTACCTCACATATTACATTTTTTATCCCTGAATACTACATTTTTGCAAGTATTAATCTAGTTGCTGTTTAAAGGATCACTATAGGGTCAGGAACAGAAACGTATTCCTGACCCTGTAGTGGTAAAACCATCTAGCACCCCTGGGCCCCTCATGCCGCCATAAATATAACAAAATCTTACTGTATTCAAGCCTGAAGCTGTAGATATGCATGCTGTTTGCCCTTTAGAAAAACAAGCAGTCTGCTGACATCATCAGAAGTGATAGCCTGATCCAATCACAATGCTTCCCCATAGGATTGGCTGAGACTGACAAAGAGGCAGATCAGGGGCAGAGCCAGCATGATTCAAACACAGCCCTGGCCAATCAGCATCTCCTCATAGAGATGAATTGAATAAATGAATCTCTATGAGGAAAGTTCTGTGTCTGCATGCAGAGGGAGGAGATACTGAATGTTTGGATGCATTTTAGGCAGCCATGACCCAGGATCTCTAACAGCCATCTAAGGAGTGGCCAGTGAAGTTATCACTAGGCTGTAATGTAAACACTGCTTTTTCTTAAGCAAAAAGCCTGAAGGTAATGATTCTACTCATCAGAACAAATTAAATAAGCTGTAGTTGTTCTGGTGACTATAGTGTTCCTTTAAACATCTGTACAGACTCTGATAAAACTACCTATTCAGGCACAGAATTCAGCATTGTTATTGTTCTTACTGTAAAAAAGCATTTCATTTGCCTTAGACTAAATCTAATTTCTTTCAGTCTAAACACATGACCTTGTGCCCTATGTATACTCTTGTTTATGAATGGAATTCCAGATAATGGTTTCTGTTAACCCAGAATATATTTGTGTAATGCTACCATATCCACTCTGAGGTGCTGTTTTTCTAAACAAAATATGTTAAACTCTCTTCAGTTTTGTACAGTACATCACAGTGCCACTATCTTTCTGAGGTGCTGTTGTAGGCTGCTACACCCAGACTGAAGACATCAGAATCTGTTCCTAGCTGGTACTAACTTGTAATTATCTCCTCCCTATCTAGGTTAAACTTGCCCCTTCTTGTTTACCAGTTCATAAATATTGTTTAGGTCTGGCATCTCTATCCTTTTTTACCCTGTCACCATCAGTGCTCCAGATCTTACTGCTACCCTGTGTTACCCTCAGTGTACCAGAGCAAGCTGCTTTTCTGTGCAAACCCTTGGTGTTCCAGAGCAGACCTCTGTATCCAGAGGCCTTGCTTCCTTCTATTGAGTTATGTTTTGCATTTGTTCTTTTGTGTTTTTTGCACATAATAATACACTTGTTTTTTTTCTTTAATTTGCATGTATTCTGGTTTTCTTGCCTTATGGGTTCCTACCTACAGTCGTTGCTGCTGTGGTTAGCACCCCTTCCCAATCAGACCTTGATAATAGCTCAAATGTTCCATTCCTTTTATTAATTTTGTAGCCCAGCTCTGCACTTTTTCTAGAGCTATATCCTCTTTCTTTAGAACAGGTGCCCAAAATTACACAGCATATTCAAGTTATGGTCTTACCATTGATTTATAAAGAGGCACAATTATGTTTTCATCCTAAATATTAATGCCTCTATTTATACATGATAATACTTTACTGGCATTAGCACCTGACAATTGACAATGCACTTTTCTTAAATGTTTATTTTTTCCACAATCTTTATTTCACCATTTTATGAAACATGAGAGAGTACAAGGCAAGAAAAAGTTTCAACAACCATATTTAGTACAATAATGTTGATAGTCAAGGTTAAGTCGCACATTATAGCACATAGTATCTTATGAGACATTACAGGTTTAACCGCAAGGATGACCTTGTGAGGGCTAAATTTAGGGATTAAACAGTTGTGCCTAACATGATAGAAAGAAAAAAAAACACACCCTTACACAACTGGGTAATCCCTAAATCCTGGGTTGGTAGGTTTGCCTTGAGAACTGGTTTGGAAACCACTGTCCTAGAAACAGATCCACGCCAGGGTGCCCATGTCTAAACACAGCGAGCAGCACGTCCGTGCAGGAATGCAGCAAGTCTCTCCATGTCGTACAGTTCTTTTACAGTTATAGTATCAAGGACTTGGCAGTATTGAGGAAATACTTTGTTAGTAATTTCCTGCACGAAGAAAGGGGTAGTTTTGTGTGATGAGCATTAGTAAGGGATCCAGAAGTAGGTCAGAATCAAGGACAACATGGATTTCCTGATGTATGTGTTGACAATATTGGGATATGCTTGGGCAGCTCCACCATATGTGGGTATCCGTACCTATGTCTTGTCCTCATCTCCAACACAGTTCGGAGGCTCCTTTGTAGATCTGGTGTAACTTTACTGGAGTTGGGAACCAGCCCATGAATAGTTTATAGTTCAGCTCTTGACGTTTGGAGATCATTGCAGATTGAAAGCTCAAGACATGAATCTTCTCCCATTGTTGGTCTGCCAAAACTGCTTCTACATCCCATTCCCATTTGGCTGTGTATTTGGCCAGGGCCCTTGGCAGTGCAGTTAAGAATACAGAGTAAGGGACCGAAATCCCTCTACTGAGATGTGTCTGGTTAGCACAAAGTGTCTCAAAGGCCGTCAAGTCGATGTGGATTAGTTGCTTTCCCGTCAGCGCTAGCGAGCATTACCTCATTTGGAAATAACAGAGCCTATCCAGTTTAGATGGCGCTTTATCAGGAATCAGATACAGTAGTACTTGTAAGGTGATAGCATTGCACCATTGTTGGAGATATGGGAATATACAAACAAAGGGAACAGCACTAAAATACACCAATACTATAAATAGGGAAAGTAGGAGGCAGCAAACCTAAAAATAGGGTTCCCTCTAAGCCCTATAAACAAAGATGATACACAAGACAAGACAAATGAAGGTTGCGCCAAAGCTGACTATAGTACAACTAATATGAACAAAGTTCAAAATATAGTGATACCAAAACAAAATCTTTAACCCCTTAAGGACCAAACTTCTGGAATAAAAGAGAATCATGACATGTCACGTGTCCTTAAGGGATTAATGGAGACTGATGGGACAGCAACAGCCTATGTAGAGGAATATTTGATTAGCTGTATCTATTTCCCGGCCGACTGCATTTAACCACGCCCCCTATATCTCTAACCGCACACTCCCTCCCCTCAGCCCGACAAGACTAGCCGCCTAGCCTATCAACTACATTTCCCAATACCCCTAGCGGCACGTCACACGGTTGGCCCGATTTCCAATATGGATGCCGATCACGTGACCAACGAAAACAACAATTTTACCTTATTTGCAACCCTCGTTTTAATTCCAAAATTTAGGGGAAGATGCCTTGATTATTAGTCTTTATACGTGTATAAACATTTTTGTATTTTGAGAATGTACATGGTTTTGATGATGTCATTTGGGCGCAGAACCTGCTTATTGTTTAAAAATCAGTCCCCCTATATAAACCCTACCCTACCAAGCATGTTTTTTTTGTCTCCACTTGAGAAAGCCATGATAGGTGAAAAGTGTTGTGGATATTTTAATATTTTATTCTGTATTCCAAATAAAGGTATTTTGGCTACTTTTAACACACTTTGATTGTGCCATTTTACTTTTTTATCCTATTTAAGTGTTCTTGCATAGCAAGACCACTTATTGTTATCTCACATATATATTATTATTCTTATTATAGCCAAATTTGCCACCCTAACTCCTCCCACAGTTTTTACACTACATAGACAAAAATTTACCAGAACGTGCAGATTGTTCCCGATCGGATTGCTATTACTTTGTGGAACGTTTCGCCGAATGGTTCACGGAATATCGTCGTTCTTGTGGCGAAATTTGTCCCATAGGAATGAATGGCAAAGCTAGAGTGGGAGCTGGCAAAAGCTGAAAAATCAGGACATGATTTCTAAACTGCCACCACTCCCTTATTTTCAGGCCCACCTACACAAATCTTATATCAAAACGTTCAGCTATCCCTGCTGCCACTAGAAATGTCCACGGCTAAGCCATAGTCCTGATAGATTTCACAATATGACCATTTGTTTGCAACTCACGCCTTCCATTGACATTCATTGAAACTTCACTCAAGCCAGCTCAAACTTGAAGTGCAATTTCTAAACTGCGACTGTGCTTTCATTTTTAATACTTCAGAGACATACTATGCAAAATGTAGGTCTGGGTCTTGTGATTCCCACAATATAAAGCTCTTCACTGTAGGATTTATAGTTTTTAAAATACAACCGTTTGAAGATGGCAACCGCCAAAATACTCTGACCTGTGCAAGGCTGCAGCAGCAAGTGATGTCATAGACAGGGCCTTTTGAACACCTGCTAATGTTTTTATAAATGTATGGTTTAATGTAACTGTGCAACAACGTTGCAATTAAATGTGCTATATAAATGATAACAGTTACTCCGCCCACTCCAGTTGTAGACTACTGGTGGAGGCAAGAACACTTCACACAATTTCCCCAGAAATTGTAGCTTTTCTAGTTTTATTTTATTACTACTACTGCTTGGTATCCTTATTTTATTCTTCCTGCTGAGTATTACTCCAAAGAAATCCTAGGTGGGGATTATACCACTTACGCCCAAGTCATTGAGCAGTTCACCTGCTCAATCATATGTGAGTACACATTTTATTATTTATACTCCTTATATATAATTTTATATAGGGAGCACTATCAGTTGTCTCTCTTCTCTCTAATGGTCTACATATCGGTACAATACTTACCATTCTACACGTATCCTACAAGCGGGGATTATACCACTGTACGCCATTCATACTAGAGCTGGTTCAAGCCCTACTACACATGAGTAGAACTATATTAGACCCTGTTGTTGTATAATTTATCCATCTTTACTAGACGTACTGCCCTATCATCTGTCTTTTACTTCCACATATGGATTAAAAGACCAATACCGCTCTACATATCCCACAAGCGGGGATTGTACCGCTGTATGCCATCCACACTAGAGCTAGTTTAGCTCTACTACACGTGAGTAGGATTACCATAGACCCTTTTTCCTGCAATCCAACTTTTTTACTAGACATATTTGCACTATTATCTTTTTCTCTCTTTACATATGGATCCTGGAAAGCCATCTCCATTTGATCCATACAGAGAATATTCCTCTACATAGGCCGTTGCTGTCCCATCAGGTGCCACTAAAGACTTTGTTTTGGTACCACTATATTTTGGACTTTGTTCATATTAGCTGTACTATTGTTGGAGATATGCCCAGTCCAGATGTCCAAAGTTACATAGTTCACTAGGATTCAAACCTTCTGTGATTGCTGGGTTAAATGTGAATGTCAGAGGTTGTGGTTAGCTGTAGTTTTATCCGCATGGTATTCCGAACTTTAGGGTTGACAATGCACAATTTTGACTCGTTTGTGGTCTATCACAATTCCCAAATTCTTCTCGCGTGTTATTCCTAATTCACTCCCTAGGGTGTAAGTTGCTTGTGCATTCATTGCCCCAACTGCATAACTTTGCATTTGTCTACATTAAATTTAAATTGCCATTTGAATGCCCAGATGCCAAATCTATCTGAATCAATCATCTGCAAATACTGAATCATGACTTTGGTTTGAGAACCACAGAACTAGACCATGACTTGACAAAGTCTACTTGACCAAAACATTCACTTCTTAAGCTGCAGTTAATAGTAGTCTGCACAAAAAGAGTTTTCAGAGTGCCCAGGTCTTCTTCTGTGTTGCAAGTATAGTATATGTGGAGCTGTTCTCCATCACTGGTACAACAATCCCCTTTTTTGCTATATGGGTGAGTGAAAGCTGCAGTGTATGATGCAATTTCAATAAATGTGAGTGATAAAATATGTATAAATAAACAAAATGGACACAGTCTTCACATATAAAGTACTTCATCAAGTCAAAGTGCTTTAGGGGTCTGGATTGTCCCTTTAAATGAGAATAGGTTTTAATTTTACTATGATAACAACATGACACAAAAACCAAGACCTGCACTTTAACACATTCATTTTATGGCATATTGGTTTGACAGACTCAGACTTTAGTAGCACTTGCCCTCAGGTACACACAAGTAACACACAAGAGCACCGATTCTCTCTGCTTTAATGTTACATTAAAAATCAATATTTCAGAAGACTCATTTCAAGTAAAACATTATCTGAAGGTTTAAATACAAAAAAGTAATGTTCAGAGCTCGTTTTACCAATTTATATTTCTTTTTTTATTCTCCTAAAAACTCAAGGGAAATAATTTAGATGCAGGCAGCTGAAATGTCAGTGAGTTATTTATTTTTTTTGTGGGCTTTTTACATTTTTTTTTCATCGCAAGTAGAAATGGCAAAAATTAAAGTGCAACAAGTTTTCATGGTGTTGTTCTGTTAAGGGATAGGATGACTATTTCAGAGAAATATCAAACAGCCAAACAGGGTAACGTGACCTAAATAACTCACTCCGTTTTACTCAAGAATGTCCATTAATGCACTAAGTAGATAAAAGTTCAAGACTTAAAAAAACAGGCCAACCCACAGTCACTCTACTTGTGCAGAGCATCACTCAGATGAGTATCTTACACCTTCGCCAAAGTTGTAGAAAGATGTCTGGACATTGGTGTTCAAATCCAGACGTGTATCCTGTTTGCAGGGTTCTTATTTATAGGTCAGTAGCAGATATTAGAGAAGGAATGGCTGCGTGGTCTGAAATATTTTAGGATGATCAGGAGAGCAAAATATTAGTAGCTAACTGCACAACTTCAGAAAAAAAAAAACAAAAAAAAAAAACCATTATATGGTTTTCCTCCTCAATCCTGACACATAGCAACTCGGATGAGTTCTATACACTTGCGCCGGTCTATGGTTAGCTCTATATATTGAAGTATCATTGGAACTTGGTTTAACACTGTATGATAAAATGGAACAAAAAAAAAAGAAAATAGTAATTAAAAAAAAAAAAAAATTATATATATATATATATTTATAAGCAGAATAAATTTCTGCCAGCCACAGCAGCAGTGTCCTAAACAGTGTTCACAATCTGCGTAGAAGATGCTTTTTGGAGTTTTTGTGCATGAAAGGTCAGTTTCCACAACATCTGCTTTGTTGCGGCTGGTCCGAGCCTTGGACATTTACACCTCTGTGACGGGCAGCATGAGTGGGGTTTTGGGTGTCCGATTTCGGCATTTTTTTTGCTGCACAGAATGAAAACAAGAGAAGATTAAATAACATGTCACTACATGAATTTGAAATATAACAGTAAAAATAGCTTCTCTAATTTTGGCTTCTTTGCAGAACACAGATTTCTGAATACCAGACTGGTTTTAACAACTTTTGTGATTTATTAAATGATGGTGAATCTGCTAAGAAGATAAAGGACAAAAACATCAGACATGACAAAAATTCACTGTCTACTGAATAAAAGCTAGGTAGTAACCGTTTTCAGGACATATGTAGCTGTGATGCTATCACTCTGATCACAGTATATAAATCTTTTATGATGTAATATGTAAAATTAAAAATACTTGTTTTTCCAAATACTTTTTTTTATTGTAAACAGTAGGTACACAGTAAGGGATAGCTCAAATCAGGCACATGTGAAATTATTTTTGTTCTGTGCATAACAGTTGTTTGGTCCAATTAACATTCTCATCCACTTTAGTCGTTTCCACGCTCACTTTCAGAAAATAAGAATTTAAATAAACAAATAAGTAAAATGTAAAAAAAAATAAAAAAGGAACAAAACAGGCTGGCTGATGACACCCTAATGCCAGCTACAGAGTTACACCTCCGGCAACAAAGGGGTTAAACTCTGCATATGCAGTGTTTGCTATGAGCTCATGTTTGTCCAGGTACCATGACCACTTCAAACCAATGTAATAGTTATGAAGGTTGGGGTAAGTGAACCTTTAAATCACTTTGTTTATGCAGCCCTAGTTACACCTCCCCTGGAGAATCTCACAGCCTCTCTAACACACTTCCTGAGAATCAAAACTTTTTAGCTTCCCCTATTACAGTGTGTTCAATTATTAAAATTTTTTATTTTCTACGTCAATAGCTTGCTAGATCCTACAGAAGCATTCCGTGTATACTTAAAGTACAATTAAGAGAACAGAAGATAAGAAATTCTAAAGTCAACATACTGTGCAGTAAAAATAAAACACTTTTTCATGGAAGTTCTGTGAGAGTCACAGCCAGGGAAGTGATTTAACTCCTTAAACTACAAAGCTTTGAGCGATGACAGTTTATGCAAATGTTACTTCTTTAAAATAACTTTATTCTGATGCTAGAATGTCACTTCAATGAACACAAAAACAACATATGCACGTTACACTTTAATGGCAGTTGTGACAAACGCTCCTTCGCACGTACGTTTGCCACGGACTCCTGGAGGAGTGTAGAAGCCGGCCTCCTGCCCACCGACTAAGGTCTAGGTCTGGGACACCGTTTTGGAGTTACTCTGCCCAGCCACTATTAACAGCTTTCCCTGGGTGCCCCTGGTTCGGCACCTTCCCTTCATGTGAATGGGACCGAATGCTGGCTCTTTGGCGGCCATTCGCATGAACCAAACCCACGAATAGTCCTCAGTGGTACTTGGCCGCGACCTCTATGAAACTAATTTCAGCAAGAGGACTTCATGGGTTTCCGGTCACCTCAGCGGGACTTATCCGCGAAAGTTATGAATCTGTTTTCGGCATGAGGTGACCGTGCGGTTCCCGGACAACTTGGTTCGCGGTTCTGAACCACTTTGAAATCCGCCTGAACCACTTTGAAATCCGCCAGGAGAGTGCTTTTGGCAGGGAAAGTGCCTGAGACAAAGAGGAACAAACGCTACCCAAGAGCCAGGCAGAGCACCCCGTATTGCGGCTGCAGGAGCTCCCGAAAGTTGATTGGCAAAAGCACCAAACGCCCTGGAAGTATTTTGGGCATATGACGTGTGCGGCGAGTCAAAACTTTAACATGGTGGCATTTCCCCTATACTGCATGGATCTGAGCACTATTTGGAGAACTTGGGCGCTCAGATCAGGGCTATTTGGGGATGTATTACTTGTAGGGTTATTTCAGGTTTTTATGATATTTTGGGAATTTTTATGTTTTTATATTTTTGTATTTACCTCTCTATTCCTGGGAGATAATTCGCTTACCAGTCTTTAACGAAATTATCTCCCAGGTTCAGAGATTCCTGGGAAGCAGGGCCAGACTGGGAATGAAAACCAGCCCTGGAAATAATTGTATACCAGCCTAATAGCATACAAACTAATACACTGCCCCCTCACTACCGTCCCTCCACTCTAATAGACTGCCCCCCTCCGCCCTTCCCATTCCCCCAATTCAATACACTGTCCCCGACTTCCTTAACCCAATTTAATACACTGCCCACTCCCCAATCGCCCCTCATCCCCTACCTCAAGATGAGTCCTCCTCCAGTTCCAGTCCGGCCTGCACAATTCTCTGCTCAAGCAGGCACTGCGAGCAGGAGGTAAGGTGGAGTAACTGGGCTGTCAGCCACTCTGCTCACTGAAGCGCCACCGCCGGATATGACTGCATACGCTATATGCTCATATCCCGTGGCCAGCAAGGACCAACACTTTAAGATCCTGCAGCCGCTGGCAGGTTGCAGGAGCACGCGATTGGCCGCGCAGATAGGAAAGTCAATCTTTCCTACCTTGTGGCTGATCGCAGCCGCAGGACAACTTGGCCCCAGGGTAGGCGGCCTACCAGGAAATTTCCTGATATCCCGGTAGGCCAGTGAGGCCCTGCTGGGAAGGGCTTGTGGTGAAGACAATGGAGACCTGCTGCTGGGGTCTGTGTATAAAAAGGCTGTGTTTGGATGAATTAAACCAGTTGTACTCCCAGAACTATGTGTTGTCTAGTTACTGGGAGGGGAACGACTATAATCACTGCTCAGCACCTTGTTCCAGTTCATGGAGGATCTAGCAGGGAAAGTCCTTGTAAGGACTAGAGCTCCCGGGACTGTGTGTCGTCCAGTCCCTGGGAGGGAATAGAGTTCGTCCCCTATCCTGTTCCAGGACGGAGTGGCTCCAGGAGGACCACAGGTAAGTCACTGCAACTGGGGCAGAAGCGCTGAGGTTTCCCCTTGATCCATCTAGGAAACGGTCCTTGGCGGAGGTACCCAGCCGGGGTACAGGGAGCTCCGCTACAGCAGTGCTTTAATCTTAGCCTCTATTAATTCTAAGTTTTCCCTTCTCCACGGATGCCCTTTTCTTTCTATATATATTTTTGTTTTTTTAAAACCACATGGCAAATATCACATGTCAATTATACACAGCCTTTTCTTTTTCCCTTAAAGTCTTTAACCCTTATTTATACATTCAGTCCTCTGCTATTCTTTCCTTTCGGTTTAACTCTTCTGCTGCTTCCATTCAAATGAAATATGAAATTGAGAGGGCTGGAGTACGTACTTCAATGTGGCTATTGTGATTATGTTCTGTTGTTTGTGCCTACCCTGTATGTAGGTTTTAGTTTTTTTTATTGGGGGGGGGAGGGGAGGAGTGAGGGGTTCTACCAGTGATTTTAGGTTATACAAGGGTTTATTGTGAATGTAATGCACACAGCTTCATTTAATTAAAGTTGAAAATGAGAACCACTTGTACATATAAAATATTTTCCAATGAATAAGAAGCATTATTGTGATCTCCTTATATTTTTGTACAGAGCTTTATGGACAGATTTACAGCTGAATGTTTCCTCTTTAAAATGAAAGACATGGTACAAGAGATTCATTACTTTTTTTTTGTCTTCAATTCAAAATGAATGATAAAAATAAATAAATAATAATAATCAAGGGGAAATACGTGTATAGATGAATTCTCCATGATTGTATTGGCATCCTTAAAATGTACTGAAAAGATTCTCAGCAAACATACCTATTGCAAGAAATAATTCATTTACGTTCATTGCAGTTTTTGCCGACGTCTCCATAAATAAAAGTCCAGTGTCTTCTGCATATGCTTGAGCTTCCTAAGGAATGATCATATAAAACTTTCAGAATAGGACAGAATAAAGATTAGCATAGTTTAAGTCAAGAAAAAAAAAAAAATCCAAGGATTTCTAGACTACAACATTTTGAATTCTAAAACCGAAAAAAGAAAAAGAAAAGGAAAGAAAAATACAACACATTTTTCAAACTATGAACAAGATATATAAATTAAAGGTCCTCTCCAGTGCCAGGAAAACAAACCGTTTTCCTGGCACTGCAGGCCCCTCTCCCTCCCACCCCCCATCCCAAGTTGCTGAAAGGGTTAAAATCCCTTCAGTGACTTACCTGTATTCTAGTAGACAGCCACTAGAGGAAGAGTTAACCCTGCAAGGTAAATATTGCCGTTTATGAAAACTGCAATAATTACACTTGCAGGATTAAGGGTAGTGGGAGTTGGTAATCAGACCACTCCAATGGGCTGAAGTGGTCTGGGTGCCTGGAGTGTCCCTTTAAGTGCAGTTTAAACAAAACAAAAAGGTATATTATGTTTATTTTCGTAATATATTAACAGTTAACTTTTAATTACATTTTCAAATGTCACTCCACTCCCACCCCTATACTTTTACAGAATTTATTTTAAAGGGTTACTACAATCACCTCTTCAGTGATTTGAAGTGGGCATGTTGGTAGGAGTCTGAATTTACGGTGTTTCTGCTTGAACTCAGAACTCTGTTCCTGGCTGCTGAATATCAATTCTGTGCATATTTTACACCTATCATCTGCACCCATATTTCACTGGCAACAGATGTAATAACCTTCCCCTTGTAGGCAGAACACCTGCAAGAGGAAGGTTGCTTTCCCCTCCTTCCCACTGAGCGTTCCCTCCATTGCTTTAGTTAGCATTTTCCCCCCACCCCCTCCGGTTTAGGTAAAGTAACCCTTTAAAAATGTGCGTATAGTTGAGTTTTATTTTCTGAAATTATCAAAATAACATTACAGACTGGAAAAAATCTTACCTCAAATTCAATCATCCTCTTTTCTGCTAAATCAAACTTGTTTCCAGCTAATGCTATGACGATATTAGGACTGGCTTGCCTTTGTAATTCTTTTACCCATGCCTTTGCCCGTTCAAATGTTTCCTAGATGGATGGGGCAGAGAAATAAATCACTATAAATTGAAAAACTTCAGCCATTACAAATTATTTTTTATTTAGCACCCACAAAGCAAGGCTGATCCATTTAAAGGAACATTGTAGTTAAAAAAAAAAGTCTCCTACAAAATGAAGTCTTATCTTTTTCAGTATATATACCAAGCAGTATAAATACCATTTCCATGGAGAACTAGTTACTATTCTGGCTAATTAGAATATTCACCATTACATACTGTCCATGGTTTCTTGTGAAAAGCAGATTCATTTTTGTAAAATAATATCCAAATATCTCATTAGCATAAAAAAAAAAAACCCACAACATCTTCAAGTTATGATTGTTTTTTTAGACAAAAATGATCCAGATCTACAGCTCTCCAGGAATCAGAAAGTCAATATACATAGAGCAGGCAGTCTTTGCGGAATGCAAGCAAACGGTTGCTCATTATCACATGGTCCAAGTATGACAAGTAGAACAGTTATTTTTAGTCAATCAAGATAAAAACCCACTTACAAGAGCAGATACTCCTTAGAGATCAGCACAAGGAATTGCCTTAATCATGACTTTTGAAGGGATATATAATAAATATAATGTTTTAAACATATGATTCTTACTTCGAATGTTAGCACTCTTTTACCCAATTAGTAGAAAATGCCACCAATTAAAAAAATAATAATTAAGTGATTAGTGAATTAAAATGGACGCTGGCGTCTTCTCACTGTGATTTTCACAGTCCCTATATGGACCCGGCACCCAGACCACTTCATTAAGCTGAAGTGGTCTGGATTCCTATAGTGGTCCTTTAAGGCACAGTGTACACAGCCCTGTCCATTAATCTGTACTATGTATATTTTGGTCTTTACGGCAACGTCACTACTGATAAATGCATGTCCAGTGTATGCCCCCAATTTCCCTTTTTTCCCCCATCATAACGTAGAACACCTTGTAGTTCCAGGCAAAATCTGTTTCTATAATGTGGGAACCTTTTCTTGCCAACCAGTCTTAAGTCGTCCCAAATACTTAACCCAATGTGGGTACATTTCTGTTCTCAGTTGTTAAAGCTATAAAAAAGGTCTAAACATATAAATAAATTAAAAAATGATGGCCCATTTCTTGAGAAATAGGTTGCATTAGCTGATCACAAAGTTATATAAAGAGACTACAGGTTTATTCACTAACCTGTTCACCAACCTAACTAAATGTTGCCAAAACAGAAGAGGTGGATATTAACTTCACAAATCATAAATCTCCTCTCATTGAACAGCTCATAACTGAGAGGTAAATTTTTGGGGAATGCTATCTCACAAGTTTTACACACTTTGTACTACAAAGTACTATAAATACAAAAGCTTGATTAACACATCACATGCCACACAGTATTTGCAGACAAGTAGATAAATCTTAACCTTTACAGGGAAGAAGAGAGACAGACCACATATTCTGCTTTTATACTTGTTAGATAAATGCAGAGTTTTTACTCCAAAACATCTCCGTAAAGGAACACTCCGAGCACCTAAACCACGGGCCTGTTGTTAAAGGACCCCTAACATTTAGCAGTTTATCAGTCTGTGTGATTGTAATTAAAGGAACACTCCACAGGGGAAAAATAAAGTAAAAAAATAAATAAAAATAAAACAATAACGCCGTGGGCACTCACAGTAACTCATGGGATAATGCAGGTGCACTCTAGCAGAAAGAGCCTGTCATTTCCGTTAAGCTAAAGTTAAATAGGTTCATTGTTGCCATGCTAGCAGGGAATATTCCCTTTTGTTTTTGGAGACAGATTCTAAACTGGTTTCACTTCAGTTCTCCCTCAGGTCCACCACATCATTATTCTCTCCCTGCTTGTGTTAAGATCTGTGGGTATCAATGTTAGGTACGATGGACCAGGTCTAGGCTGGTACCTAGAGAAGTTCACACAAACCCCAAAATGCCAATGATAAACAATAGATCGACTGGTTTTACTGAGTAGAATTATTATTTTGTTTTCTCTTTACTTGCTTCAAAATGTGGAAAAACTTTTTTTTTTTTTTTTTTTAAATGTACCTCAGGAAGCTTGACTTTTTTGGTGTTAAATGGCAAATTTCTGTTTAAAATTAAAATATTAAAACTTTAATTTTTTTTGAAATCATGTTACTTCCAGGGCATGCTGGTAAATATGAAAATATGAAGTGTCTGCTACAAAACCAGTAGCATGCTCTCACCGGTTTGGTAATGTCAAATACCACAATGGCTGCCTGGGCTCCTCTGTAATACATGGGAGCAAGGCTGTGATATCGTTCTTGTCCTGCGGTGTCCCATATCTCAAACTTTACCGTTGTGTCATCCAGGCACACAGACTGAGCAAGGAATGCAGCTGAAAAGAATGCATTAATAAAATGATTAGAATTATATGTATCCATATACAGATATATGCATGCATGCATCCATACATACATACATGGCTCAAAGTTTCCACTTACCCAGGCATTGGTGAGTGGGACTTCCACCATGGTGAGTGTGCCAAAAGCTACTCATTGCTTTTGCTTCAATAACATAATTTGCAGATGTCAATTACTTATTGTTATTATTGTTAAATATCCCCATTGTAAAGCGCTACGGAAAATGTTGAAACTATATAACTAATAAACTGAACCTATATAACTGAATAACTGAACCTCTCCTTCAAGCCTCATGTTCAATCTATCGCCAAATCCTGACATTTTCATCTCAAAAACATTGCGCGCATCCGCCCCTACTTAACGCCAGATGCGACTAAGGTATTGGTCCATTCCACTGTCCTTTCTCGCCTTGGCTACTGTAATCCGCTTCTCAGTGGTCTTACATGCTCCCAACTTGCGCCGTTACAGTCCATAATGAATGCGGCAGCGAGGCTCATCTTCCTGTCCGCCCGCACCTCCCATGCCTCACCCTTCTGTCAGTGCCTACATTGGCTTCCTATAAAATGTAGAGCTTCCCTCCTCCGTTAGATGCTCACCCAGTCTCCACTCCTTCAAAAAAATCATTAAAAACCCACTTCTTCATAAAAGCGTATCAGTTAAACTGTTAATAGCTCCCGACTGATTACTCTTCTGCAACTGTCACTAGTCTAATACTATCCTTACATTTTTGTGTCATTTTACCCCACTCCCTCTAGCATGTAAGCTCATTGAGCAGGGCCCTCAACCCCTCTGTTCCTGTGTGTCCAACTTGTCTGGTTACAACTACATGTCTGTTCGTCCACCCATTGTAAAGCGCTGCGGAACTTGATGGCGCTATATAAATAACATAATAATAATAATAATAATAATAATAATAATAAGACTACTATTAACAATAATAATTGAAATTAGCAGTTTATTTTACCAATGACATGAAGTACTTTAAAGGCTGCAGCAAAATGCTAGCATGGCTCCTAGATAGATACACACATAAACACACACAACACTTAAAATAAAAGGCACTGTAGGCACTGTAACCCTTCATCACATAACCATTCCAACGTATTGAAGTAGTTACTGTGTCTGGAGTCCTCTGGCATCATTTCATTCAGTGTTAAAATGTTTGAAATTGGTTTAATACTAAACAAGTGTCCACAGTAACCAATCCCCTCTGAGCTGCTTGAGCGAATGAGGAAGTGATTGGCTGAGAGTGTCAGCGGAGTGTTTTAAATCTATCACAGCAACCATTGCTGGTATCAAGCTCTGCCTTAGCCTATTCTTCTGTAGGGGCTTGGCTGTGGTTTTCCAAAGACTTTAATTTACTGGTAAACTGTAACACTGAATGAAGAGACCATGCCATGGGACTACAGGCACTATAACTAATTCAATATGTTGGAATGGTTATAATGCCTACAGTGTACCTTTATTCACAGTGAAATTAATAGTGTACTGGTAGACTGCTTTCGTGTTTTGATTAACACTTGAATCATGTATCCAGGGCTGCCATTACAACTCTGAACACCTTACAACACTAATGGCTGTGCCACCCCAACACACGGTCCTAAAACAACAGATACAAAACTCACATACACACTAATGGATACACAGACAGATAAACACACACACACACACACACACAATACTGATACACACTGTCAGACAGACACATACAAAGATAATGACTGCTAAACATACAGTCTCAGGTAAGGGGCTTGCATAGGAGTTTCAAAATACAGTCTAGTTGTTGGAGATGGTTATATCTCCACAATTGGATCACATCTCTCTACAGGACCCCATGCAGGCCCTAATGCCGGGCCACTTGCTGTACCCAGATAGCGGTCCTGCATGTGCCACATATTTTACAATGGTTTTCAAACATCACGTTAGCCAACATGTTTGTAAATATTTAACTAAAAAGTAATGCCTATATTATTCTTAAAATTTATTCCACTTAAGCACCCATAGCATTCTGGTGATGGAAGACCAATTGCGGCATCTTCTTGCCACCCAAGTCCTCCACTCAGCCACATTCCAAAATGTAATTAATGCTTAATTTTGGAGCAGAGCAGATGTCCTGTTTATCCACAGCAGTCATGTTGCAGTAGGTGGTTTGCAATGGAGAGTATATAATTCTTAAAAAGGTAATTAAGAACTAAACAATTCGACTATGACTGCAACAAAATGCGCTAAAGGCTATAATTCTATAGCTAATTTATCTCTCCTGAAACATAACAGCTAATGTTCTAAATAATGGACACCTTTGCGTTAACACTATTCTGAATATGGTTGCCAGCAAGATGTGTTTTTTTTTTCTTTGTATCGATTATGAAAAAGCCCATATGTTTGACTGTATTACAGAGACAGTTCACTGCCCAAGTAAAAAATAAGCGGTTTAGTAGATATACTCCCAATTAACACATGAATGCCTTTAATTATGCAACGGAGATCTATAAAAATGTTTTAAAATAAAACAGCTTGCAGAAGCTAAAGTGCATTAGGGTCTGGAATGTCCCTTTAAATTTTTAGTATCCAGCCCTCAATCTGAACTCTGTATAATAAGTAGTCTCCTCATCCCCATTAAGTAAACTTGCTATAATATAAATGTTCTAAATATATTCCAATACTTGTGTAGAATGTCAATTATCAGTAGCCCTACATTACAATTATGGTACTCTCCATTAATTAGCTTTTTTGACAACTAGTACCTTTTGTATTGCAATCCCAAGATATATCACACAGGTTTGAAGACTCATCTTCAGGAGTGTGGAATTGCTATTGCCCAACACCCGCAGTTCTGTGAGTCGGGCAGGCAGATTTTCCCTCCCTTTAGCCATATTGTGGGCAAGTGGCAACAGTCAGCACTCATACTATGGAAATGGCAGAGGGCGAGACAGTCAGGGATACTCACTAAACTCAGATTTTTCACACTTGAAATTGGAATAGGAAAAACTGAGGCAAAAAAGTGGCTATAGGGCTTTTCCATTTGAGAAAAATTGAAGTTTCGGTAATAATCCAGTCAATGTCTGGGGCTCTAGGCCTGAAATTATTTTGTGTGTCAGGACAAGTAGATTGTCACAACAAACAAGTAGACCAGGCTATCGTTTTAATCTTTTGGACTTGAACATTAAAAAATGTATTTATTTTTTTTAAATCCACCCCCCTGTTTCAGATTAAATTACATTCTACAGACTAGGTGCTTATAGCTACATTATCAAATCATTAATATAGATAATAAGGAGGAAAATAAGGGTACTATGGCTCTGCCAACTCTTGCTTAGCAAAGAGAAGTATCAGCAGCTTAGTGATCATAGCAGTTATTTGCATTCAGAAGAGCTGCCAAATGTATTTTTGTCTATGACCATGTGATGTTTTGCAACAGGGTTTATGTCTGGTCTAGGAATTCCCACGTTCCCATGTGGATTACAAGGTGAAATAAGTGTTGGAGAAAAACACAAGGCAGAAGAGTTAGTCTGTGAGCTGAACTAGATCTGCCAGGTGAATTACCACAAACACTTCCTGATAAATTATCTGCTGGCTGTTACTACTCCAGACAACATTGCCGTTCTGGAAAAAAGTATATCAGAGTAAACAAGTAGCAACACAGATAATCTGTATTATTTAAAGGAACAACATTGCCCTTCATAGAAGTATTACACTAAATTAAAGGAACACTATAGAAATACTAAATAGTATTCCTGACTATTGTCTTTAACTATTTAGGCCACAAGTCCAACTCCAATCGCATGAGAAACATGTTTTTAATTCCCCCAAGCACCAGTCTCGCCGCGGCTGACCCTGCCTCCATGGCTGAGATCATTTATCTTTATGTATGAACTCAGCCTATCAAATGCTTTTTCACAGGAAAGCATTGGGAATCTATTGCGCATGCACACCAAAATGCCACTCTGTGCTAATCAGCGTCTCTTCATAGAGATGCACAGAGTCAATGCATCTCTATGGGGAACATTCAGCACCTCCATGCAGAGCGTGGAGACGCTGAACGCCAGTGCAGCACTGGACTAGGAAGCAGCTCTAGTGGCCCTCTGAGTGACTGCCACTAGGATTTTCTAGGAAGCATTGTAAACACCGCTTTTTACAATGCTCAGCCTGCAGGGACAGGCTATAGACACCAGAACCACTACATTACCCTGAACACACACACAAATAGGTAATGAGTCAATTTCTAATTCCTCACCACAACAGGTTTTGCCTCTTATAATACAAACCGGTAACGTTTGTTTGACAAATATCCTTTAAATGCTCACCTTTCTAGTTTGACTCTGACAGGGTTCTTCACTAAAGTGAGAATTCAAAGTGAATTTCAAATGTCAGGACAAAATAACCGAATTGGACAATTCTTTAAGTGAGCTATGCCACAATTTCAAATTCACCTTAGTAAAGAACCTTGTTAATCTTTGGTAGAAGGACTCAAAATGTACTGTGCTACTACACAAGCCTAGAAATTACTTTCCAAGTCTGGAGGATCCAGAGATAGCTGACTTTTCACATGCCAGGTCCGGGGTGATTAGAAATTATGATCCCTGTCCACAGCCTTGTCATTAAGACAGTTGCACAATTAAAAACAAACTGCCCAGTCATCTCCTACCTCCAATGGTGGTCTCCTGGAACTCATCAAACTGGCCCTTGACGAACCTCAACACTAGACTTGACTTTCCAACAGCCATATCACCAAGCAGGACCAGCTTAAACTGACAGATTTTGGTCTGACCCAGTCCATTAGCCCGTGAGCTTCCTCTGCTGGCCATGGTGTTCTGGGTTCAGTCTTTAGTGGTGCCTCCTTTCACAAAAGAATGACGAGACTTGCAGCTGTAAAAAATAATTCAGATTAATCTTCAATGATAGTCCTCTGCGAACATAAAACAATCCCAAGAGGATACTTTTTTTGTTCATCTTAATTTTCTAGAAGCTTTAAATTTTTTTATTTTTTTTTTATATATATAGCAAAAAGCCACATAGTGATAAAATGTAGTTTATATAGCATGGTAAAACTAGAAATATATTCATATTTATTTTTTATTTTTTAAATAAATACATTTATTTTAATATGTCGCAAATATTATGAAAAAATGACTGGCTATGACTCAGCCTCTCTTAGGCAAGTAAAACACTATCCAAGAAAAGGAGTGGTGGCTACCAAAGAGTGGTTATAGAAGTATTCACGTTTAGTCTTTTGAAAGGTGGGGATAAGCTTTCATGTTCCAAACTCCAATAATAATGGTTCTGATTAGGGATCGACCGATTATCGGTTTTGCCGATATTATCGGCAGATATTCAAATTTTTTGTAGGGGGGGAGTGAAGAACACTATGGGACAGGGGAGGGGGTGGGAGGGGTGAAGAACACTATGGGACAGGGGAGGGGGTGGGAGGGTGAAGAACACATATGGGACAGGGAAGGGGGTGAAGAACACTATGGGACAGGGAAGGGGGGTGAAGAACACTATGGGACAGGGAAGGGGGTGAAGAACACTATGGGACAGGAAGGGGGTGAAGAACACTATGGGACAGGGAAGGGGGGTGAAGAACACTATGGGACAGGAAGGGGGGTGAAGAACACTAGGGGGAGATAGGAACATTAAGGGAGGACACTAAGGTACAGGGGAGGGAAGGGAAAAGGAACACTGGGTTAGGGGGGACCACAAAGAGAAGGGAAGGAAATGGGAGGGCACTAAGGGACAGCTAAGGGGGGGGGGGCACTAAGACAGGTGGGGAGTTCCTACCACACAAACATACTTCATCCACTAAACAAACACACACACACACATTGCATCCACTACCCACACTGCATCCACTAATCAAATACTCTCCCTGCATCCACAACACACACACACACACACACATATATATATTCTTGAAAACAAAAAAATCTGACTGGCATGTATATTTTGTGTATCTACCACTTCACAAAAAAAAAAAATACGGTAAATGTACAGATTATCGGTAAGCTATCGGCCTGAGTTCACACATCGGTATCGGCTCTAAAAAAAAAAAAAAATCAATCAATATCGGTTGATCCCTAGCAGCTATCACAGACCACAAGCATCAATATCAGTGTAGCATGTGCACTGTATCAAGGGTTAGCATGTTGTACTTGCTTACTCCAGACACAAATGTGAGTTTGTTCTAACGCTCAGGAAAAAGGGTTTTATATCTAGAATGAGGCTATTTAAAAAAAAAAAAAAAAAACATACTGTAGAGACAAGGCATTCACAGGAGGCTATATGTACAACCACCCCACTCTCACGTAACATAGCAGGAAATTATTAAACCAGCAAGTGTGACTGCATGTTTTTGGCAGATTTGTTATGCTGCCCAGGTAATTGTATAGTTTTGGGAAAGGGATTTAGTGTCGCAAAGGAGACCTTTTCTTGATTCTGATCAGTTGGACCCGGCTCATTAATTGGTGGGAAATGTGTCTTCCTCATTAGCAAGGAATGAACAGCACAGTATAGTAAATACAGGTAGTAGCAGTTGAACTCAGGGAAGAGAGGGCAGTGCGTTGAACAGTTGCTGGTCACGCATCTTCTCCATGCCAGTACCCGTGATATGTGGTATATAAGGCTCAAAATTTCAAGCCCTATGCTGGTTTTCAAAGTTATTCCCCTTTGAAAGCCTGGAGGGTCTATGGCACACTCACCAGGAGTGACTTTCTATTAGACAGGGCTAAATTGTCATTCGCTGGTGACAAGTGGAAATGGTGAGCCCTGGCTGTGTAGATATGCAATACACTGAGGGTAAAGTATGTTACTCAGTGAAAATATAATTGTCCTCCATTCAAAGATTTTCTAAGCCAAAATATCTAATTTAGAAAAAAAAGAAAAAAGAAGCACAGTCAAATCTGTTTTTAGTTTGCCTATTTTGGCCTTAAATTTTAATTTCACTGTAAATTATTGGCAAATATCAGATTAGTAAATAACTGTGTTGGACTTTCGTTTCACTTGTCATCTCCCACGGCTACTGCTGTCTGGTTAGCTTAGCACTGCCTTGCTAGCGCTATTGAATCATTAACCGGAAAAGGGGCAAAAATATGTTGTGTGATGAATTTTCTAGTAAGCTGTAAACTCTTATCAGGGTTAATCACTAAAGAGAGATTTCAGAGTGAGTTTCAAATTTAAGGTCAAAATAGAACTGGGAAAAATTCTGTCAGTGAGCTATGCTTTCACTCTTGGACTATTCATATCTTAGACTTGAAATTCACCTTCAATTCTCCCCTTAGTAAATTAACAATAAATATATATATATAAATATATATATATATATAATTTTTTAAGTCCTTTAAAAAAAATAAAAAAAATAAAATAAGCTGCAATTACCTAATAAAACTGTCATGTGACATGGACACCAATTTAAAATAATATTTAAAAAAAGGGGCTTTGGATTTGACCATACCTCTGTAGGGATGTTGTGGAGTCAGAGTTCAACAGCGCTGAGGGGGTCTCTGTGTTGGAAAATGGTAAGTAAAGCTTTATTTTATTTATTTTTATCTGTCGCTTTATCTTTTTGTATTCCTAACGCTATAGTGTTCCTTTAACTCAGGCACATAAGGTTTACAGGAGCCTGGGTCGGCATTGTAATCATATGTTCGAGTACAAAATGGGGTTCTATCGAAGAGACCATGATACCCTTCACAGTTCTCCTTGCACATGCACAAGATTTCAGAGGCGTGTATTGCAAATTATGCAAGAAGATTTCCCATCAGCCACAGCAAGTAACAGCTGAATGCAATGCTAGGTAGCAGATGTAGTCAGCATTTTTCTTTTTCCTGTTTTGACATTTTATGAGACAAGTCATTTTTATTAAAAACTCTGGCAGGTCACTTTTCTCTGTCACAATCACACAGCCAGCACTAGCTCAGTGCTAATGGGGCAGGACAGATACATTTATACAGCTGTGCAAGAAGTTGTGTGCCTCTGCTACCTTATAATGCTGGTCAATCTTGGCGAGATTCTGGATGAGGCTGATGAGCCAACTTAAAATATATCAGATGTAATGGCACGGGGAGTCAACTACTTGCTACAAAGCTTCTTTGGCATATAACTCCAATGAACCTCATTCATAAGCCTCCTAATAGTATGGATATTCGGCGATACTGTCCATATTTCAGGTTCCTGTCCCAGCTTTCCAATTTTGTTCCCCGTTGTCACTAGATGCTGGACACCAGGAAAATGTACCCAGCCAGCGCTGTGCATGTTTATTAGAGGCACTCACTCTGTGTGGCGGGCGCTAGGACCATGCAGAGAGCACTTCAGCAGCGGCTGTGTGCCAGTGTAGTCATCTGGTAGGCTGTCGGTCAGCCTTGTGTGTATTGATGCCAGGCTGACACACACTTCCAGTCAGGTGTGCCCATTATGGGTGTTTCCAGTGAGGCATGTTGTGTAACTGTTGATGCCCTCAAGACCTGCCAACCCTGTCCCAATCTGCATGCCCATATTGTTAGGTACAAATCTAGTGGTTGGGCGAGCCTGATAGGACTGTTTAATAGAAGCATAAAAATGAGCACTGTACTTAAAAACTGCACTTCAACTAATAAAACCCTATATATCTCAAAGTAAGAAATATATACAGATATAGTTATGTAATGTAGAAGATAGGGTCACAGCACAGTCCATTTTACATATTGAAATGCATGAGAACTATGACATTAGAAATAGCAAGCTTCCGAGATGTAATGGAAGATTCAAAGAAAAAGGACTAAAATAGGTATCCTGTACATAACATGTCAGTAACTATGGAGGCATTTAGAAAAGGAGAGAAAATTATGAAAAAAAAAAAAATCAAAGTATAAGTAACTAGAAGCCGTGGAAATTTAGACGGAAGATATAATTTTAAAGCTAAATGGGCCATGGCTAGCATCGAAGCAAACCGTAAAGTACAGATGAATCACAATGGGTACCGATCTGTGGTGAGAAGCACAAGAGCTGGGTGTGGTGAAAAATACAATATAGGTATGGAAGTGCCTGATCATAAATTTAAAACATTTTTTGAAACAAACTGGAAGGGCTTAGAGGTACAAAGGAAGTGATGTTGGAGAGCCATGTGTTCTTCGATTGCCTTGGATAGCACGGAATTCCAAGCCCTGTACAAATGTAGTGGGTTCAGCTGCCGTTGAGAGCCTATATATAGCTCCATCCTCAATGGCAACCAGCATTCTAGTCGGGCCCCAATGGTAAAATATTTTAAAGTCCTGTAAATTGTTTGCAACTTGAGAGAGATTATTTCCACTGTAATGTGGACCTGCAAAGGTCTTGAAAGAATGTCACTTGTGATATTTAAAAAGTAAAGGGTTCCTTACCCCGAGTGGCTGCCATCACTGCCACTTTTTCTCCATAGGATATCAACAGGATTAATACATTTTGAAAGGGAAGTTACTTTCGATGACTTAGGGTGCCGCACAAAATTCCCTTAAAGCGAAATCCATTGGATTGCTTAAAGGATAACAGCACCGAGCATAAACTCCTGATAATGTGGGGTTCCTCTGTTGTCAACGGTTTCAGGGTGCCCTGTATTTTCTGATTCTTCCTCCTATTTGCATGACCTAGTTTAGGGGTAGACAACCTTCGGGACCCCAAATGTTGTGGACTAAATTTACCCTGATGCTTTGCCAGCATTATGGCTATAAGAAAATGATGGGAAATATAGTCCACAACACCTGGGGTGCCAAGCTTGCCAGCCCCTGATCTAGTGCCTCCCATTTTCACAGTCAAGGTGCACTGACATTAGTGTAAATGTTCTCAAGGAGGTCCAATTTGTCACCATTTGTGGCTTAGCGATCCAGGTCTGGAGGGAAACTGCGCATGCCTTTGTTTTTCCATATACATTTGCATTTAGATTCCCATCCTGTAAGGAAGGTGAGTTACGGATTGGGGTTAGGCTCCATCTTAGGCCACAGTCTCTGAAGCAGAAAATGTCAGGTGTATTTTGTTTTCTCTCTAGAAATCGCTTTCAACATGCAGGGAGTAAAAAGTGGACATTAGATGAAAATAGAACAACGCTTTTTAGTCAATATGCACAGAGCTCAGGATATTTGCAACTCACTCTGCGGATCGCTACGTCCCTTAACCAAATGCATTTTAACCACAACATGTTTATAGTTTGTCGTCTTTACATCTCAGTAAAAGGTGTGAGTTTGAACTGAGGAAGGCGAACATGTAAAGATTTTAGAATTGATAATTCACAACTGTAGGTTGAAAGATATCCCCCACCCACATAGCACCCTTCAAAAGTTATTATTTATTTACTTTTTTTATATTTTCAATAAATTGCTTTTTAACCTATTCCAAGTCCACCTTACATCATTGAGATTGGGATCATTAGCCAGTATTGGCACCCCTGAGCCTGCTATGCAGAGCCTGGTACGGCTCTGGGAAATGTGATTGGTAGTCCTGTGTAGTGATATCGCGAACCGTTTGCGAACTTGCCGCGAACCGTTCGCCGTGAACTCCGGTCAGCTGACACATCCCTGCCAATCTCCGGCAGACCCTCCCTCCCAGAACCTCCTACTTCCTGGACAGCATCCATGTTGAAGGCAGCTTAATCAATATCCTTCTACGTGTATTTTGATATTAATATATATATATTTTAATATTAAAATACACTTAGTGTATGTGTAAATGTGTGTATAATATATATATATATATATATATATATACATACATACATACATACATACACACACACACGATCTAAGTATATTTTATTTGTAACTGTAATTTATTTTTTTAACTAATATTTTATTTTTATTACAGGAGAGGGGGCAGAGACAGTGTCAGCCAGTGATTTCACATCACTGGCTGACACACAGGATCAGTGATCATAGTGACAGGCTGTCACTGCGATCAGAGCGCTCTGAGATCGCAGTGACAGCCTGTCACTGCGATCTCAGACAGTGCAGATCGCGGTCACTGAGCCCAGGTATGTCTCCCGACCACAATCTGCACAGGGGAAAGCCGCTGGCCACATGTGTCGGCTGACACACAGTAAATACTGAGAATGCAGATCGCGGTCACCGGCCACAGGGGGGGTTGCCTGGGGCAGCCATTATAGCGAGGGCGTACTATTACGCCTGCCGGCGTTTAGAGCCAGCTCCTGCAGGGCGTAATAGTACGCCCTCCGGATTTAAAGGGTTAAATAAGGTTCAGTTTCAGTTGACAATCCATCACTACAATGAATCCCACCAAAGGGCAAACTGGGAAGAAGAGAACAAAATGGCTGCCCCCAGATATTGAGATCAAACACAAGGAAGAAAAGATGCTAAATAGAGGCAACTGTGACTGTCTGCCTGTAACAGTGTGCGTGACTGTGTGTAACTGCTTGTAACTGACTGTGTGTGTGTATATAACTGTCTGCCTGTAAATATGTGTATGTGTATGTGTGTGTGTGTGTGTAACTGTCTGCCCGTAACAGTGTGTGTGTGTAACGGTCTGCCTGTAACAGTGTGTGTGTGTGTGCGTATGCAACGGTCTGTCTGTAACTGTATGTGTGTGCGTAACTGTCTACCTGTAACTGTGTGTATGTGTGGCTGTAACTATGTGTATGACTGTCTGCCTGTGACTTTATATGGGACTGTCTGCCTGTAACAGTGTGCGTGACTGTGTGTAACTGCTTGTAACTGACTGTGTGTGTGTGTGTGTGTGTGTGTGTGTGTGTGTATGTATAATCATTAAGATGCGGGCATAAAGAAAGGAAAACCAAAAAAGAGAAAAAAAAAAAAAAAAGACATGGTCCCTCTAAACATTCCAGGCTATAGAAGGCATTAAAGAAACACTTCCACCCAGAGCAACTTCAACTTAGTGACAGTGTGTCAAAAAAAATAAATTTGTAAAAAAAATAATAGAAATTGGAACAGCCTTATTTGCTTCATTTTCACAAATGAACACTTTATTTGTACCTTTCTGCTACAACTTAATTAAATTAAACGCGTGACGGTCTGCTCGTACATCTGACTTTCTGAATGGTTCGGTATTGGTTGATAAGAATTTAGAAAGGTGTCTGCTGATTTATGTCAATTACAAGATAGTGTTTAGGCAACTGTCTCAGTTATAAGGGGAAAAGGCCTAAGGCCTCTGCTTTGAATAAAGTGTTTATTTGGTTCCTAGTGCTATATCTATTGCACCCTGCAGTGACAGTGATTTATATCATCTGAAATATCAGAATGCTGTTAAATGCAGTTTTAAAAATCCATGAATCTGAAGTACCTCATTGATTAGTACTATAAGCTTGTCGAGCTTGGGAATTTTGTGGGAACTTCAAAGATGCTTGAGAACCAGTTGTCTTGGTGGTGATAAAGGTAGCCTGGAAAAAGATTAGCATTGGGGCGCTGTGAATATTCTTAATTTGTAAAGCGCCAACAAATTCTGCAGCGCTGTGCAATAGGTGGACTGACATACATGTATTTGCAACAAGATGAGTTTGACGGACAGCAACAGAGGATATTGAGGGCTCTGCTAAAACAAGCTTACATTCTAGAGGGAGTGGGGGAAAGTGGCACAAGTGGTAAGGGTAGGATATATTTCACCTACATGAAAAAAAACAAGTTGCTAGAGTAGTTAACAATGAAGAGTTAATTCTTGGGATAAGAGGAAATAAGATGAGGTTTTCAAAATGTGGGAAGAAAAACTGTTTAATGAATATACTTTCCTAAAAAAGTGAGTTTTCAGTTTTTATTTTTTGAAGGAACAGAGACTGGGTGACAGTCTAACGGGGCAAAGAAGGGAGTTCTATAGGAGGATAGGTAGGAGCAGTGTTTATGTAGAGATTTGTAAGCAAGTACCAGAATTTTAAATTTAGGCCTAAATCTTACAGGAAGCCAGTATTTATTAATACATTTCAGACTGTAACAAGGCCAGCTGGGAATGTGTAAGACCACTGAGAAACAGATTGCAATAGTCAAGGTGAGAGAGGATAGCAGAATCTACCAGGACCTTAGCTGCATCCAGCATTAGATAGGAGCGGATGTGCGCTATGTTTTTAAGATGGAAGCAGTAGGATTTGGCAAGTGACTGGGCTTGAGGGGTGAAGGAGAAGTTGGAGTCAGATAGGTATGGTAGAGCTGAGGGAGGCTCTGTTTTGGACAGTTTAAGGAAATGAGCAACAATCCAGTTACAAATATTAGAGAGGCAGTTAGAGGCACGAATCAAGAGTGGTGGAGTGAGATCAGAAGAGGACAGATAGATTTGCTTGTCATCTGCATAGAAATGGTATTGGAAGGAAGGGATACAATACAATACAAAATAGCTTCCACCAAATCACCCGTGGAATAAAAAGTGAAACTTAACTTTGGATACTTGCGTCCCTTCAGTTACCTCCCAAAATGGTAACTATATAAAAAGTATAATATGGTACATATGGAATAGGGATCCAGTGTCACGGTTCTCACCTGATAGACAGACGGCAAGACGTGGTCGCTCTTGGAGTTCCCAACAGGGGACTTGAACCGGGGATCTTCTCAGTCCTGGTCCTGCTTTCTACCTCTGAGCCACAGCAGCTATTTACAGTGAAGACTGATTCCAGTCCTGTTCATCCTGACATGGCTACTACTCTGGGGGCTGCACCTTGACTTGGCTGTGTTTCACCTGACTCTGATCAGTCATCAGCAGGGTATATAAACCCAGCCTCGCCCTGTGCTCAGTGTCAAGTCCTTGATCCTGTTTGTTCCAGTGTTCCTGTTTCATCGCTTCGCATTATTGACCCCGGCTTCCTGACTCGTTTATTCTGACTTCTGGCATCCCTTGACTTCGGCTACTCCTCGTTGTTCCTGTCCTCTGGCATCCTTTGACCTCGGCTATCCCTCGACCATCCTGCTGGTTCAGTCCTTGCCTGTCCTGCGTATTGGTACTGCATCCTGCACAGCCCCCGTGCACAGACCCACAGGCCAGATGAATTCTTACCTGACCACCTCGGCCTGTGGCTATCTGCAAGGGTGAGCATCATATCTGCGCTACAGACTCCCAACTCAGGTAAGACCCTGACATCCAGCTTGTATCACTAAAACATAAATAAAAAATACAACATAGCGTAACACTGTTGTGGTCTTATTAATTGCCCAATGGTTCAAGGTTACAGTGTAACCTTGAACCATTGGGCAATTAATAAGACCACAACAGTATTACGCAATGTTGTATTTTTTATTTATGTTTTAGTGATACAAGCTGGATCCCTATTCCATATGTACCATATTGGAAGGAAGGAGCTGACGAATTTACCAAGGGCGGCAGTATAGATCGAGAACAGTAAGGGTCGAAGAACAGAACCTTAGGGAATGTTCCCTTTCTGGTACAAAAGCATACTTTCACTAAACCATTACCAATTTAACCCCTTAAAGGACCACTCTAGGCACCCAGACCACTTCAGCTTAATGAAGTGGTCTGGGTGCCAGGTCCAGCTAGGATTAACCCATTTTTTTTTTTTTTATAAACATAGCAGTTTCAGAGAAACTGCTATGTTTATAAATGGGTTAATCCTTCCTCCAAAGCCTCTAGCCGCTGTCTCATTGACAGCCGCTAGAGGTGCTTGCGTGCTTCTCACTGTAAAATTCACAGTGAGAGCACCCAAGCGTCCATAGGAAAGCATTGTAAATGCTTTCCTATGCGACCGGCTGAATGCGCGCGCAGCTCTTGCCGCACGTGCGCATTCAGCCAAATGGGCGGAGAGGAGGATCGGAAGAGGAGAGCTTCATGCCCAGCGCTGGAAAAAGGTAAGTTTTTACCCCTTTCCCCTTTCCAGAGCCGGGCGGGAGGGGAACCCTGAGGGTAGGGGCACCCTCAGGGCACTATAGTGCCAGGAAAACGAGTATGTTTTCCTGGCACTATAGTGGTCCTTTAAGGACACATGACATGTGTGACATGTCATGATTCCCTTTTATTCCAGAAGATTGGTCCTTAAGGGGTTAAAAATGTTTGTTTGTTTAGATCAGAGCTGCCATGCCTTGTTTTTGCTCCTGGTGCACCAGTGCACAAAGTGCTACACTTTGCAGCTCCTTGCTCAACTGACATTTACAGGGTTATGTAATAAAGTGAGAATTCTTACTTAAAGGGACACTATAGTAACCAAAAAAAGTTTAGCTTAATAATAATAAAAAAAACTAAAAAAAAACATTTAGACAGGATCAAATCACATGCTGTACTAACACAAGTGTTTCCAAAACACTTAAAGAATATATGAAGCCACAACTCTATAGTGGCCACCACTGATCCAAAACTCTAGTCATAGTTTTCAACATAAAATGTTTACTATAAATAGGAACGTGCATGTACAAATTAACGTACAACGGTGAAGTAGAGGAAACGGTAGATCAGCTTCCTGCCTGCTGGTATATGAAGTAATACAACCACATTCTGACACGTCAATGTGCAAAAGACCCTCTTTATTTTATCAGCTGCCTGAGAGCCTCCACTTGTAGAACAGAGATTTCAAGAACTCAAGTGACAAAGCAGTTAGCATAGAAGGGAAAATGGCAGTTAATGAGTATCAAAACGTGCACTAAATCCTTGCCCTCAGGCTGCAGAAAAGTGAAGTGGCCGGGTGCAATACTTTTTTCCCCAAATGATTTAAAATGTTTTTCTCCTATAATTTTATTAATATTAGACTTTTTAATGAATGTAATTAATCTAATTTGAAAAACTTCCCTTCTCCCTTCTTTTATTGGTCCCCCCGCTTAATGTTCCTCTCTCCCCCCTCCCCTGCCCCATAGTGTTCTTTTCTACCCCATCCCAAGTGCAGTGTCCTTGATTTTTCATGTTATCATTACTATCTTTCATTGTGACATATAATCATCTGAATTGTTAATGCAAGCATGTCTGTTAAACTATGCACTACAAAAATAAAAATATATAAAAATGTTTTAAAAAATTATATATACGGGATAGGCCCAATTTTGGTATATATATATATATATATATATATATATAGATTGTATACCAGTTTCTACTTGAAAAAGCCTGTATAGGCGAAACGCGTCTAGAAACTTTTTTACTCTATTTAAATAAAGGAATTTTTGGGGCTCCATACCATAGCTGCCATATTCCTTTTTGTTTTAATTATTTTATTTTAAATACCTGACCTGAAATCATCGCTTTTTACTGTTCCCAAGAAGCACAAAGAATCCTTAGGTGGGGATTATACCACCAATACGCTATACACCGAGCAGTGAGCCTGCTCGGTATACTGCAAGTACATTTCATACTTTTATTCCTTCACTTAAAGATACAGTGAGCACTATATTCTATTATTATTTTGTTATTTATATAACGCCATTAAATTCCGCAGCGCTTTACAATGGGTGGACGAACAGACATGTAGTTGTAACCAGACAAGTTGGACACACAGGAACAGAGGGGTTGAGGGCCCTGCTCAATGAGCTTACATACTAGAGGGAGTGGGGTAAAATGACACAAAAAGGTAAGGATAGTATTAGACTAGTGACAGTTGCAGAAGAGTAATCAGTCGGGAGCTATTAACAGTTTAATTGATACGCTTTTATGAAGAAGTGGGTTTTTAACGATTTTTTGAAGGAGTGGAGACTGGGTGAGCATCTTTTTCTTTTGGATGTACTACTCTGCTATATTTGGTAGCCTGAGGAACTCTGTATATCCTGTATATCCTTGAGTGGGTATTATTCCACTTCATGTGTTCCATACCAGAGCTGGATTTAAGCTCTGGATATTGTGAGTAGTTCCATATTATATTTTAGATACCCAGTGTTTTTTTTTTTTTTATATATACTATACAATTTGAGTCCTTTTTCTTCTGTTTCCTTTCCACATATTCCATCAGAGTACAAGCCTATACTCGTGATTACCCATCCCATTTGTTGGCCTAAAAAGAACTTTTCCTACTGTCGGTGGATTACCCTGTCTGGACCAGTGCTAAGTTACCTGGACTACTATTTATCATTCTATTAATTCATTTATTTATATTTTTTACATATATATTTTAAAAATTATTTTATATATTTGAAAAAAAATTATCTTACAATAATACTATCCTTTGAAGGCGCACCCTTTTCCCTTATTATTCTTATCACATTTATTTTGGGGGGACATGAGGGGACCCCTCTTCCTATAGGTGTGCTGCCTACACTCTCTTCGTATTATATTTCCTGTGGCGTGTTAGCGCTGACCCTTATCCTGACTTTTCTATCCCTATATATAATGCCGGAAATCCTTGCACTCAGGCTGCAAGATTGATCCTGATGAAAGTCCCCAACTGGGACTGAAACGTTGATCCTGTTTTTTACAACTCTGAAATAAGTTATATTTTATTTAAAGACTGTGAGTGCAGCTGTTAATACAATATATATATATATATATATATATATATATATATATATATACATACATACATACATATACACATACACCTGTAAAGTATATCACTAGATAATATATATTTTTTTAATTAAAAATATACGGTAATAATAAAAATAATAATATTTGCAAAACACAGATGTTTCTTATTGAAGTAAGATAGATTAGAGATATCAAGCTAAAGGAAGCATGCTTCCGTTCCTTTAAGACAGATTTTTCTTTTTGATTAAGAGACTGCTTCAGACGGGCGATGAACAAAACCAGTGATACTCTAAAAATGGTTATTTTTCTAAAGTGAGAATTCTCAATAATTCTAAGTGAATTTAAAATAGCAGATTTTAGATATTTTTTTCAGTTTTGTTATACTGGCCCTAAATTCTAAATTGACGTTGAATTCAAGTGGATTTCCTGACAATTCTCACTTTATTGAATAACCCTGTAAGGGTCCATCTGTGCATCACACAGACTGGTGATTATGACATACTTATCAGTGTAAATTATTTCTACTGTTTAGATAAACTGACAGCTAAGTGTATTAACTTTTTCAATTCAGTACTATAGCAAATCCTGACAATTACAGCTCTTCATGTTAAAGGTTATTTTTGGAGCTGTGAGTTCCAACACTCACATTTACCCTTACACCTAACACATACTTTCCCCACTACAAACTGAGCGACTCTAGGAGACATGTATTTCAAGGAACACTGACCAACATAACCATTATAGCTTGGCCTAGTGTGTCTGATTTCGATATCTGAATTTAAATACAAAAGCGCTTACGCTTACTTACACAGAAAACACTAATGAGCCAAGGGGATATTATTTGGATTTGATTTCGGATAATCTGCCAGTGTTTCATTAAAAGGACAATCCAAGTAACAACCTTTACAGCTTGGTGTAATAATAATCTGGGCGCTATCCCAAAGTTTTATGTGAAATTGTTTATGACCAGATGATTGGATGAGAACACTGTGGGTGGGGTAGCCGAATGTCCTCGGCCTGTCACCTCTGTCCAGTTAGACGGAAATGGCAGTGATAATTTAGAAATTCCATTATCAATGCTGTTGAGAAGAGGTGATTGCTTCTCAATCACTATTAAAAAGAATACCATTAACGCAACAGAGTGGCAGCTTGCCCATAACTCAAAGCCAAGCAGCTGACAAGCAACGGTTAATGAAGACATTAGATTATGTTCTGTAATCAGTTGGCATAGAGCTCAGCTTTCCTATTGTAACCAAAAGGGACTTTTCACATATTGAAAGGTCACGTGTTCTTCCCCCTCCAACTCCAAAAAAAAAAAATAATCCAATACTCTTCATTCCAGACACATAACTGTATTTTGCAAGAGGCAATAAAATTCTTTCAGGGTTTCCACTGATGCTGTTTTGTAAACAAAAGCACTACTGTTAGGCTGCAGTCTTATTGGGCACCTGGCAAAGCATTTAAACATTAGTTGGCACGTGTGCCTCATCTGGAGTTAATATTAAGCAGCAATGGCCTTTGCTTTTGTGACCTTGCATGTGTATACAATAAAGGACTTTTTCAGGAGATACAGTACCAGCTCTTTAAGGCTCTTGATAAGAAAAGTTTAATTGATAGGGTAAAACCACCTGTGGTCATCAGATCGAGCTTTCAATGTCAGTTCTTGTTTTTACACATTGTTATTTTCCCATTTAAGGCAGTGCTCTTACTTCACCATCCGCTGCCTACTGTGTTCACAAAGTACTGTTTATGGCGTAAGTTCAGTTTTGCTATGTGAAGTATAAATGGCTGAATCACTTTCCTGGTTCAGTACAAACTCAGTGCAGATGTTTTAAAGCCTAGGCATTTGCAGCAAATATTGTAATAAATTGGAAGTATCCCCCCTCCCAACCAAATTTATAGTGTCTGCGTGTATTTTTCACCATCTCTATAATATACAGAAACAAAAATAGCAACAGAACAACTTAGCTTGGCACAATAAAAATAACTAGATGATTTTTCCAAAAAGCTATGGTTTTCAGTTTAGCTACCGCATGCTATCACTCTAGGTCCCTCGTCCCTTCCCCTCTCCCCCCCCCCCCAAAAAAAAGCTTTTCACAAAACACTTCTGCTGGACTAATCTGCACTCAAGCGGCACACACTAATCAAAGTTATTCGCTAAAGTCTGAATTGTAGAGTATTAAAATGAAAATACTCAGATCTGGAAAAATTCTCCATCTTAGTCATAGTCTGGTGTTTGACAAAACTCTGATTTGCAGTAAATTGAAAATCAAATAGCTAAATTTAGGCCAACATTTATCATTTAAGTAAACAAATTAACCAACTCTGCTATAGTCACATATGTTATCCTGCATTTTACAGCCTTCTTTTCAATTCACCACTTAGCATATAATCCCTTAAAACGTTCATGCAAAAAGACAAGTTTGAATGCAAAGTACCAAAATGTCAAGAAATACTACACTAAAAGATGATTTTATTTTTTTCTACTCCACCAACTGATATTTAGATATCGGAACTCATAATTTTTGCATTTTATACTTTCAGCCATTCTATGGCTATAAATCCGACATTAAATAAATTGCACCAAAAATTAGATGGAAAGGTTTTGACGACACTTTGATAAATTTCCCTCATTCAGTGTGGATAATAGTGTGCGTACCAGTCTGTGTCTGTCAAATTTGTTTGTTTAATTGATAACAGTCATTTATCATTCATTACACATCTCTGAAGAAAAAAAAAAAAAAGCCTATTTGACTTAGAACGAACACTGCATTAAATATATGCTACAGCGATGCCAAAGAAGGCCTCCATTTAAGAAGTGTTTCAAATGATTCAATACTTTACTTTCCAAATCATTTATCTACAAAAATTACAAGAGACCTCAATGGATAAATCATTTTGAAAGTTTCTCGAACAGTATTAAATTATTTGGAAAGATTATTAAATTAAGACCATAGTTTAAAAAAAAGGTAATCCATACATGAGCAGAGTTAATAGTTTCAAGATAAAAATAAAATTTTTTGTGCTGAAATCTAATACTTTCCCATAGCGTATATAACTGAATCTACAATAAAAATAAATTTAAAAAAGGCTAAATAAATCCACCAGGTATGTAAAGGAATGCTTTGGACTTACAGAGATTGAAGGTAAGCAAACCAATACAAAACAGACCTCGACAAACATACTGTCAAAATGACACACTAAAATGTGAAAACTGAAAAAATTCTCCAAGTTAGCTAGGTTTTCAAATTTGCTATTCTGGTCTAAAATGTATAATTCACTTGGGAGTTTTAAAGGACCACTATAGGCACCCAGACCACTTCAGCTTAATGAAGTGTTCTGGGTGCCAGGTCCAGCTAGGTTTAACATTATTTTTTTTTTTTATATATATATATATATATATATATATATATATATATATATATATATATATATATATATATATATATATATATATATATATATATATATATATATATATATATATATATACACACACACAAACTGCTATGTTTATAAATGGGTTAATCCAGCCTCTAGTGGCTGTCTCATTGACAGCCGCTAGAGGGCTTCCGCGCTTCTCACTGTGATTTTCACAGTGAGAAGACGCCAGCGTCCATAGGAAAGCATTGTGAATGCTTTCCTATGGACTGACTAAATGCGTGAGCGGCTCTTGCCGCGCATGCGCATTCAGCCGGTGACGGCAGAAGAGGGAGGAGAGCTCCCCGCCCGGCGCTGGAGAAAGAGGTAAGTTTAACCCCTTCCTCCCCCCAGAGCCCGGCGGGAGGGGGACCCTCAGGGTGGGGGCACCCTCAGGGCACTATAGTGCCAGGAAAACGAGTATGTTTTCCTGGCACTACAGTGGTTCTTTAAAGAAACACTACAGTGTTAGGAATACACAGTTGTATTCCTAACACTAAAGTGTTCCACTGCTCCCCCTCCCTCCCTTACGGCCCCCCTTCAGCAGCACTCAAAGGGCTGGCACCGAAGTCCCTTGTTACTGGCTCCATCTCTGCGTCCTTCGACATCAGCGTCGAGGGGATACCTAATGTGTTTTGCGTGCGCATCAGGCCTTTTTCATAGGAAAGCACTGAATCAATGCTTTCCTCTGGGGATTTTGAGGACGCTAGATGTCCTCGTGAAAAGCGTGAGGACATCCAGCGTCATTTCACGGAGTCAAACTTTGTGAAAACAGCAGGAAGCGCCTCTTAAGGCAGTCTTAGCATTGCATTGTAAACATTGCAGTTTCTCTGAAATTGAATATTTTATATTGCAGTGCTAAGGGAGACAGGGACACTTCACCCAGACCACTTCAACGAGATGAAATGGTCTGGCTGCCTATAGTGTCCCTTTAACCCACCCCCCCCCCAATAAAAATAGCAGTTTTTTTTTTTTTTTTATTACTTGCATTTATAAAGCGCCAACATATTCCACAGCGCTGTACAGTTGGGAAATCAATACAATATAAACAGACCGACACAAAAATGTAGATGGCCCTCCCCGTGAGCTTACAATCTAAAGGTAAAATAGGGAAATAAGACAAGAGGTATCAGAGGAATTTGCAGGTGATGGCAGAGAGAATTTATAGTGTGACTGCAGAGATGTACAATCACTTAATTTTGCTAATTGGTTTTCAAGGAATGACAACTTGATGTTTGGTGAATTAATATTTTGAATTACAGCCAATTAACATTAGTAAACAACCCTGCAGGTACATTATTTCGCTACTTAATGAGCATGTAACACAATTTTCAGAATTTGTAAGCTGCTCAGAATCTTAGAAACCAACCAACATTTATTATTTTCTACTTAATGCCAGTGTGTCATTTCTCTCTCTCTCTCTTTGGGCATGTCATGCTGTGACACTATCTCCCAGTCCACCACCTGGGCTGAGTACTCAAGCAGAAATCATTTTATCCCGACCTCCTTTGTTCTCTAGTAGCACGGTTAACATTGAACCTGAGGGATAAAAGCTATAATCTTAAAGGGGCAGGATGCAATTATAACTGTCAGGAAAGCAACCACCCGGTCACTATCGAGCAGCAGCAGCTAGCATTATGTATACATGACATATATGCTTTGTAACATACTGCATACCAAAAGAAGAATCCTGACAGTGTGAGCTGAGGTTACCTTGCAGCATGTTGATTACACATATTAAATAACCAAGGCTGATCACAGTAGCTGTGGAAGAGCATAAAGAGCTTTATTTACAAAACTCCTAACTGCAGGGAATTGAGAAGCAAAACTCTAGGCAATATTTATGATCTGATTCTCCCAAATTCGCAGTAGTCACAGATCGGCTACTTTAGCTCCAGTTTACTACTAGTGTGAGTTTAGTGTCTGTCTATATTTCCGCTATTAATAATATTAAGTCGCTCTCCTGTTCAGCACAAGCAGTCACTGGTCACATAATACTCCCTGCCTGTCTGTCAAACAGCACAGAGGAGACTAGAACCCTGCTGATCACCAACATTCTATATAGAATAACCACATCCCTGTCTCCATTAAGTACAATGGATCCAGATCGCTCTCTCTCACCTCTATCCACGGTGCTCTGAGCGGCTAGTTCCCATCCAGCTGAAGGCCCCGTGATGTCACTGCAGTCACGTGACTGGAAAGGTCACATGGTGCAGATTGCTACAGGAAGTAATGGGTTGGAACCTCAAATCAGTAGGAATCTGTTACTAGCTAGCTAACAAAATGTATTAGGAAACATGTGACTACTGGAGTCACATGGCACAGAGAGCATCACCAAGCGGGAAACTCAAAATTGATGTGATGGGTTACATGTACAGGGTGGCCCATAAGTCCATACCCATCCAGCACACATATGCACTGGATACATAAGATATTATTATTATTTTATTATTTATATAGCGCCATCAGATTCCGTAGCGCTGTACAAGCGGTGGACTAACAGACATTTAATTGTAACCAGATAATTGGACGTACAGGAACAGAGAGGTGGAGGGCCCTGTGCAATGAGCTTACATTCTAGAGGGAGTGGGGTATAGTGACACAAAGAGTAAAAGTAGGGGTACGAAGTAAGTTGTTAGAAAAGTATTCGCTGAGGGCTTAGTAGGTAATTTTTGACAGTTGCAGGAGAGGAGTCATGGGGGGTGTGGGATAAAAACCTGCTAACAGTTTAATTGATATGCTTTCTTGAAGAAGTGAAATATATGAATGTTTAGGGACTTACGGGCCACCCTGTACACTCCCACTCTCTCAATCACATAACACTCAGTCTTTGCTTCTCTCAGTCACACACACTCTCCATAGCTGCCTCTCTCACTGCCTGTCTATCTCCCTTATTCTGTCTCTCCTTCACACACACACAATCGCTCCCCCAAACAGTGGCATGTCCACACCCTTTCCTCCCCTAGCCACCCCTAATAAAAATAAATGTCCCTACTTACCCCACTAACCCTACTAATAGTGAGGGGGTGGGCAATACAAATAATAACTATACAGTAAAAATTACACTAACACATCTGAAATCTTTTTTTTTTTTTTTCAAAACTCTTCAGACCAAAAAATTGGCAAATAAAAAAAATCCACCATCAAGCGACGCAACTAAATGAAATAAACAAACCCCACAAATAAAACAAAAAACACTACATAATATAATGAATCAATCAATCTTTACAATACAAGTTCTTGCAGCAGACTGGGCTCTCATAGCAGAGATAGCCCTTATAGGAGCCGTGTGATGGACTGGATAGTAAACTAGCCCATCAGACTGCTCTGACTGCCAAGTCGCAATTCTCTCAGAGAGTGCATACCTGTATTGCTTCATGTAGGCACATTTTAATACATCACACTTTTGGATAGTTTTTGTCATTTTTTTTTTTTGCAAATGATTATTATTATTATTTTCATTAGTTGAGTCAGGAATTCTTGATTCTAATATGGTCTTTTTGGGGCTGAAGATACGCGTTAGAAGAAAGAAGACTTCAGATGGTAATCATATAAAAAATTTTCAGGTATTAGTTTTATTAGCCCCACATTGGCACTATTGTTAAGATGAGGGAGGAAGGTGTAATTCATTTTAATCAGTGGTGGCTAGGGGACTGCTGCATGTCTTTTACAGTCCCTCAAGGGTTTCTCACAACTTGCCTTCTCAGAAATCTGGTTGCAGCCATTGATAGCTTATTTTTTCTGCCCTGTCCAGGTAGTGTAATCACTGTTCCTTCAACTTTGAACTTGCGAACTATGCTTTAAACGGTGTCTCTAGGAACATTCAGTGCCATTGCTATCTTTTTATATCCTGCTGCTTGTTTGTGAAGGGCAATGATCTCTTCTCTTAACTTTGTGGACCATTCTTTTGGCTTAGCCATATTTCTAAGATACAGTCAAATGTGACACTCAACAAACCCCAAGTGTTCCAGCTTAAGTACACCTGGTGCAACTAATAAAGCCCTTGATAAGTTGCATCAGGTGTGCTTGAGACAACACATGTTGTGCATATTTGTGCTGTTGTAAGGCATTCTGTTCAGGGTTTTGAATAATTTTGAGATTGGAGAAGTCATTACAAGTTGCATTTTCAGTTACATTTGGGGAAACCACTTGAAACATTCATTGTGTTGAGCTATTTCAATTGCTTTTGTTTGTGTTGCACATTGTAAACAGCTTGAAGTCTGTAAATGTTGACAATAATTCTTATTTTCACAGGGGGTTGATTAATTTTGATAAGAACTGCATATACATATATATAGAAAGAGAGAGAGGGAGAGAGAGACTTAAAGAATATTTTTGAGGGTGGATGTACTCTTTAACACACTCACTGACGCTCATACATACATACAGTCTCACTGACCCACACACATGCTTTCAGATACACATACAAAGCAATGGCATGTGGGCACAGAGACACATACATTTAAAACAAAATCACAAAAGCCCAAAAACTGGCACTTACATACACTAATTAACAAATGGTCCTTTAACTTCTTTTTAAGTTATAGGGCTACGAGTACAAGTAGGACATGTTGTTTCAAAATATATATATTTTTTAAATGTATCAATAGTGGCATTGTAACACTGTTATCTGTCATAAATCTCTGAATCACACCTCACATGTACATATTGTTTTAAAGTAGACAACCCAGGGTATTCAATATGGGGTATGTCCAGTCTTTTTTAGTAGCCACTTAGTCACAAACACTGGCCAAAGTTAGCATTTATATTTGTTTGTGTGTTAAAAATGCAAAAAAAAATTATGAACCCTAACTTTGGCCAGTGATTGTGACTAAGTGGCTACTAAAAAAGACAGAACATTTGCAATACCTTGGGTTGTCTTCTTTTGCAAATGGTATGTTATGATGGGGTAATTCCCATTCCTGGGCTACTATACAGTCTCAAAGGCAACATCTGTCAAATTTCAATGTGAAAAAAACGGAAAATCAAGCCTTATATATAACCATGTAACTTTCAAAAACACTATAAAACCTGTACATGGGGGGTACTGTTATACTCGGGAGACTCCACTGAACACAAATATTAGTGTTTCAAAACAGTAAAACGTATCACAGCGGGGGGCGTGGCTAACCGCCGAGCAAGATGGACGTCTAAATCTTTGCTCCGGCACGAGGGCTCCACTAAATAGCAAAATTCAACGAGCTGAAACCTCTACACTAACTAATACACCATGGCTACGTCCAAAGCAAAGAAAGCTGCACTCAAGGCAGAAAAAATGAATTTTTTTGGCCACAAATCCTCCTCCACGACAGAGACCATGCGGGCAGCAGAGCACGAGGGCGCGGATGGTACAGCACCCAGCCCACCGCTGACAACGCCGGATGACTCCCAGCCTATAGACTGCCTAACACGGAGCCACTTCGAGCAGGCTATGGATGCAATGGCAACAAAACTGATTTTTACATGGCAAGCGACGGCTGACCAAATTAAAAAGGAGGTGAGGGACCTATCATCCAGGACCTCTGCAGTGGAAAAGCACTATCAGGAGCTTACCTCCGCGCAAACAACAATCTCGGAGCACTTACAGGTGCTGCGCTGCAAGATGGAAAATATGGAAATGAGAATGGCGGACCACGAAGACAGGGCACGCAGGAATAACCTACGGCTCTGGGGAGTACCAGAAACAGTCCTCCCCGACGATCTGCAAGCCTATGCACGAGGCCTTATGAGGGCATACGTCCCAGACATACCTGCCGATAGACAGGATCCACAGGGTGGCGAAGCCAAAAAACCTGCCGGACTCCATACCGCGTGACGTCCTACTTAGGGCTCACTATTTTCACATTAAAGAGTTGGTCCTCCGCTCCCACCGCAGCAGAGGAGGCACACACGTGGATTTCCCAGCAGTGCGCATCATGGCGGACATATCATCAGCCACTCTCCGCCGCAGGAAGGACTACACACAGACCACTACAGCACTCCGCAGCCATGGCATACGCTACCGGTGGGGCTTCCCCACGGAGCTGATTCTCTCCAGACAAGGGAAGACGACCGTTATTTCGTCGCCAGAGGAGGGCAAGCGCTTCTTGGAAAAATGGGGCCTACTGAAGGAGTCCTCGGAGGAGGCCCGCCTTGTCAACCGCAGCCCAGGCCGCACAACGGACATGAACTGATATACCTAGCTGGAAAAGACAGCTAGACTCAACGCAAGTATCACTGTTTAATAACATGCGCTCCTTTACGACCAAGTTATTACTTATCTATGTATATATATTGACTAAATGCCACCCCTATAGAAAGTCTCCCATGCTGATGTGTCTATCCCAGTAACTCACCACCCCCACGGGAACCCACCTAGGGGCGCCACTCTGTGCTGGGATAAGCGCTGCACGGGTGATGCCAAAAAAAAAAAAAAATATCTAACCTATGCCATTAGCTCAGGTCTATCCCCCTATATCCAATATTATAACACCGGATAGTGCCTTTGAACATAGAGAACGAGGGGCACATAGCATACAATGGAGGGGATACTGTACCGGGAAACCCTGGGACAGGCACATGTCCGCCTCAACGGCACTTCAAGGCATCCGTCCCCACGACCAACATGCCAACCTTATAAATAAAAATAGCAGGGATCGAGTGGAAGGTTCAGCGACCCATAGGGCCGACTAACCAAACTCTGTTTCGCCAAACCCCACCTTGATGGCACGCATGAGCTCCGCGCCACACTACCACACTGGGCCTTCGGCCAATGAAGGTTTGACATGCCCCGTGCCACTCTAAAATACCCGCAAGCTAGCCAATATATAGGCGCACAACGGCAAACATAAACTTGCTGGACCCCTCCACATATGCTCCCCTGCTATGATGTATGTTCCCATCTAGGAAAACCCAAACCTAGGGCAACACACCAAGCGAACTCCAATGGCCCTGCGGGGATAGAGCAGCCCCCCCTTTCAAACTAACGGTACGAACGTAGGTAAACCCGGGGTGAACGGGCATAGACGAAATAAGCACTGGAGTGTGACTTACAGGGCCCTACTTGGTTTAAAATGTCAAATGACACATTGTTACTTGCTTGCCTCCTTGCTGATATTAATTACTGTTATACTTTACTGTTTATATGTTATAATGTTTAACACCTCATTGCACATGGTTTCAGCTCCATCCCAATACACAACTAGGAGCCCACCAGCTACGTACTTGGAAGCACCAGCTCCTCAACCCCACGGCGCGACTAGCGTGCCAGACCACAAGGTCTTTGTACATAGTACCACCCTTCTACAACACCTCACCCCAATCACACAACCCTGCCCCTCTCCCCCCCCCATATAGTGACACATAGAAGAGCCAGCTCACGCCGCAAAGCTATATATCACTCTCTCCACGCACTGCATTAAGTACAAACGAACATGATCATTTACTCACACAATACTAAGGGCATCAACACGCCACATAAACGCCGAATGCTACTAGACGACATAAAACGCACCAAAGCAGACATAGTCTGCATACAAGAAACGCACTTCGTAACCAATAGGGTTCCTCAGTTTGCCAATAGGGACTACCCAACACAGTTTCACGCAACCCATACGTCCAAATCTAGAGGAGTTTCGATACTACTCCACAACTCCCTAACTGTAGAAACCCTACGGATCAAAAAAGATACCCAAGGAAGATATATCATTTTGCAATGCAGAATCAATGACCACCCATACATCATAGTATGCCTTTATAGCCCGAACGACCACCAACGAAACTTCCTACACAAAGTCCTCAACAAACTGCCAGACGACGCAAGTTTCCCCAAGATCCTGTGTGGAGACTACAATCACACTATGGATACTCGTATGGACTCGACATCCCCAAGCGCCTCATCCAAACATCTCAAGTTAGGCCCTCACAATAAAGCATTCGCGAAACTTATCCATGAAAATAGTCTATACGACGTATGGAGGACAACACACCCATCAGACAGGTCCTACACCTTCTTCTCACAAGCACACAAAACATATTCTAGAATCGACCACATACTGGCCTCGGGTACTTTGCTCCCACACGTAGAGGACTGCACCATAGGTAGCATAGTGTGGTCGGATCATGCCCCACTGATGATGACATTAAACTCTAATTACCTGCATCGAGGCAAACCGCCATGGCGCCTCAATGACTCCCTCCTCCATGACAAGACATTCACGACTTCACTGGCGACAGAATTGGAAAACTTCTTTAAGACAAATGACAATTCGGAAGCATCTATCTTCTCCATATGGCAGGCCCACAAAACGGTCATAAGGGGTCACCTTATCAGTCGAGCATCGTACCTTAAACGCAAGCGAGAGAAAGAGTACATGGATCTCCTACGAAAGCTGAGAGATACCACATCTGCTCATCTACTGAACCCAACGGATACACAAGAAAAAGAAATAAAGGACACCACCATTCAAATCAATGCACTGTCCTTTCAAAAAACAACCCACATCTTGACAAAACTGAAACTCAGAATGTATACCCAGGGCAACAGAGCAGGGAAACTCCTGGCTAATATGCTTAAAAAACAACAGACGAACTCTAAAATCCCTCATCTGATTACAGCCACAGGCGAAAAGATACATAACCCACAAGACATTAACGACAGTATGGCCGACTATTACCACTCCCTATACAACCTCAACACAGACCCTAACCTGCACCAACCAACCCCTAGAGAAATTAATGACTTTCTCCAAACGATGGAACTCCCAACACTTTCCACCACCCAAAAAGCCGCGATACAACACCAGATCACTGAACAAGAAATCATAGATACTATCAAATCTCTGCCACCAGGGAAATCACCAGGCCCAGACGGTATGACAAATGCTTACTACAAACAATTCGCACCAATCTTAGCACCTTACTTACAAAGGGTATACCACCATGCCATACAAACAGGACAACTCCCAAGGGAGATGCTGACGGCCCACGTAGCCACTCTTCCTAAGCCAGGGAAACCCCCGAATAGGTGCCAAAACCTCCGCCCCATCTCCCTACTAAATACGGATATAAAAATTATAGCAAAAATCTTTTCTAATAGACTAGCGCAAATTATACCCTCCCTGATACAGGAGGACCAGGTAGGATTTGTCGGAGGCAGGCAGGGGGCAGACGGCACTAGGAAAACTCTAGACCTACTTTATGAGATACAGGAGAGCAAAAACCCTACCGTCCTTTTATCCCTAGACGCAGAAAAGGCCTTCGATAGGCTTCACTGGCCTTTTCTGAGGGCAGTACTCCAGAAATTTGAATTCCCCCCGCAGTTCTTAGCACTCGTTCAAGCACTATACTCCTCACCGTCTGCCAGGGTGGTTAATGGGGGATTCATCTCAAAACCTTTCCAAATATCCAACGGCTCTAGACAGGGCTGCCCACTCTCCCCATTACTCTATATACTAACGCTCGAACCCCTTACCCAACTAATACGAAATGACCCGAACATACACGGGATTAAGACCAATAGCCGGGAATACAAAATGTCATTATTTGCGGATGATATCCTGCTTACGCTGGAACAACCTCACATATCCCTGCCCAACTTTCACAAAATCCTATCCCACTTTAGCGCATGCTCATACTACAAACTAAACATCTCCAAAACCTTAGCCCTGGGCATCCACATACCGAAATCAGACATGTCCAACCTTAAGACGCACTTTAAGTATGACTGGAGACATGACCATATTAAATTCCTAGGAGTCCACTTCACCCCCTCACCCAACACACTACTCAAGGCAAACTACACCAAACTACACGCGGAAATTAAAGCTCTACTGCACGGTTGGAAGGGGAAATACATATCCTGGACTTGCAGAATAGCCTCAGTGAAAATGGTGATCCTGCCAAAAATCCAATATTTATTCCGCACACTCCCACTTAAGCTCACCAAACACTACCTCATGGAACTGCAACGCAGTATAAATGAATACATATGGGACTACAAAAAACCAAGAGTGGCCTCAACCACGATGTACAAACCCCATGACCAGGGCGGAATGGGCTTGCCGGAAGTAGAGAAATACTACAGAGCCGCCCACATCGCCCCACTCATCGCAGCATCGCACCGCCAGACCCCCCTGGCCTGGGAAGAACTAGAGAGGAGCCGCGCCAGGGGAATCTCCCTCCCAGCTCTGGCATGGCTGCCGACAAGCCTCCGACCCAAAACATCAGAACTACTGCCAACCACCAATCTAACCCTCTCCGTATGGGATAACTATCACCGAAAGAGAGGTACGACAACATCCTTCTCACCAGCAACCCCGATGGAAGCACTACGACAACTTATCCCAGACTTCAATTACAAACTCTGGCAGAGGCATGGAATAAACACACTATCGCAAATACTGCAGGGAGATCACCTCAAGCCCCTTACAGATATCTGCACAGAACACAAACTAACCAAGACAGCGACCTTCTCCTATATTCAATTGCAATCATGGATAAAACTCAATAAATTGCAACAAACAACGGCCCCACCTGATCCATATTGGCTCAGACTGCTACAAATATGCACCAAAGTCAAGCCAGCAAAGAAACTCATCTCAAGAATTTACGCCTCTGCGAACTCAGGCACCCAAGCATCTCCGCCCTCCTTCCAAACGGCATGGGAACGAGATATAGGACACAAGCTCACGAGTGACCAATGGCGTACCATTTTCCATGCCAACAAACAACTTACTCTATGCACATCACATATGGAAACCTCCCGCAAACTATTATACAGATGGTACTTAGTCCCAACAAGACTCAAACACAGCTACCCGAATACTTCAGACAAATGCTGGAGGTGCCTAAGGGACCGAGGCACCTTAATGCACATATGGTGGCAGTGTCCGTTACTGCAAAACTACTGGTCACAAGTCCTAGACCTAATAAAGAGATGTACCGATCTACATATCCCCCCCCTGCCGGAAGTACTCCTGCTATTACTACTTCCCCCAACACGGCACATGCACACTAAATACCTACTATACCACATATGTATAGCAGCCCTCACTATCATCAGCAGAAACTGGAAACAAACTGCGGCACCAACACTCCAATGCATCACAGCGATAGAAGCGTCCAAAACCTATGAATCAATGGCAAGGAAAACAAGCCGGGCCACACCATACTGGACAGAAGCATGGAATCTTTGGGACCGAAACAAACCACACTGAACCAACGAAGACAAAGACCCTCCACATAGATGATTACCCTCCACGACTGGAGGCAACCAATCAACTCGCAAGATGGCTCATGTACACAATGCATACACACTGCACCTACACTGCACCAACACCATACTCACACAATACCCCCGCACACCACACTCCAATTACACTTAGGTAACTCAGGCACACAGCACGACAACACCCCTCCGCAATCTCCTCCCCCTCCCCCGAATCCCCCACAGGTCTAACACCAACACTGTTAGTGTCAATCTGCAATGAGAACCAAGATATTCTAACCACAGGTGGCACCCGGACGAGCCCACAGCAAGTAATGGTGTTGACCTGCGCAGTAACTCAATAGAACTGACAACCTATGTATAAGTTTATGCATAATCCCCCTTGTGTCTCCCTCTTGCCTTCTGTATCCCTCCTTTACCCTCAATCAAAATAAAAATTGTCAAATTCAAAAAAAAACGTATCACAGCAATCAGTGGCGTACACACAATACATGGGGCCCCGGTGCGAAACTGATCCGTGCCCCCCCCTGATCCGCCCCCCAGACACATACATACTGACATACAGACATACATAGAGGCACACACACATACACACACATAGAGGCAAACACACATACACACAGACAGATACAGACAGACACACACATACACCCCCCCGACAGACAGACACATACATACACACACACATACACACAGACAGATACATACAGAGACCCCCTGACAGGCATACACATACATACAGACACATACACATACAGTCTGTATGTATGTGTGCGTCTTTATGCATGTCTGTCTGTGTGTATGTATGTGTCTGTGTGTGTCTCTGTGTGTATGTGTGTCTCTGTATGATACAGACACATACATACAGAGACACACACACACAGACACATACATGCAGACACACACACACATACATAAAAACAGACACATACATACAGACATACACATACAAAATGTTTAAGTCACCCTCCTGTTTCCTACCTTTTGCAGGAGGGTGACTTCCCTGAGGTCCAATGTGGGCTCAGCCTGATGGGAGTCAGAGTTCCCACTCTGACTCCCTCCTCCTTCCTCCCGCACAGCTCTGTCAGATAGCTGGGAGGAGTGACGTGCAGTCACTTCCTCCCAGCTCTGTCTGACATCATCACAGAGGGCCCGGTCAGCGCTGGGCGTGCTGTTAAAGCGCCCAGCGGTGACCGGGCCTCCTGACAATCTGTCTCCATCGGGTGGCCCTGACGGCATGGGCCACCCGATGGACCCCTTAACATGCAGCCCCGGCGGTTTGCCGCGTGGGCCGGGGCCGCAAAAGATGGGGGCGGTTACCCAGTCGCAGGACTCCGCAGGGCGGCCGGGCCCCCTGGAGTGACGGATCTGGTCGGAGCTGTGACCCCTGCGACCACGGTATGTACGCCACTGACAACAATGATATCATTAGTAAAAGTGCCGTTTGTGTGTGAAAAATGCAAAAAACATCACTTTCACTGACAATATCATTGAAATCGAGGCATCATTGCAATAACCTTCCGGCGCTTATATTTGCCGCGGACGTACCCTGTATGTCCGCCGTCACTAAGGGGTTAAAAAGTAAAATGTATGAAAAAATTGTATTCCTAACACTAAAGGGTCCATCTGCCCCCCAAGTGGCAAGTAAAGGGTTAAAAAACATTTAAAACACTTACTTTATTCCAGGGCAAAAGCTCCTCTGTGCTGCGTCGGCTCCTCCTCAGCTGATGGGGGAACCAAGTGCGGATGCGCGGTGAGCACCTCGCATGCATCAGGCCTTCCCCATTGACTCAATGCTTTCCTATAGGGTTTTAGAAGATGCTGGACATCCTCCTGCAAAGGCTGAGGATCTCCAGCGTTGTTTCATGGAGTCAAACTCTCATCTACTCTCATCATCTACCTACCTCCCCTGAGGGCAATTTGGATCCTAGCCCCAAAAGGCCACCCACATCAGCAGAAGTCAACTGAACGAGTCCTACGGCGCCATTCTCAGAACCGAGCTAATGCACTATGCAACCTGCCACCTGGGAAGGACTTGACGTATAAGTTTAATACAGTTAAAATCGTTATATAGTAATCTGCTGTAATCTTGACGTATACAGTTTTTCTCACATGCTAATCTTGGATCTGTCAAAATGTCTTTACTTGCATGTTGTTCATCAAAAGCACTACAAAAATATAGAAAGTAAAACAAAATTGCCAAGATTCAAAGTAAATGTACAATTAGGACCAAGATAACCAAACTGGAAGCACAATTGACTTGGAGATTTTTTTCCCATTTTATCTATTTTGGCCGTAAAGGGACACTATAGTCACAAGAACAACTACAGCTTAATGTAGTTGTTCTGGTGAGTATAATAGCTCCCTTCAGGCATTTTCATGTAAACACTGCCTTTGCAGAGAAAGGGCAGTGTTTACATTGCCCCTAGGGACACCTCCAAGTGGCCACTCCTCAGAGGGGCTTCCTGGCTCAGGGCTGCACAGTAAGCAGCCCTGCCATTCAGCGTCCCCACGCTCTGTATGGAGACGCTGAATTTTCCTAATAGAGATGCATTGATTCAATGCATCTCTATGAGGAGGTGCTGATTGGCCAAAACGGCATTTGACCACGCCCCCATGCTGATTTTAGCCATAGGGAAAGCATTTGATTGGCAAAAAATCTGCCATTTTGATGATGTCATAAAGGGGGTGGGGCCAGCACCGGCAGACCCGCGTGGCGCTGGAAATAAGGTGAGTTTTAAACTTTTATAGGGGAGCTTAGGGGTGGCAAGCCACCTATATGGTGGGTTTAGCACTATAGGGTAAGGAATACATGTTTGTGTTCCTGACCCTATAGTGATCCTTTCAATTTGAAATTCACTTTGAATACTTGACAATTCTCACTTTAGTAAATAACCCTGTTGGTCTCTGTGTGCTTGTATAATTTGTAGTTGTATTCCCTGGTGTTTGCTACCATCTAGTGTCCAATTATTAAAGTGCGCCTATGAATGCCACATTTGATTAAATAAAAAAGTTTTGGTTTTCAATAAACTGCATTAAAATATTTTAAACTGATTATAATTCTATATTATGAAATTAAAATGTTTGAAAAATAAATTTATAATAAATGATTACACTTTTTGTGATGGGAGGGGAAGAGGGAGAGGGAGGGGGTAGAGACATCTTTGGTGCAGGATCTCAAAAGATATTCTGCCTACAGTATGTTTGCATAATTTAAATGTTTGCTTACAACACTTTTCTGTCTAATTACATTATATATTATATTTTCTGAAAGGATCATTTTATAATGGAGGATTTTGTAGATTTGTAATTCTAGGTCTTCCTTTAGATATTTAATACAACTTTCCTTTAATCCCTTAAGGACCAAACTTCTGTCATGACATGTCACACATGTCATGTGTCCTTAAGGGCACCATATACAGTTGCAAGAAAAAGTATGTGAACCCTTTGGAATGATATGGATTTCTGCACAAATTGGTCATAAAATGTGATCTGATCATCATCTAAGTCACAACAATAGACAATCACAGTCTGCTTAAACTAATAACACACAAAGAATTAAATGTTGCCATGTTTTTATTGAACACACCATGTAAACATTCACAGTGCAGGTGGAAAAGGTATGTGAACCCTTGGATTTAATAACTGGTTGAACCTCCTTTGGCAGCAATAACTTCAACCAAACGTTTCCTGTAGTTGCAGATCAGACGTGCACAACGGTCAGGAGTAATTCTTGACCATTCCTCTTTACAGAACTGTTTCAGTACAGCAATATTCTTGGGATGTCTGGTGTGAATCGCTTTCTTGAGGTCATGCCACAGCATCTCAATCGGGTTGAGGTCAGGACTCTGACTGGGCCACTTCAGAAGGCGTATTTTCTTCTGTTTAAGCCATTCTGTTGTTGATTTACTTCTATGCTTTGGGTCATTGTCCTGTTGCAACACCCATTTTCTGCTGAGCTTCAGCTGGTAGACAGATGGCCTTAAGTTCTCCTGCAAAATGTCTTGATAAACTTGGGAATTCATTTTTCCTTCGATGATAGCAATCCGTCCAGGCCCTGACGCAGGAAAGCAGCCCCAAACCATGATGCCCCCACCACCATACTTCACAGTTGGGATGAGGTTTTGATGTTGGTGTGCTGTGCCTTTTTTTCGCCACACATAGTGTTGTGTGTTTCTTCCAAACAACTCAACTTTGGTTTCATCTGTCCACAGAATATTTTGCCAGTACTGCTGTGGAACATCCAGGTGCTCTTACGCAAACTGTAAACGTGCAGCAATGTTTTGTTTGGACAGCAGTGGCTTCCTCTGTGGTATCCTCCCATGAAATCCATTCTTGTTTAGTGTTTTACGTTTGTATATTCGCTAACAGGGATGTTAGCATTTGCCAGTGACTTTTGTAAGTCTTTAGCTGACACTCTAGGATTCTTCTTCACCTCATTGAGCAGTCTGCGCTGTGCTCTTGCAGTCATCTTTACAGGACGGCCACTCCTAGGGAGAGTAGCAGCAGTGCTGAACTTTCTCCATTTATAGACAATTTGTCTTACCGTGGACTGATGAACAGCAAGGCTTTTGGAGATACTTTTATAACCCTTTCCAGCTTTATGCAAGTCAACAATTCTTAATCGTAGGTCTTCTGAGAGCTCTTTTGTGCAAGGCATCATTCACATCAGGCAATGCTTCTTGTGAAAAGCAAACCCAGAAATGGTGTTTGTTTTTTATAGGGCAGGGCAGCTGTAACCAACACCTCCAATCTCATCTCATTGATTGGACTCCAGTTGGCTAACATCTCACTCCAATTAGCTCTTGGAGATGTCATTAGTCTAGGGGTTCAAATACTTTTTCCACCTGCACTGTGAATGTTTACATGGTGTGTTCAATAAAAACATGGCAACATTTAATTCTTTGTGTGTTATTAGTTTAAGCAGACTGTGATTGTCTATTGTTGTGACTTAGATGATGATCAGATTACATTTTATGACCAATTTGTGCAGAAATCCATATCATTCCAAAGGGTTCACATACTTTTTCTTGCAACTGTATCCTGAGGTTTAAATATTAATAAAAGTACCACCAATAGTACAAATATAATGGTTTAAGTGCAGCTGATCTTAATTCCACGAGTCATTTGATTGCACGAGTGCACTTTATTGTAGTTAAAGAACCACTATACCATTCATTCTCCTGGCACTATAAGGTCATTATGTCCCCCCCTCCCGCTGGGCTGAAGGGGTTAAAATCCCTTCAGCCAGTTACCTTTCTCCAGCACCGGGCTCCCTCTGTGCTGGGGAACTCTCCACCCCCTGCCGACGTCAGATCCAAATGCGCATGCACGGCAAGAGCCGCGCACGCATTCAAACCGCCCATAGGAAAGCATTACTCAATGCATTCCTATGGACATCCAGCGTCATTTCACTGTGATTTTCACAGTGAGAATCGCGGAAGCGCCTCTAGCGGCTGTCAGTGAGACAGAGCCACTAGAGGCTGGATTAACCCTCAGTGAAACATAGCAGTTTCTCTGAAACTTCTATGTTTTCAGCTGCAGGGTTAAAACTAGAGGGACCTGGCACCCAGACCACTTCATTGAGCTGAAGTGGTTTGGGTGCCTGTAGTGGTCCTTTAAATAGTTATGAGAAGCATCTTTGTTAAACAGATTTTATTTTGGAAATCTTGTAACGGTTTAATACTTTCATTCTTATTACATCACTATATGTACTATTTTTTTTTTAAGTTCACAATTTATGTATGCATGTTGTTAAATTGTGGCTCATTGGTTTGTAGTACATTACTCTGGGTAGATTGTGTAATCTGTGTAATTGTGTTTCTTCTTTATATTAATTTAACCGTGTTTGCTGTGTACTTATTCTTTACTAGTGTTGGGAAAACACAAGGATATGCTTGGCACCATAACCAATATGGTGACCACGGAGAGCACCTTTAACAGGTGTTGGAACATACTCCTGTCCTTGGTGATCACCAGAATTACCTACCATGGTCTTACAGTTCTATCCAGACTGAACCACACCTTTCAAGTATTTGGAGACACTCCTTTGAAAGACATACATTGAGGAGAAAAGTATTTGATCCCCTGCTGTTTTTGAACATTTGCCCACTGACAAAGAAATGATCAGTCTATAATTTTAATGGTAGGTGTATTTTTTTTTTTTATAATTCTTTATTTTTGGTCGTGCATAAGGTTAACAGGCGGAGTTGCACAGCCACAATAGCTGGTGCGCTCAAGTTCAAATACACGCTTAATCACATGGCAGTAATAACATTGCACTTTTTTTTATAAAGTTATATAAACAGGATAATAACTTACACTTATAGAGACAAGTAAAAGTAGTATTTTGTTTCACAGATATGTGTCACTTAGTAGTCACATTAAGATTAAGATTAACAGTCAGGCTAGAACATTGCATTACAGACCATAGCTGTTCGCTCTTATCTTTGTATTGGATTATACAGTGTTATGCGTTTAGTACAGTATGTCTGATCAGAGCTGCGATTTTAATTGTGCCGCGCTATTGAAGGTACTCCTGTGAGGTGGTCCGTGGGGACACATTAGGGCTATGTTAGCTGTGCAGCTTAAATGCTTCGCTGGGAATGGAAGTGGGCCAGCCGGGGTAGACTAAATTCAGGCTGTCCGGAGCAAACATAAATCCCCCTGTTTATGTGGTAGGGACCCTTAAGGTCATGGTTAATGCGTGATTGGGGGTTGAAAGGCCGCCAGGCTTAAGGTAGTAGGGTAAAGTTGTGGTGTTTTCTATTTTGCGTATGGCCGATTCCCAGGTGATATCCTAAGAAGCTACCCTCGTCTGCTAGGTGGGATTTCCCTGTACTTTTCTGGGTAACAATGTTACATGGGAATTCTTGCTTAGGGGTGCTTGCTAAGGAGGCGAGTATTTGTATGATAGCCATAGCGTAATATACCACACGGTAGGTGTATTTTAACAGTGAGAGACAGAATAACAAAAAAATAAAAAATTCCAGAAAAAACGCATGTTTAAAAAAGTAATAAATTGATTTGCATGTCAATGAATGAAATAAGTATTTGACCCATTCGACTTAGTACTTGGTGGCAAAACCCTTGTTGGCAATCACAGAGGTCAGACGTTTCTTGTAGTTGGCCACCAGGTTTGCACACATCTCAGGAGGGATTTTGTCCCGATCCTCTTTGCAGATCCTTTCCAAGTCATTAAGGTTTCGAGGCTGACATTTGGTAACTCGAACCTTCAGCTCCCTCCACAGATTTTCTATCGGTCTAAGGTCTGGAGACTGGCTAGGTCACTCTAGGACCTTAATGCGCTTCTTCTTGAGCCACTCCTTTGCTGCCTTGGCTGTGCGTTTTGGGTCATTATAATGCTGGAATACCCATCCATGACCCATTTCCAATGCCCTGGCTGAGTGAATGAGGTTCTCACCCAAGATTTGACAGTATACGGCCCCATCCATCGTCCCTTTGAGGCGGTGCAGTTGTCCTGTACGCTTAGCAGAAAAACATCCCGAAAGCATAATGTTTCCACTTTCATGTTTGATGGTGGGGATGGTGTTCTTGGGGTCATAGGCAGCATTCCTCCTCCTCCAAACACGGCGAGTTAAGTTGATGCCAAAGAGTTCGATTTTGGTCTCATCTGACCACAACACTTTCACTAAGTTCTCCTCTGAATTATTCAGATGTTCATTTGCAAACTTCAGACGGGCCTGTACATGTGCTTTCTTGAGTGGGGGACCATGTGGACGCTGCAGGATTTTTAGTCCTTCACAGGGTCGGTGCAAGGATTTTTGCCGCCCTAGGCAAAGCAGAACATTTTGCCGTCCCTTCATGTCACTCACTCACTGACACACATACACTCACTCTCTGACACACACAGACACAAAAACTCACTGACAGACATACACACACACACTGACTGACAGATATACATTCACACACACTCACTAACAGACATACACTCACTGACACAAACACAGAAACTCACTGACAAACATTCACTCACTGACACACACACACACTCACACTCACACAGACACTCACTGACAGACAGATAGACATACACACACACTCACTGACAGACATATACTCACTCAGACACTCACTGACACACATACGCACACACACACACTCCCTGACAGACAGGTGCCGAGGGAGGCGCTGAGGGAGGGCGGCATAGAGCCGCTAGCCCAGGGCTGTGGCCCAAGCCGGGGGAGCCCACCAGGAAATATCCCGGTGGGCGCCCCCATCATGCCGGTGCCCTAGGTGAATGCCTAGTTCGCCTAACAGTGGCACCGGACCTGGTCCTTCACAGCGTAGTGCGTTACCAATTGCTTTCTTGCTGACTATGGTCCCAGCTGCCTTGAGATCATTAACAAGATCTTCCCGTGTAGTTCTGGGCTGATTCCTCACTGTTCTCATGATCATTGAAACTCCATGAGGTGAGATCTTGTATGGAGCATCAGACTCCATTTGCGAATAATCGCATCAACTGTTGTCACCTTCTCACCAAGCTGCTTGGAGATGGTTTTGTAGCCCATTCCAGCCTTGTGTGGGTCTACAATCTTGTCCCTGACATCATTGGACAGCTGTTTGGTCTTGGCCATGGTGGAGAGTTTGGAATCTGATTGATTGATTGCTTCTGTGGACAGGTGTCTTTTATACAGGTAACGAGCTGAGATTAGGAGAACTTCCTTTAAGAGAGTGCTCCTAATCCGAGTTTGTTACCTATATAAAAGACACCTGAGAGCCAGGAATCTTGCTGATTGATAGATGATCAAATACTTATTTCACTCATTAACATGCAAATCAATTGATAACTTTTTTGAAATGCGTTTTTCTGGATTTTTTAAATTCTGCCTCTCACTGTTAAAATACACCTACCATTAAAATTATAGACTGATCATTTCTTTGTCAGTGGACAAACTTTCAAAATCAGCAGGGAATCAAATACTTCTTTCCCTCACTGTACAAGGGAGTCAGTTCAGTAAAAAGTCTGCCCTATTAAACAGAACAAAGGTTTTATAATAATACACAATCAAGGGGAGTCTAGGGGAGTATCATTAAAGAGAGGGAGAAGGGCAAAGTGCAGGGAAGATACACTTAAAGTGTAGTAAAGTAACTTACTTTGAACATTTTTTTATTATTTTTTTTCTTTCCTTTTTTATTATTTGTATTTGGAGGAGAGAGGTATCAAATTTTAATATAAAGTATAAGCTACACATTTCAATAGTATTTGATTAAAATAATAGAGGATATAGAGGAGAGGATATAATTTTAAAAGATAATTTACTATGAAAAAAAGTATGAGTTAGAGAAAAAGAAGTACACTAAGATAGTTTGATAGGTTACGAATATATTTCTTACAATTTTAGATTTTTTTACCTTTTTTGTTTTTTATTATTATTTATTTATTAAAAAGATTGATGTTTCAGTCCCTCTGGGGACTTTCCTCAGGATTAAGTTATGTCTTGATCCTGAGGAAAGTCCCCAGAGGGACTGAAACGTCAATCTTTTTAATATGGAACAATAAAGCATTGAAGATTTTAAAACTACAATCCGTGAGTGCAGCTACATCTTTGTTTTCTGCTTGGATACTATTGGACCCTGGCTGGCACCCGGTATTTTGAAATATTATAGCTTGAGTGCAGGGATACCTTTTGTGTGTGTGTGTGTATGTATATATATATATATATCTATATATATATATATATATGTATGTATATAATATATATATGTATGTGTGGGGGCTGTTAGTGTGAATTTATTAATAATAATAAAAAAGTTGGGGGTGTGCTGCTTTCCCTGGTGGTGAGAGTGAACTCTAGTCTGCAGGGCTAGGGTTCACTCTTGCGAGATCTGAGCATTGCTATGGCAACCGCGGCAAGGTTCAGACCTCGCGAGAGGAACCTGGCGGAGATGCTGGCTAGAGCTCCACCGGGTCCTCTCTCCCTCCTTCTCCAGCCACGTCAGTGCCTGTGGGCAGGTGAGGGAGATCTTTCATCTGCCCACTGGCCCACGAAGGCACACAGCAGGGCCAGTGCACCGGCCTTGCATGGGCCGGCTGGGAGATCCTGTGATCTCCTCTGCCAGCTTGGGCCCACAGCCATCGCAGCCCACCAGGCATTTGCCCGGTATGCCCAATGGCCAGTCTGGGCCTGATATATATATATATATACTGAGGACTGAAACGTTGATGCTGTTTTAAATGCTACAATAAAAGTTATTTTTTATGGAAGTCCGTGAGTGCAGCCAACTACTTTAACTATCTGAATATTGGAGCCCTGGTAATGTACCCAGCCATGGAACTTTAAAGCCAGAGTGCAAGGTACTGTATACTTTTTAAATATATATATATATATATATATATATATATATACATACAGTGCTGGACCCCTGCTGCCTTGCACAGTGAAGATGAGACCCAAAGATCTGATTTTCTCTTTCTCCTGACTATGGTTCTCTCCTCCAGCAGTAACAGGTCTTCTCCTCTCACAAAACATGAGAAAGTCTATTTGTCTGTGTATCCCTCCAGGAATTCTGTTTACATTCCACTGTGTCTTTCACACACTGTAATACAATACATGTAGATGGTGTATTAGATGAGGAATTAGTTATATGTGTGTATTAGATGTGTATCTCCTCTGTCCTCCATGCTTTTGTTTACATTGCTCCTTCCTCTCCCGTAGCTAGATGAAATACAACAGATACCTTCCATAAATCGTGTGGAACATCAGAGAGAGTTTGGGCTGCCCCCTACCTCTATACTAGTTCCTTATAGAGAGTCACACTTCTAGTCCATTTATGAGTACGATAGTAGCATGTTAATTGGTTTTAATCAGATTAACCTCCTGGAGCATTTTGATGGTCAGTAGACTCTGGAGCATGTAAATGTGATTAATTCATAGCCAGATATTTATGTACATATCCCCTAGTTCAACTGTAAGCTCCTATGAGCAGAGTCCTCATCTATTTTGTAATTGTCTCATTTATTGGTAAATTTCCCCCTTTTGTAATATTATAAAGCGCTGATATAAATTGGTGCTATAATATATAATAATAACATACTTATCCATATACACTGATCAGCCACAACATTTAAACCACTGACAGATGTAGTAAGTAACATTGTTTATATCGTTATAATGTTATGTTTTTCTAATGTGGTGGCTGATCAGTGTATGTTCACATTCATTACCCCTTATATACAACATAACTCTGATTTCTGTCATTTTCACCTTTAAAAACAAAATTTCGAGCTGTATTTATTGAAATTTATCATGAAATGCTTTTGTCTTATAGTTTATGGACATTTTTTATTAATACTCTTTCTTTTCATGAATTTGTGATATTCCAAAGAGCCTAGTAATTGCAGAATCTTGTGTTTCTGACATAATTATATATAAATTCCACTATATTGTTATACCTGACAATAGAGATAAATTTACTCATACTTACCGTAATTTTCTTTTCCTGGTCATAGGCCATGGCAGCACAACAATGGGTAGCTCCTCCCCTATCCCTAGTTAGACAGGAACTAATTAAAATAAGGGTACAAATACCCCCTCCTACCTCCTCCTCCCTCAGTCTAGTTAACAGCAATATCCCTTGGGTGGGACCTTTGTGCTGCCATGGCCTATGACCAGGAAAAGAAAATTACGGTAAGTATGAGTAAATTTATCTCTTTCCTGGCCATATCCATGGCAGCACAACAATGGGTAATACCCAAGCTAAAACCAAGGGAGGGAAAGAAAAACTCAGACACATTATTATATAATGCAAGTGTATTGTCACAAACAACTCAATGTGATGAACAAAAAGAATAGTAGTTAATCCTTTGAGGCAGAAAGAACTGATCTGCCAAATCCATCGTATTGGCCAGCTCTTACATCTAAACGATAATGTCTAATAAATGTATTAGAAGATGACCAAGAGGCTGCTTTGCAAATCAGTTCTGTAGAAACCTTTGCTGCAGCTGCCCAGGATGAAGAAAGGGAACGTGTAGAATGAGCTTTCAAACCTTCAGGAACACTAGTTTTAGATGATCTATAAGATTGGATAATGGCCGAAACTATCCATCTGCTGATAGTGGCTTTTGAAGCTTGCAGACCCTTCCTAGGGCCATTAGGAATAACAAAAAGCCTTTCCGAAATACGCCATTCTGAGGATCTTTGTATATATATCTTAAGACATCTTACTAGGTCGATAGCATCATCATCAGCGTCTTCCCTGTTATTAGATTCTTCTGTACTTAATGCTGGAAGGATTATTTCTTCATTCATATGGAACTCTGAAGTTACCTTAGGGCGGAATTCTGGAACCGTTCTCAGGATGACTCTGTCCTTATGAAATATAGTAAAAGGTTCTCGAGCCGAAAGAGCCTGAAGATCAGAAACCCTTCTACCAGAGGCTAGGGCTACTAGTAGAACTGTCTTGATCGTGAGAAGATGACAGGAAATAGATGCCATAGGTTCAAAAGGATTTGCTTTAAGAGCCTTCAGGACCAGAGGGAGATCCCATGGCGGAGTAATAGACTTAATGGGTGGCTTGATCTTGAGGACTGCAGTCAAAAATCTAGCTATGTCTGGATCCAGTGCCCATCTATGATTAGTTAAAGCAGAGAGGGCAGAAACATGCACTTTTAGAGTGTTATAACTCAATCCCTTCTCTAGACCTGATTGTAAAAAATCAAGAATGTCAGTAGTTGAAGGGTTCAACATATCAAAGCCTTGAACTGGCCCATGAAGAAAATACATCCCATATTCTGTAGTAAGTGGATGAAGTGGACTTCTTCCTTGCTTGAAGAAGTGTCTCGATAACTGATCTCGAAAATCCCTTGTTCTTTAACCCATCCCTTTCAAGTACCATGCCATCAGATGAAGGGATGCTGGGTTTGGATGATGAATTGGACCCTGATGTAACAGGAATGGGACAACTGGAAGGCGCCATGGATCCTTCTTGCACAGACTTAGTAGGAGCGGAAACCAAGGTCTGTGAGGCCAAAAAGGGGCTATTAGAATCAGTGATGTCTTCTCTTGTCGTAGTCTCCTTAGCAGAGGGAAGATGAGGGGTTTCGGAGGAAAGGCATAAGCCAGGTTGAAGTTCCAACTGCATGTCAATGCGTCTCTTCCTATGGCCTGGGGATCTGGAATTCTCGAAAAGAAGTTCTTGACTTTTCTGTTGTTGCTTGTAGCCATTAGATCTATCTGGGGAAGGCCCCATTTTTCTACGATCTGTAGAAATATGATGTCTGATAGACTCCATTCTCCCGGGTCTAATCTCACCCTGCTGAGAAAGTCTGCCACAGAGTTCTGAGTTCCTGGGAGATGTATTGCAGAGATATTCTCCAAATTCATTTGAGCCCAGGCCATCAAAGGTTTCATAAGTTTCATCATTCTGCAACTTCTTGTTCCTCCTTGGTGATTTATATATGCCACAACTGTGGCATTGTCTGTCCTGATCTTGACCCATTTGTGAAGTAAAAGTTGCTGGAAGTGTATTAGAGCCTTGAAAACTGCCAGAAGTTCTAGAAGATTTGAAGGGGTGTTGGAGGTTGAAAATGCCCATTTCCCCTGAACATAGTTGTCTTGAAGGTGGGCTCCCCAGCCCCATTGACTGGCATCTGTGGTGATGATGATCCATGGAATGTTTCCTAAGGGATAACCTCTGAAGAGAGATTCTTTCTGGGTCCACCACTTCAGGGATTTTTGTACGTGAGGAGGGATCACTATAGGTTGAGACAGATTGCCCTTGAATTGAGAAAGGAAATTCCTTTGGAAAGGCCTCATTCTCCATTGGGCCCATCTCGTAAGTCCTATGGTGGAGGACATTGATCCCAGGAGGCTCATAGTTGTCTCTGCTGAGGAAACACTGGATGCTAACATGTCTTTGACCTTTTTCCGAATTTTCATACCCCTTTCTGGGGACAGTTGGACGGAACCTTCTGCAGTGTTGAATGCTGCTCCTAGATATATCATGCTCTGGGATGGCTTTAGGTTGCTTTTGGCAAAATTGATCTTCCATCCGTGTTGTTGAAGATACTGTATACATATCAGGCCGTGATCTTCTAATATATCTCTGTTTTCTGCCAGAATCAAGATGTCGTCGAGGTAATGATATACTGCAATGCCTTTCTTCCTGAGTTCTGCGATGAGAACCACCAGAACTTTTGAGAAAGTACGCGGAGCAGTGCTTAGCCCAAAAGGGAGAGCACGGAACTGAAAATGACCCTCTTCTACAGCGAATCTGAGGAATTTTTGATGCTGGGGTGCTATGGGAATATGGAAATATGCGTCTGCCAGGTCTATTGACATGAGCCATTGATCTGGAAAAACTGCTTTTACAATGGATTGAAGAGACTCCATCTTGAATTTCCTTATGTTTAGGAACTTGTTTAGTCTGCTTAGGTCTAATATTGGTCTCCATCCCCCTGTGGATTTTCTGGTGAGAAAGATATGGGAGTAAAACCCATGTGTTTGTTGAGCTCTTGGAACTTGAACGATAACTCCATCGTCTTGAAGGGATGAGATAAACTTTTTTAGGGAATCTCTTTTTTCTACATCTCTTGGCCAGATTGTCTTCTGGAAGGAGCGAGGAGGCGGCCTTGTGGAGAATTCTATAAGATAACCTCTCTGTATGATATCCAGCACCCATCTGTCTTGAGTTGAATGTTTCCAAATATTCTGGAATAGAAGTAGACGGGCACCTACTCCTCCAGAATGGTAGGTGGGTTTGTCATAAAGGCTTCTTGTGAAATGAGGAACCTCTAGACTTTCCTCCTCTGTTGGATGAATGACCTCCTCTCCATGGAATGGATCTTCCATATTCTCTTCCTGGTTTATAAGATCTGGTATCACGAAAAGAGGGGTATTCAGAGTATCTTCTGGCTCGAAAGGATCCACGGGTTTTCCGGTCTTGTGGGAGAAAGGCTCTCTTACCTTCTGCAGCTCTTTTGATGCACTCGTCTAGATTTTTACCAAACAACATCTCACCATGAAAAGGAAGGGCGCATAGACTAGACTTTGATGATGAATCTGCGGACCAGGATCTCAGCCATAAAGCTCTTCTAGCTGAAATTGAAAGAGCCATGTTTCTTGCTAAAGCTTTCACCATGTCCACTGAGGATTCTGAGGTAAAGTCAACGGCCAGTTTAATATCATTTAATCTTTCCAGAAGAGAAGATCTGTTTCTCCCATCTCTGATATCTTCTTCCAAGTTTTCGATCCAGATTTTTAAGGCCCTGGATACTGAAGTAAGGGCTATTGCAGGGTGAAAACCAGTCCCTGCTGCTACATAAGCTTTTGAGAGATGCAGATCCATCTTTTTGTCCATTGGGTGTCTAAATGAGCCTGCATCATCTACTGGTAATGTGGTGTGTTTTGCGAGTCGAACTACTGCCGCATCTACCTTAGGGGCATTATCCCAATGGTATGAATCAGACTTGTCAAAAGGATAGAGGCGAGATATTCTGCCTTGTGCTGAAAGCTTCTTATCTGTGTTAGACCACTCGTCTTTAATTAATTCCTTAATAGTATCATGTACTGGAAAGGTAGCTCTTTTCTTTCTCAAATCTGAGAAATAACGATAAGAGGTTGACTGCTCTGCAACTGCCTCCTTCAAGCTCAAAGATTTACGGACTTTGTAAATGAGGTGGTCTATCTGAGCAGGTTCTAAAAAATCTGCAGGGGCCTGAGTTTCTTCTTCGTCTGAAGATAAGAAATTCCCCTGGTATGATTCCATATCCATGGATTCATCTGACGAATCATTACGTTGGTAATCCGAAGGTTCATGTAACCGGGGTCTTTTGTGACTTGCCCCTGCTTCTTTGATACCTTGAGCCACCGCTTGTTTTATGAACTGTACAAATTCCATTGAAGGATTAGATGTTCCAGCTGCTTCAGATAAACATTCTGCGCATAACCGTTTGCCTTCCAGCGGTTTATTATTACAGGCTTCGCATTGATTTTTCTTTGGAGATTTTCCTTTGGATGATCTCACTGTTTTCTTTCCCGTAGAACTATCATGATAGGGAAATATCTCACATTAGCACTCTTTTATTTCATGTATCATATTCCGGATAAGGGAAAAAAATGATGTGATATGGCTTACCTATAACTCTTAGAGTGTGACCTATTTTTATATCCAGAAGAGTCCGAATCAGAAGAAATTGATCTCCTTTTGTCTTTTTCCATTTTGGAGTTGATTATGAACAGTCTAAAAAAGGAATTCTTATTGTTATAGAAAGAAAGGAGTAAAGAAATGAAAAAAAATGTGTATATACCTTTAAGAAGTAAAGCTTACCTTCAGATTTTCAGTAAAATATAAACGCAATTCAAATTGAGAACTGTAAGAAAACAGGTCCTCTAAAGACCTAATGAGGACATCAGGTAATAATTTAATTCAACTTTGGCGCTTAAATAGGCGTGTGACGTCATATCTGACGTCACCGCCTATCCGCGCATGCTCAAAACGAGCGAATTCATTGCTCGTTAACTGCGCATGCGCGGCACAAACCCGGAAGCTACTCCGGAGTAGGAGGCACTGTAACTGCCTCATGGGGACCAGACGCATGCGCGGTGTATAGCGTGCGCGCGGACCCGGCGTGCACGCGAATGAAGCTAGCGTGCACGCGATACAAACGTGCACGCGCGAAACGGCGCGCATGCGCACCCGGACAAACAGGACGCCGAGAAGGCGTGAAAGAAAAAGTACACAGAAATAATAGGCAGGGGGGGGAAAAAACCCACACATATGATCTAACAAATACAGTATATATTGTAAAAAGTATTTGTACATACATACATGTGGGCTGTTGTAAAATGCAGAAATCCATCCAGGATAAAGTCTTCTTGCCACTTCCTGCTACCTCTTGGTCACTGCAGGGAATCAGAGTTATTTGGCATTTTTTTTCTCTTGCTACCCCTAGGGTCACTGCAAGTAAAACCCCCGGTCACTAAGGGGGTATCTTCAGGGGGACACCTTTGCACAGGGCCGGATACTGAAGCTTCCCAAGGAAGAGAGGCTGAACTTCCTTGAGGACAGAAGGTAAAAACCCTCAGGTAAGCCATAAAAGAAAAGTGGTTATAGTCCTGAAAATAGACTAATTTGGTCCTATAGGGATAGGACAGGAACAAAAAGACTGAGGGAGGAGGAGGTAGGAGGGGGTATTTGTACCCTTATTTTAATTAGTTCCTGTCTAACTAGGGATAGGGGAGGAGCTACCCATTGTTGTGCTGCCATGGATATGGCCAGGAAAAGCTTATTTTAAATAAAAACTATTAAAAATAACGTACACATGCTGGGCTGGATATTCATAGCAGGGAAAGGACCACCAAAGGGGGGTAAGTAGGGAGGACCACTAAGGAGAGGTGAGGAGGGTAAGGACCACTAAGGGGGGAGAAAGAGGATAATGACCACTGAGGGGGGGGAGATTACCACTAAGGGGGTTGGGGGAGGAGGGGAATGTCTACTAAGGGGTTTGGGAGAGGGAGGACCACTAAGGGGAGGGATGGAGGACCACTTAGGGGGAGAGGGGGGAGTGAGAAGACCACCAAGGGGAGACTACAGGGGGCCAAGGGAGAGCACTAAGGGACAGGAGGGAAGGGGAAATCCAATAATTGACATGAGGGTGAGCACTATGCAAAAAATTAAAAAAATAAAGAGCTGCTCCCCTCTCAGTCCCTATCCTACCCCACAATCCCTCTCTTTTACACTACACACATACACAATGCATCCCCCCCCCACACACAGAAACATACAATGCATTCCTACTCACACACAGACACACTCGAAACACACAATGCATCCCTTACGTTCACACAAACTCATTCTCTTACACACAGAAACAAAATGTATCTCTTACACAATCAATGCACCCCTTACAGACACACACTGCATTCAATTAAATACACAGAAACACACCTCGCACCCCTTACACACACACAGAAACATACAATGCATTCCTTACACGCAAACACACACTGCATCCCCTATAAACACACTACATCCCTTACAGAAATTGGTATCCCTATACACTACATTCTATAAGAACACACACACGTTGCATCCTCTACAATAACACATAAAACATCCCCTACACACACACTCCACTTCCTGTGAGAGAACTCACGGGTGGGCCATGTGGGTGGATTTATGGGTGGGCATTGTAGGCATACTCACGGTCAAGCCCTGGGGGCCAGACCTTGAGCTGTGTAAGGGGCCATAAAAAATGGAGCTGCTTCCTGTTCGTTAATTGTTGTGAGACTGTTAAAAACAGTCTCCAGAGAGCCTCTTCTACACCAGACCTGTGGAGCCACACAGAGCCCATCATCAGCCTCTTGTCCTCATCTGGTGGTAAGTAGGCAATCCAATATATTATTAGTGGCACTAATCTCTAATTTACCTCACATTAAATGGACACTATAGTCACCAGAAGCACTACAGCTTCATGTAGTGGTTCTGGTGTCTATAGCCTGTGCCTGTAGGCTTTTTAATGTAAACACACTGTCTTTTCAGATAAAAGACATTTTGTGAATACTGGCGTTGGCCCATATGGCAGAGCATATGGGCGGGGCATTGTGATGTCACATGGTGGGCAGGACATATGGGGGGGGGCGGCAAATATTTTTTTGCCTAGGGCGGCAAAAATCCTTGCACCGGCCCTGGGTGTGTGTGAGTAGTGCAATGTGTAAGGGGTACAGTGTGTGTGTGTGTGTGTGTGTGAGGGGGACAGTGTGTGAGCAGTGTGTGTGAAAGTTGTAGAGTGTGAGTGAGGGCGGCAGTGTATGTCAGGGATGCAGTGTATGTGTGGGACAGTATGTGTGTGACAGTATGTGTGTGTAACAGTTGCAGTGTGTGTGTGTGTGTGTGTGAGTATTGTAGTGTATGTGTGAGTGTGGGCAATGTGTGTGTATGGGGCGGCAGTGTATGGGGGCAGTGTGTGTGTATGGGGGGCAGTGTGTGTGTGTGGGGGCAGTATGTGTGTGTGTATGGGGGTGTATGTGTGTGTGGGGGCAGTATGTGTGTATGGGGCAGTGTGTGTATGGGGGCAGTGTGTGTGTATGGGGCCGTGTGTGTGTATGTGGGCAGTATGTGTGTATTGGGGCAACATGTGTGTATGGGGGCAGGATGATGTGTGTATGGGGCAGTATGTGTGTATGAGGGGGCAGGATGTGTGTGTATGGGGGCAGTATGTATGTATGTATGTGGGGGCAGGATGTGTGTGTGGGGCTGTATGTGTGTATGGGGGCAGTATAAGTGTATCAGGCAGTATGTGTGTATGGGGGCAGTGTGTGTGTATGGGGGACAGTATGTGTGTATGGGGGCAGTGTGTGTGTATGGGGGCAGTATGTGTGTATGGGGGGCAGTGTGTGTGTATGGGGGCAGAGTGTGTATGGGGGGCAGTATGTGTGTATGGGGGCAGTATGTGTGTATGGGGGGGCAGTATGTGGGCAATGTTTGTGTATGGAGGGCAGTGTATATGTGTGTGTGTGTGATAAAGGTAGGGGGGCTATTTTTTATAATATATATTTTTGTTTATTTAATAAAAATAAATAAATATTCTATGTCCCCCCTCCCTTCTTACCTTCACTGGGAGGATGGGGGACATATTTCGTTCCCTGGTGGTCCCAGTGGGATTCCCTGGTGGTCCCAGTGGTTGGAGTGAACTCTAGCCCGCGCTCCAGGGCTAAAGTTCACTCTCACGAGATTTGGAGCGTTGCCGTGGTAACCGTGGCAACGCTCCAAATCTCGTGAGAGGAGGACCCGGAGGAGCTGCAGCCTGAGCTCCCGGGTCCTCTCTTCTCCTTCTCCCTCCATCTCCCTCCCCTGCCGGCTGTCAGCACAGTGCCTGCAGACAGGGGAGGGAGATCTCTGATCTCCCCTCCGGTCCACAGGCACATTGCAGGTCTGGCGCCTGCATGTGCTGGCAGAGGAGAGGGAGACCAGCGGATTTCTCAGGGGGGGGAACAATTGCCCCGTTACGGATCCACCACTGATAGTGATAGCTACTCTAACACCTTAGTGGGTTTTCCTTTTAACCCCACTGCAAACATAAATGATGGGGGAGGAGCCTGGTGTCCTATTGCTGATTCATAGATGACATCTTTTTTATATGGACCGATACCACAGAGGAACTTCAGGATTTTATTTCATATTTAAATACCAATGATTACGGAATTAATTTAACCAGCCAAGACAGTGAATTGGAAATAGAGTTTTTAGATTTACATAATAGTATCCACGAGTCAACAATAATAACTCAAAATTACTTCAAGCCTGTTGATGCAAACAGTTATATCGAAAAAACAAGTTGTCATCATAACCTGTGGCTTAATAATGCCCCTAGAAGTCAATTTTTAAGAATTTGGCGAAATTGCAAATTAGATTCTGACTACCTCAAACAGGTTAATTATATAAAAAAAATATTTATTGAAAAAGGGTATGATAAAACAATCTTAGAGAAAGAAGTAGAGGGAATTGGAAAATTACAAAGAAAAGATCTCATAAAATATAAGCAAAAAACAATAACAACTCAAACGAATTAAATCCCCTTCATTTGCAATTTTAACGGATACAACGGACGGATACAAAAAAACATTAAAAAAAATTGGCATTTGTTAAAGGATGACCCTATTTTAAATATGATTTTACCATCAAAACCAAAAATAATATATAGAGGAGCTAAGAATTTCAAAAATATTTTAGTGAAAAGTTATTCAACCCCTAAAAAAATCAAAGCACTTTAATCAAGAATTAAAAGGATTTTATGGATGCGGCACATGCTTCCCTTGTAAAATAACAAAAAGTAAAAAGAGACATTTAAAGGATATAGAAAATATAATTAAAAAAACATATATTATAAATGATCATTTAACCTGCCATTCAAAAGGAATTATATACATTTTAAAATGCCCATGCAATTTATTGTATGTAGGCAGGACGATTCGGCCACTAAAGGTTAGGATTGCAGAACATATTAGAAATATAAAAAATGGTTTAGAAACTCATAGTGTGTTACCACATTTCAAACAAGTCCATAATCAAAATCATGAGAGCTTATTTTCTGTGCAATAAAAGAAGTTGAAAGAAATTGGAGAGGGGGAAATTATATTAAAATATTAGGAAAGGAAGAAATTAGTTTTATTTATCCCTTATTATTTATCCCTTACGGTCTGAACTCTGAAGTTTGTCATTTTTAATATAATTTTTTTTATTATTATTAATAATTAAATATTCTAATACTTTTAATATATTTTTAATAACTATCTTGACTACATTCCCCCAGAACAATTATATTTAAATTAATTGACCATCCCTGTTTTGTAATACTTATTTTTCGATGACCTTACCAGGTTCCTTCCCATACTATGTTCGAATATTTCGAAATTTTCCAATGGTATTTTATTGGCATCTTATTATAATGGTATTTTATTATAAGGTAGGCTATATTGTTTATTCATCATAAATAAATGCAATTTTTCTTTTTCTTTTTATTAATATTATCCATCGAATATTTTTTAAGAGGCAAGTAAATAATATTAGATCACTTCATAAGATATAACAATATTTATTCAATCTATTTTATTTTATTGTATTATATGATGGTTTCTTTTATTCAGTATATATATGTGAAATCACTACTGCCCCTATTACTATAATGCCCACTATTTAATAAACAACACTCTTCACTGTATAATACTTAAAATATATATTGCTTTTTATAAGTACGGTATGTTATATTTATGTATATATCCCTGGCATATGCCTTGAAGGACCGCATTCACAATGAACTGACACTGTGAAACACATACATATGTCTTGAAAGACCGCATTCGCAATAAACTGATACTGTGAAACGCATATATGCGTTCCAACATACATCAAGTGATGAGTGCGTTCCAAGGTTGGAACGCAAAAACCCGGAAGCGGAAGTAAAAAGCCCATTGAATGCCGGCAGAGGACAGAAGAACAGTGAAAATACCGCCAAAGTAGAGCTATTTAAAAAGGATCAACAAACAAGACTTACCAGCAACTGAGGAAGCCTCTTAACGGGGCGAAACGCGACTTTACATAAGGACTTACCTTTGAAATTGTAAGGTTTTTTTATCTATTTATTTTAACCTATTTACATTATTTGTGTACTTTTTAATAAAGCACTTTGTATCTACACTGCAAACTGTGAGGACATTCTACTGTTTGAGAACTCCTACCAGTCCAAAGAAGTGGGTTCCTCTAGAACCCACCAAGCTGAATACCTGAATACCTGAGCCTAAATAAGTGGCTCTCTGTTTGTGAGTGCTTTTTTTACCATTGCACTTTACCATTTAATATTGGCTATATTGCACTATTTTTTCTACCTATGTTTCAACCTTAGGAAGAACGACCCAAGAACATTCCTATTCCATAAGACAGATACTCCACCTTATATTGTATGTACATTGTATCTACAGCAAATGTTGAAAATGTATACAGTGAACATTTCCGAAGCACACACGGCTTGTATTTCTATTCTTTGTCATATACAGCTACAGATGT
>OW240918.1:52360408-52396405 GCA_933207985.1 Pelobates cultripes | reverse complement strand
CACACAACCCCCCCGCACACCACACTCCAATTACACTTATGTAACTCAGGCACACAGCACGACAACATCCCTCCGCAATCTCCCCCCCCCCCCCCGAATCCCCCACAGGTCTAACACCAACACTGTTAGTGTCAATCTGCAATGAGAACCAAGATATTCTAACCACAGGTGGCACCCGAACGAGCCCACAGCAAGTAATGGTGTTGACCTGCGCAGTAACTCAATAGAGTTGACAACCTATGTATAAGTTTATGCATAACCCCCCTTGTGTCTCCCTCTTGCCTTCTGTATCCCTACTTTACCCTCAATCAAAATAAAAATTGTCAAATTAAAAAAAAAACGTATCACAGCAATCAGTGGCGTACACACAATACATGGGGCCCCGGTGCGAAACTGATCCGTGCCCCCCCCTGATCCGCCCCCCAGACACATACATACTGACATACAGACATACATAGAGGCACACACACATACACACACATAGAGGCAAACACACATACACACAGACAGATACAGACAGACACACACATACACCCCCCCGACAGACAGACACATACATACACACACACATACACACAGACAGATACATACAGAGACCCCCTGACAGGCATACACATACATACAGACACATACACATACAGTCTGTATGTATGTGTGCGTCTTTATGCATGTCTGTCTGTGTGTATGTATGTGTCTGTGTGTGTCTCTGTGTGTATGTGTGTCTCTGTATGATACAGACACATACATACAGAGACACACACACACAGACACATACATGCAGACACACACACACATACATAAAAACAGACACATACATACAGACATACACATACAAAATGTTTAAGTCACCCTCCTGTTTCCTACCTTTTGCAGGAGGGTGACTTCCCTGAGGTCCAATGTGGGCTCAGCCTGATGGGAGTCAGAGTTCCCACTCTGACTCCCTCCTCCTTCCTCCCGCACAGCTCTGTCAGATAGCTGGGAGGAGTGACGTGCAGTCACTTCCTCCCAGCTCTGTCTGACATCATCACAGAGGGCCCGGTCAGCGCTGGGCGTGCTGTTAAAGCGCCCAGCGGTGACCGGGCCTCCTGACAATCTGTCTCCATCGGGTGGCCCTGACGGCATGGGCCACCCGATGGACCCCTTAACATGCAGCCCCGGCGGTTTGCCGCGTGGGCAGGGGCCGCAAAAGATGGGGGCAGTTACCCAGTCGCAGGAGTCCGCAGGGTGGCCGGGCCCCCTGGAGTGACGGGTCTGGTCGGAGCTGTGACCCCTGTGACCACGGTATGTACGCCACTGACAACAATGATATCATTAGTAAAAGTGCCGTTTGTGTGTGAAAAATGCAAAAAACATCACTTTCACTGACAATATCATTGAAATCGAGGCATCATTGCAATAACCTTCCGGCGCTTATATTTGCCGCGGACGTACCCTGTATGTCCGCCGTCACTAAGGGGTTAAAAAGTAAAATGTATGAAAAAATTGTATTCCTAACACTAAAGGGTCCATCTGCCCCCCAAGTGGCAAGTAAAGGGTTAAAAAACATTTAAAACACTTACTTTATTCCAGGGCAAAAGCTCCTCTGTGCTGCGTCGGCTCCTCCTCAGCTGATGGGGGAACCAAGTGCGGATGCGCGGTGAGCACCTCGCATGCATCAGGCCTTCCCCATTGACTCAATGCTTTCCTATAGGGTTTTAGAAGATGCTGGACATCCTCCTGCAAAGGCTGAGGATCTCCAGCGTTGTTTCATGGAGTCAAACTCTCATCTACTCTCATCATCTACCTACCTCCCCTGAGGGCAATTTGGATCCTAGCCCCAAAAGGCCACCCACATCAGCAGAACTGAACGAGTCCAACTGAACGAGTCCTACGGCGCCATTCTCAGAACCGAGCTAATGCACTATGCAACCTGCCACCTGGGAAGGACTTGACGTATAAGTTTAATACAGTTAAAATCGTTATATAGTAATCTGCTGTAATCTTGACGTATACAGTTTTTCTCACATGCTAATCTTGGATCTGTCAAAATGTCTTTACTTGCATGTTGTTCATCAAAAGCACTACAAAAATATAGAAAGTAAAACAAAATTGCCAAGATTCAAAGTAAATGTACAATTTTGGACCAAGATAACCAAACTGGAAGCACAATTGACTTGGAGATTTTTTTCCCATTTTATCTATTTTGGCCGTAAAGGGACACTATAGTCACAAGAACAACTACAGCTTAATGTAGTTGTTCTGGTGAGTATAATAGCTCCCTTCAGGCATTTTCATGTAAACACTGCCTTTGCAGAGAAAGGGCAGTGTTTACATTGCCCCTAGGGACACCTCCAAGTGGCCACTCCTCAGAGGGGCTTCCTGGCTCAGGGCTGCACAGTAAGCAGCCCTGCCATTCAGCGTCCCCACGCTCTGCATGGAGATGCTGAATTTTCCTAATAGAGATGCATTGATTCAATGCATCTCTATGAGGAGGTGCTGATTGGCCAAAATGGCATTTGGTCACGCCCCCATGCTGATTTTAGCCATAGGGAAAGGATTTGATTGGCAAAAAATCTGCCATTTTGATGATGTCATAAAGGGGGTGGGGCCAGCACCGGCAGACCCGCGTGGCGCTGGAAATAAGGTGAGTTTTAAACTTTTATAGGGGAGCTTAGGGGTGGCAAGCCACCTATATGGTGGGTTTAGCACTATAGGGTAAGGAATACATGTTTGTGTTCCTGACCCTATAGTGATCCTTTCAATTTGAAATTCACTTTGAATACTTGACAATTCTCACTTTAGTAAATAACCCTGTTGGTCTCTGTGTGCTTGTATAATTTGTAGTTGTATTCCCTGGTGTTTGCTACCATCTAGTGTCCAATTATTAAAGTGCGCCTATGAATGCCACATTTGATTAAATAAAAAAGTTTTGGTTTTCAATAAACTGCATTAAAATATTTTAAACTGATTATAATTCTATATTATGAAATTAAAATGTTTGAAAAATACATTTATAATAAATGATTACACTTTTTGTGATGGGAGGGGAAGAGGGAGAGGGAGGGGGTAGAGACATCTTTGGTGCAGGATCTCAAAAGATATTCTGCCTACAGTATGTTTGCATAATTTAAATGTTTGCTTACAACACTTTTCTGTCTAATTACATTATATATTATATTTTCTGAAAGGATCATTTTATAATGGAGGATTTTGTAGATTTGTAATTCTAGGTCTTCCTTTAGATATTTAATACAACTTTCCTTTAATCCCTTAAGGACCAAACTTCTGTCATGACATGTCACACATGTCATGTGTCCTTAAGGGCACCATATACAGTTGCAAGAAAAAGTATGTGAACCCTTTGGAATGATATGGATTTCTGCACAAATTGGTCATAAAATGTGATCTGATCATCATCTAAGTCACAACAATAGACAATCACAGTCTGCTTAAACTAACACACAAAGAATTAAATGTTGCCATGTTTTTATTGAACACACCATGTAAACATTCACAGTGCAGGTGGAAAAAGTATGTGAACCCTTGGATTTAATAACTGGTTGAAATCCCTTTGGCAGTAATAACTTCAACCAAACGTTTCCTGTAGTTGCAGATCAGACGTGCACAACGGTCAGGAGTAATTCTTGACCATTCCTCTTTACAGAACTGTTTCAGTACAGCAATATTCTTGGGATGTCTGGTGTGAATCACTTTCTTGAGGTCATGCCACAACATCTCAATTGGGTTGAGGTCAGGACTCTGACTGGGCCACTTCAGAAGGCGTTTTTTCTTCTGTTTAAGCCATTCTGTTGTTGATTTACTTCTATGCTTTGGGTCATTGTCCTGTTGCAACACCCATCTTCTGCTGAGCTTCAGCTGGTAGACAGATGGCCTTAAGTTCTCCTGCAAAATGTCTTGATAAACTTGGGAATTAATTTTTCCTTCGATGATAGCAATCCGTCCAGGCCCTGACGCAGGAAAGCAGCCCCAAACCATGATGCCCCCACCACCATACTTCACAGTTGGGATGAGGTTTTGATGTTGGTGTGCTGTGCCTTTTTTTTTGCCACACATAGTGTTGTGTGTTTTTTCCAAACAACTCAACTTTGGTTTCATCTGTCCACAGAATATTTTGCCAGTACTGCTGTGGAACATCCAGGTGCTCTTGTGCAAACTGTAAACGTACAGCAATGTTTTGTTTGGACAGCAGTGGCTTCCTCTGTGATATCCTCCCATGAAATCCATTCTTGTTTAGTGTTTTACGTATTGTATATTCGCTAACAGGGATGTTAGCATTTGCCAGTGACTTTTGTAAGTCTTTAGCTGACACTCTAGGATTCTTCTTCACCTCATTGAGCAGTCTGCGCTGTGCTCTTGCAGTCATCTTTACAGGACGGCCACTCCTAAGGAGAGTAGCAGCAGTGCTGAACTTTCTCCATTTATAGACAATTTATCTTACCATGGACTGATAAACAGCAAGGCTTTTGGAGATACTTTTATAACCCTTTCCAGCTTTATGCAAGTCAACAATTCTTAATCGTAGGTCTTCTGAGAGCTCTTTTGTGCAAGGCATCATTCACATCAGGCAATGCTTCTTGTGAAAAGCAAACCCAGAAACGGTGTGTGTTTTTTATAGGGCAGGGCAGCTGTAACCAACACCTCCAATCTCATCTCATTGATTGGACTCCAGTTGGCTAACATCTCACTCCAATTAGCTCTTGGAGATGTCATTAGTCTAGGGGTTCACATACTTTTTCCACCTGCACTGTGAATGTTTACATGGTGTGTTCAATAAAAACATGGCAACATTTCATTCTTTGTGTGTTATTAGTTTAAGCAGACTGTGATTGTCTATTGTTGTGACTTAGATGATGATCAGATCACATTTTATTACCAATTTGTGCAGAAATCCATATCATTCCAAAGGGTTCACATACTTTTTCTTACAACTGTATCCTGAGGTTTAAATATTAATAAAAGTACCACCAATAGTACAAATATAATGGTTTAAGTGCAGCTGATCTTAATTCCACGAGTCATTTGATTGCACGAGTGCACTTTATTGTAGTTAAAGAACCACTATACCACTCATTCTCCTGGCACTATAATGTCATTAGGTCCCCCCCACCCTCAGGGCACCCCTCCCGCTGGGCTGAAGGGGTTAAAATCCCTTCAGCCAGTTACCTTTCTCCAGCGCCGGGCTCCCTCTGTGCTGGGGAACTCTCCACCCCCTGCCGACGTCAGATCCAAATGCGCATGCACGGCAAGAGCCGCGCACGCATTCAAACCGCCCATAGGAAAGCATTACTCAATGCTTTCCTATGGACATCCAGCGTCTTTTCACTGATTTTCACAGTGAGAATCGCGGAAGCGCCTCTAGCGGCTGTCAGTGAGACAGAGCCACTAGAGGCTGGATTAACCCTCAGTGAAACATAGCAGTTTCTCTGAAACTTCTATGTTTTCAGCTGTTGGGTTAAAACTAGAGGGACCTGGCACCCAGACCACTTCATTGAGCTGAAGTGGTTTGGGTGCCTGTAGTGGTCCTTTAAATAGTTATGAGAAGCATCTTTGTTAAACAGATTTTATTTTGGAAATCTTGTAACGGTTTAATACTATCATTCTTATTACATCACTATATGTACTATTTTTTTTTTAAGTTCACAATTTATGTATGCATGTTGTTAAATTGTGGCTCATTGGTTTGTAGTACATTACTCTGGGTAGATTGTGTAATCTGTGTAATTGTGTTTCTTCTTTATATTAATTTAACCGCGTTTGCTGTGTACTTATTCTTTACTAGTGTTGGGAAAACACAAGGATATGCTTGGCACCATAACCAATATGGTGACCACGGAGAGCACCTTTAACAGGTGTTGGAACATACTCCTGTCCTTGGTGATCACCAGAATTACCTACCATGGTCTTACAGTTCTATCCAGACCGAACCACACCTTTCAAGTATTTGGAGACACTCCTTTGAAAGACATACATTGAGGAGAAAAGTATTTGATCCCCTGCTGTTTTTGAACATTTGCCCACTGACAAAGAAATGATCAGTCTATAATTTTAATGGTAGGTGTATTTTAATAGTGAGAGACAGAATAACAAAAAAATTAAAAATTCCAGAAAAAACGCATGTTTAAAAAAGTAATAAATTGATTTGCATGTCAATGAATGAAATAAGTATTTGACCCATTCGACTTAGTACTTGGTGGCAAAACCCTTGTTGGCAATCACAGAGGTCAGACGTTTCTTGTAGTTGGCCACCAGGTTTGCACACATCTCAGGAGGGATTTTGTCCCGATCCTCTTTGCAGATCCTTTCCAAGTCATTAAGGTTTCGAGGCTGACATTTGGTAACTCGAACCTTCAGCTCCCTCCACAGATTTTCTATCGGACTAAGGTCTGGAGACTGGCTAGGTCACTCTAGGACCTTAATGTGCTTCTTCTTGAGCCACTCCTTTGCTGCCTTGGCTGTGCGTTTTGGGTCATTATAATGCTGGAATACCCATCCATGACCCATTTCCAATGCCCTGGCTGAGTGAACGAGGTTCTCACCCAAGATTTGACGGTATACGGCCCCATCCATCGTCCCTTTGAGGCGGTGCAGTTGTCCTGTACGCTTAGCAGAAAAACACCCCGAAAGCATAATGTTTCCACCTTCATGTTTGATGGTGGGGATGGTGTTCTTGGGGTCATAGGCAGCATTCCTCCTCCTCCAAACACGGCGAGTTAAGTTGATGCCAAAGAGTTCGATTTTGGTCTCATCTGACCACAACACTTTCACTAAGTTCTCCTCTGAATTATTCAGATGTTCATTTGCAAACTTCAGAAGGGCCTGTACATGTGCTTTCTTGAGTGGGGGACCATGTGGACGCTGCAGGATTTTTAGTCCTTCACAGGGCCGGTGCAAGGATTTCTGCCGCCCTAGGCAAAGCAGAACATTTTGCCGTCCCTTCATGTCACTCACTCACTGACACACATACACTCACTCTCTGACACACACAGACACAAAAACTCACTGACAGACATACACACACACTGACTGACAGATATACATTCACACACACTCACTAACAGACATACACTCACTGACACAAACACAGAAACTCACTGACAAACATTCACTCACTGACACACACACACACTCACACAGACACTCACTGACAGACAGATAGACATACACACACACTCACTGACAGACATATACTCACTCAGACACTCACTGACACACATACGCACACACACACACTCCCTGACAGACAGGTGCCGAGGGAGGCGCTGAGGGAGGGCGGCATAGAGCCGCTAGCCCAGGGCTGTGGCCCAAGCCGGGGGAGCCCACCAGGAAATATCCCGGTGGGCGCCCCCATCATGCCGGTGCCCTAGGTGAATGCCTAGTTCGCCTAACGGTGGCACCGGACCTGGTCCTTCACAGCGTAGTGCGTTACCAATTGCTTTCTTGCTGACTATGGTCCCAGCTGCCTTGAGATCATTAACAAGATCTTCCCGTGTAGTTCTGGGCTGATTCCTCACTGTTCTCATGATCATTGAAACTCCATGAGGTGAGATCTTGTATGGAGCATCAGACTCCATTTGCGAATAATCGCATCAACTGTTGTCACCTTCTCACCAAGCTGCTTGGAGATGGTTTTGTAGCCCATTCCAGCCTTGTGTGGGTCTACAATCTTGTCCCTGACATCATTGGACAGCTGTTTGGTCTTGGCCATGGTGGAGAGTTTGGAATCTGATTGATTGATTGCTTCTGTGGACAGGTGTCTTTTATACAGGTAACGAGCTGAGACTAGGAGAACTTCCTTTAAGAGAGTGCTCCTAATCCGAGTTTGTTACCTATATAAAAGACACCTGAGAGCCAGGAATCTTGCTGATTGATAGATGATCAAATACTTATTTCACTCATTAACATGCAAATCAATTGATAACTTTTTTGAAATGCGTTTTTCTGGATTTTTTAAATTCTGCCTCTCACTGTTAAAATACACCTACCATTAAAATTATAGACTGATCATTTCTTTGTCAGTGGACAAACTTTCAAAATCAGCAGGGAATCAAATACTTCTTTCCCTCACTGTACAAGGGAGTCAGTTCAGTAAAAAGTCTGCCCTATTAAACAGAACAAAGGTTTTATAATAATACACAATCAAGGGGAGTCTAGGGGAGTATCATTAAAGAGAGGGAGAAGGGCAAAGTGCAGGGAAGATACACTTAAAGTGTAGTAAAGTAACTTACTTTGAACATTTTTTTATTATTTTTTTTCTTTCCTTTTTTATTATTTGTATTTGGAGGAGAGAGGTATCAAATTTTAATATAAAGTATAAGCTACACATTTCAATAGTATTTGATTAAAATAATAGAGGATATAGAGGAGAGGATATAATTTTAAAAGATAATTTACTATGGAAAAAAGTATGAGTTAGAGAAAAAGAAGTACACTAAGATAGTTTGATAGGTTAAGAATATATTTCTTACAATTTTAGATTTTTTTACCTTTTTTGTTTTTTATTATTATTTATTTATTAAAAAGATTGACGTTTCAGTCCCTCTGGGGACTTTCCTCAGGATTAAGTCATGTCTTGATCCTGAGGAAAGTCCCCAGAGGGACTGAAACGTCAATCTTTTTAATATGGAACAATAAAGCATTGAAGATTTTAAAACTACAATCCGTGAGTGCAGCTACATCTTTGTTTTCTGCTTGGATACTATTGGACCCTGGCTGGCACCCGGTATTTTGAAATATTATAGCTTGAGTGCAGGGATACCTTTTGTGTGTGTGTGTGTATGTATATATATATATATATCTATATATATATATATATATGTATGTATATAATATATATATGTATGTGTGGGGGCTGTTAGTGTGAATTTATTAATAATAATAAAAAAGTTGGGGGTGTGCTGCTTTCCCTGGTGGTGAGAGTGAACTCTAGTCTGCAGGGCTAGGGTTCACTCTTGCGAGATCTGAGCATTGCTATGGCAACCGCGGCAAGGTTCAGACCTCGCGAGAGGAACCTGGCGGAGATGCTGGCTAGAGCTCCACCGGGTCCTCTCTCCCTCCTTCTCCAGCCACGTCAGTGCCTGTGGGCAGGTGAGGGAGATCTTTCATCTGCCCACTGGCCCACGAAGGCACACAGCAGGGCCAGTGCACCGGCCTTGCATGGGCCGGCTGGGAGATCCTGTGATCTCCTCTGCCAGCTTGGGCCCACAGCCATCGCAGCCCACCAGGCATTTGCCCGGTATGCCCAATGGCCAGTCTGGGCCTGATATATATATATATATACTGAGGACTGAAACGTTGATGCTGTTTTAAATGCTACAATAAAAGTTATTTTTTATGGAAGTCCGTGAGTGCAGCCAACTACTTTAACTATCTGAATATTGGAGCCCTGGTAATGTACCCAGCCATGGAACTTTAAAGCCAGAGTGCAAGGTACTGTATACTTTTTAAATATATATATATATATATATATATATATATATACATACAGTGCTGGACCCCTGCTGCCTTGCACAGTGAAGATGAGACCCAAAGATCTGATTTTCTCTTTCTCCTGACTATGGTTCTCTCCTCCAGCAGTAACAGGTCTTCTCCTCTCACAAAACACGAGAAAGTCTATTTGTCTGTGTATCCCTCCAGGAATTCTGTTTACATTCCACTGTGTCTTTCACACACTGTAATACAATACATGTAGATGGTGTATTAGATGAGGAATTAGTTATATGTGTGTATTAGATGTGTATCTCCTCTGTCCTCCATGCTTTTGTTTACATTGCTCCTTCCTCTCCCGTAGCTAGATGAAATACAACAGATACCTTCCATAAATCGTGTGGAACATCAGAGAGAGTTTGGGCTGCCCCCTACCTCTATACTAGTTCCTTATAGAGAGTCACACTTCTAGTCCATTTATGAGTACGATAGTAGCATGTTAATTGGTTTTAATCAGATTAACCTCCTGGAGCATTTTGATGGTCAGTAGACTCTGGAGCATGTAAATGTGATTAATTCATAGCCAGATATTTATGTACATATCTCCTAGTTTGACTGTAAACTCGTATGAGAAGAGTCCTCATCTATTTTGTAATTGTCTCATTTATTGGTAAATTTCCCCCTTTTGTAATATTATAAAGCGCTGATATAAGTTGGTGCTATAATATATAATAATAACATACTTATCCATATACACTGATCAGCCACAACATTTAAACCACTGACAGATGTAGTAAGTAACATTGTTTATATCGTTATAATGTTATGTTTTTCTAATGTGGTGGCTGATCAGTGTATGTTCACATTCATTACCCCTTATATACAACATAACTCTGATTTCTGTCATCTTCACCTTTAAAAATAAAATTCCGGGCTGTATTTATTTTATCATGAAATGCTTTTGTCTTCTATTTTATGGACATTTTTTATTAATACTCTTTCTATTCTTTCTCATATACAGCTACAGATGTCTAGTGTTTGAAAAGGAAAAATGAACATTTTATTCCAATATAACTTTATTTATTAAATATTAAAGAAATTATACATCCCAATAGAACGCGAAGAATAAAAAAATAAAAGGTTCAACGGCAGGTGCTTCGAAGAATGCAACAGTAATCCGTTCCTCTGACTTATATAATCACATGAAATTCGTCAGATCCCGTGCATCCATAGCATACTGAAAACAGAAGTGTCAAGGCACCTGTTATTTTCTGTACATGATGCGGACTGGGGTTCTGTGATAGATGCTGATAGGAAGCCAACGGTCGGAAACCAGTAGCTGAGACAAAAGTCAGACTTAGAGAAATCTGTAACCTGTAATACGTCCATTTTAGCTGAATAATTCGGGATTAGATTAGTATCGATGATCGGTGCTGGGGTTCATACTTGAATTAACTGTAAAGAGTGAAATAAAGTATAAACAAACCCTTGCGTTTAATGATACATTTTCTAACACTGAAAGTGCAACGTAAATATGATGTCATGTATTTAAAATGTCAGAGAGAACAGGAAAACGTCAAGGTTTTGTTAAAGGTCGACACATATAAGTAGAATAAAGAGAAAAAATATTAAAATAGCCATATAACAATAATAGTAAATTAATAACAGGAGGTAAAAAGACCTTAAATACTTTTGCGCTTTTATAAAAATATAATGTGTCACCACCTACATTCCTGACTTACATTACAGAGCTGGATGGGTGTCAGACAGGCTCTGTTTTACCCAAGGATAAGACAAACATAATGCTTTAGTAATAGCATAATATGATACTAAGAAGAGAGCTGGAGAACACTGCTTTAATGGGTTACTCCAACTACCATGACCACTGCAGTGATTTAAAGTGGTCATGGTGCCTGGAGTCTGTAAGTGTAGAGTTGAAAATGCTTTGAAACGCTGCACATACATATGGGGTGTCATTATCCAGCTGAAAACAAGAGAATTGGGCTCGTTAATATCAATTCTGTGCAAAATGGCGGTCTGATGCCAGTATGTACACCATGCTGTCACCAGACAGTCAATGGCATCATGTCCATCTTACATGCCGCCCCAGTGGTCCCCTCAGTCCGTCCACCCGGCGCTCCCTTCCCAGAGGTGGAGTAATGTCAGTCGAGGAAAATTGGGCTGAGGGAAAAGTTACCCTAGGTGAAGGAAAAATTTTATGGATTTTTAATTAATTTTCTTTTTTTTGCATTTGGGGCGGTTGCGCACAACCACATAAAGGGTTACTCCAAACTAAACCGGTACTTTATGAAAACACTGGATTTTGGTTGGAATAATCCTTTATTAAATAAAAATGTCACATATATTTGCTATCGAAATTAAAAGCCATTAAAAGATTAACCAAATAAAGTGAAACGCAAAATAAAATATGACATAAAAATAAAATCTTACAGACTGATTATAAAAATAATATATGACTACCTACCTTTTTACTGTCAGATGAAATTCTGTGATCCGCGGTTTGCAGGGTGGATACTTCATTCATCGATCTTCAACTAACTGCAATAGAGGCTCATCCATAGCAGTACTTGGGTCAAAATAATAAAAACCCAAACTGTTGGCAGTGGAGAGGACTACTGAGATTTTTTTTACATTTTTTTTACATTTTGTTTATTTGCAATTTTCAACAATATTTAAAAAAAAAAGATGGCGAGGCGAGGGTAGTTTGGGCAGAAGGAAAGGAAAAAAACATTTTCGGCGAAGTTTACTGAAACATTTTCATTAAAAAAAACACATAAATCAAGACTTCTGAGAAAAATGTGAGTAAAAAAAAAAAGCTGTGTTGAATCTCTGGAATGGTAACAGTTTTCCAGCTTTTTCTTCCCCTGGTTGATGGGGAGGCACTTGCCATGATCCTCCCTAGCCAACAAATTGCTCAATGGCCTCTCGAGTGGGGGGGGCATTTGTCCTGGTGCTCCCCCCCCCGGATCCTCCACTGGTGACAGCTTGCAGGACTGGCTGCAGGTTCGCACGGCGCGACAGCTAACCCCATCTGAACCACCCGTGCACTCGCTATCCAGCAGGCAACAGGGAGAGCAAGCAAAAACCCGCTTGAGCTTGGAAGATACCAGCCGTGAGGCTGTGCTGGAGACTGCTATATGGTTACGTAGATGGTAAGAGGAGGTGGGAATGGCTGCTCATGCTGCTAATTGTAGGACAGAGAGAAGCTATCCTAATATTAGTGTTGGGAAAGTGGTAAATCCCAATGGCGGTGGGATTGTTGTGATGCCTAATGGAGAATGGAGAGTGGTGATGTCTAATGGTGATAGGAGTTAGCAGGGTGCTGCCTTATGGTGATGAGAGAGGGAAGGGGTGATGCCTTGTGATGATGTAAACACCACCATGAGGAATCACCCTCCTCCCTCTCCCGACACCACTTGGCATCACCCTCTCCCATCACCTCTAGGCATCACCCCACCTTCTTCTCACTTCATCACTAGGCATCACCACCACCACCATTAGCAATCATCTCTCTCCCACCACCATAGCGCATCTCGCCTCCCACTCCCATCACCATTAGGAATCACCCTCCCCCCTTTAAAACTCATAGTAAACCCTTTCCTATTCCTATCTACAGCATTCTCCCTGAGCCTCGCTCTCTCCTCTGCTGGCAGATGGGAGATGGAGGGGGGAGATGCTGAGTTGTGGTGGCAAAGGGAAGGAGTTATGGCTGCCAAATAGTGGTGAGAGAGGTGTAGGGTGATGCCTAATGTTGATGGGAGAGAGAGGGGGTGACGACTAGTGGTGATGGAAGAGGGAGTGGGATGATACAAAAAGGAGGGCCCTCACCGACTATAACTAGGTATCATCCCCTCCCTCTAACACCACCATTAGGCGTAAACCTCTTTCCTCTCTCATTACCAGAAGATACCAATCCCTTTCCTCTCCCATGATTATTAGCCATGAATTCCCTCTCCTATCACCACAAGGCATCACTCTTCTTCCCATCACCATTTGGCACCAACCCTCCCTATTCCATCATGACTAAACATCCCCCTCCTTCTCCCAGCACCATTAAGCATCAAGTCCTCCCTCTCCCATCACTATTAGGCAGCCTTCCCTCTCGCACTGCTAACATTAAACCCTTTCTTACTCCCATCACTAACGTAGAGGAAAGGAGCCGGATAGTGAGTGGAGAGAAAGGGGTGATGGCTGATTAAAGAGAAACCATAGGTGGAAAATGTCCCCCCTTTTACTGCATTATATAGAACAGGGGTCTCAAACCACTGGCCCATGGACCATGTGTTGTCCCCAAGCAACTTCTTGCGTCCCGTGGTACAGGAGATAAACTGCCAGAAACTCAATTTCCAGACTGTCTGGTTAGACACTGGACACCTGGCAACTGAGAGTCTTTTAATTGAGCTGCTGGCTGCTAACCCACTGACCAGCATTGCAGAGTGGTGCCCTGATATCTGTGTGTATGTGAGTGTCTATGAGTGTCTGTGAGTGTGTGTCATTGAAAATCTGTGAATGTGTCCGGGAGTACGGATCTGCATCTGTGTGTATCCATGAGTGTTTGTATGAGTTTATCTGTGAGTGTGCGTCTATATGGAATGGCATTTATTATCTGTGTATCTGGGTGTGCGTCCGTGTGTCAGTCAGTGTGGATCTGTGAGTGTCAGGGAGTGTGTACAGACCTACGTGTGTCTGGAATATAGGTATGTGTGTATATATGTGTGTGTGTGTGTGTGTGTGTTTCTGGAAGTATGGATCTCCATACAAGAAGACGCCTCTGCCACAGGTCCTCAGGTAAGTTTGAATTGACACCCCTGATATAAATAATGCAGTAAAAGAAAAAAATACGAACGAATTTACCCCCATTTTCAATGCATTCAAATAAACTCCAAAATAAATCATTGTTAGAAATTTTTATTTTTTTTAAAATGATAGTTACCATGAACGATCCCGAGAGAGGCTCGGTTTAGTGGGACTGACTGCAGTTACAGGCTGGCCCCTATTTGAGCAGGAAGAGGCTCCAATCAGGAGCATCTCATTTTGGACTATACCCAGCCTAGGCTTATGGGATAAGAATATTATCAGTTCCAAACATCACAGATGATGAGCAAAACTGTTCTGTATACAGATAGCGGCTATACCACCATTGCTATCAGTTTATACACAGTCCAACTCACTGTTTAATGAATTGGGCTGTGTGCACATCTTGGCAGAGGAGAGAGATCCCAGTTCAAGTTGTGTGTGTCGTATGGACGTCGCAGACACAGGTTGGACAAATCTGATCTTCCTTACCAGGATGTCAATCAAATCATGCTCCAAATCTCAAAAGATAAGATCTAAAAACTGACATTGAAGGTGAGTCCCTGCACCAGAACTACTTCAACAAGATAAAATAGTATTGGTGCAAAGTACAGTGTACATGTTAGGACATATTTCTTCTCACCTCTAAACACTGTAATGAGAGCTTAGTCCAAGTTCTATGCTTGCTGCTCGTACATACAATCTACGTACTTGCCACTCTAACGTGTCATATGCACAATGTAGAGTACAATGATATCAGACGGCCAGTATTGAGAATTCCAATTACTGCAACTGACAGATCTGTGGGGCTGGATTATTGCAGATAGAAGCCACTCACAGAGATAGACTCTATGCACCATCAATATTGCAGTGATGCAAAGTTGTGATGGTGCTTAGACTGATCCATTAATGACGGTGGGAAAGGAAGTTGGTGATGGTCAGTAGTGATGTGAGAGGGTGGGGTATTGATCAATGATGATGGGAGAGAGTGAAGTATAACGGTGGTGGGAGAAGGAGGTGATTTGTATGTTGACAATAATCTCCATTAGGCATCACCCCTACTCTCTTCGATCACCATTAGACATCACCCCTCCTTTCTCCCATGACCATCTGACATCAGACCCTCTCTCTCACAGTTTAATTAGACATCTCCTGTGTCTGGGTGTATCTGTATGGATGTGTCTGGCTGTGTGTATGTGTGTGTAATAGTGTGTATCTGCCAGTATTTATATGTATGTGTGTCTGGCAGTGTCTGTCTCTGTGTAAGTCTGTGTATCTGTGTGTGATGTGGCAGTGTGTATCTCTGTGCGTTGCAATATGTATTTGTGGTTGCATGTGTCTCATAGTGTGTATTTCTGTGCATCCCACAGTGTGTACATGTGTGTGTCTCACATTGCGTAACTGTATTTGTGTGTCTGTGAATATATTTGTAAGTGTGTGTGTGTGTGCGTGTGTGTGTGTGTACATATGGTAGGCTATATATTTATGTGTCTGGGAGAAAGTGTCCCAGTTAGTGGTGTTATTTGCATTCTGATGTCAGCCCTTATCACACCATACCTCTCCCACTTTCATTAAGATTACTGAATGCAGCATGAGCCATGGTCTGTGCATGGCAAGTTGGCTCTCAATCTCTGGGAAGAAGACAGAGCTCAGTCCGAATTCTGAACGTGACATATGCAAGCCACATGCACAACGTGGACAAAATTGATATGAGGAAGTTGGAACTAAGAGAACAAACTGCTGATTGACAGCTGTGAGGGGCCGGCTTATAACTGTGGGATGTTTACAAATCTCTGCAGTTCTAAGTTACTCAAAGAGCCAAGAGTAAGTTCAGGGTAATCTATTCACCATTAACACTGCAGTGACGCAAAGTAGTGATGGTGCTTAGACTGACCCTTTAATGGTGGTGGGAGAAGAAGTTGGTAATGGCCGATAGTGATGTGAGGGCGGTTGATGCTTAATGATGGTAAGATAAGGATAAGGTGATACTCATCACCCCTGCATTCTCTGATCATGATTAGACATCACCTGTCCTTTCTCCCATCACCAAAAGGCATCACTCTCTCACTTCCACAGCTTCATTAGGCATCTCCAGGGCTGCCATCAGGAGCGTATCTGTGTGTTTCTGTATGAGTGTGTCTGGCAGTGTGTATCTGTCTGACAGTGTGTTTCTGTATGGGTTTGTCTGACAGTGTGTATCTGTCTGGCAGTGTGTTTCTGTATGGGTGTGTCTGTTAGTGTGTATCTGTCTGGCAGTGTGTTTCTGTATTGGTGCATCTGTCAGAGTTTACGTCTGTGTGAGTTTGTGTGTATTGCAGTATTTTAGTGTGTATTTGTATCACATTGTGCATTTGTGAATGTCTCACAGTGTGTATTTGTGTGTGTCTCTGCTTGTGTGCGTCTGCGAATATGTATGTATGAGTACGTGGGAGGTTATGTATGCATGATGTGTCTAGGAGAATGTGTCCAGGGGAGTCCAGTCAGTGATGTTGTATACGATCTGATGGCAGCCCCGATTACCTCATCCCTCTCCCACCTTCATTATGATTGCTGCATGCAGCGATTGGCTGAGCCATGACCTGAGCATGTGCAGTGCACAGGTGGGCCCAATCTCTGGGTAGGAGATAGAGCTGAGTCTATATATGCCCAATATGGACTGGCAGTTCTGAGAGGCCGGCTTATAGCTGTGTGATTTTAGAAAATCAATGCAGTTCTAAGCCATTCACAGACCTCTGGGCACCATCTATGTTGCAAAGTTGTGATGGTGCTTAAACTGACCCGTTAATGGTGGTGGGAGAGGGAGTGGGTGATGGCCAATAGCGATGTGAGAGAGAGGGTGTTGTTTAATGATGATGGGAGAGAGTGAAGTCTAATGGTAATAGGAGGAGGAGGTGATACGTATGTTGATAATAATCACCATTAGGAATCACCCCCACCCTCACCGATCACCATTAGACATCACCCCTCCTTTCTCCATCACCATCTGACATCAGACCCTCTCTCTCCCATTTTCATTCGGCATCTCCAGGGCTGCCATCAATGGGCTGTCTGGGTATATTTGTACGTGTGTCTGGCAGTGTGTATTTGTGTATGCGTGTGTATGGCAGTGTTTAGATGTGCATGCGACTGTCAGAGTGTTTCTGTGTGTATGTGGCAGTATGTTTTTTGTGTGTGTGTCTCACAGTGTGTTTTGGTGTTTGTGTCTCTGCAAGTATATATGTATGTATGTGTTTGTGTGTGTCGAAGCTTGTGTATGTATTTGGTAGAGTGTGTGTTGTGTGGGAGTCCACTCAGTGTTTTGTATGAGCTCTGATGGCAGCCCTGATCACCCCATCCCTCTCTGAGTACCATTATGAATGTTGCATGCAGCAATCAGTGGAGCTACAGTCCATAAATGTAAGGTCTACAGCTCTGTTCTCAATCTCTCAGAAGGAGAGAGAGCTCAGTCCAAGTTGTACGTGCGGCGATGGGGAAGAAATTGATATCAGACAGCTGGAACTCTCAATTCCAGTTTACAGATATCAATGTTGTCTGACAGTTCTAAGGAAAAAAACAAATAAGGAGCGCCTGCACACAAATAGTGATGGTTAGGAGGAAGCAAGTAATGGAGTCACAACACCAGCAATTAAATAAAGAAGTTCATTCACCAGCAAGTGAACCCAGCAACGTTTCGACACACAGAAGGAGTGTTTGCCAAGTCTGGCTTGACAGACATCTTTTCCGTGGGTTGAAATGTTGCCGAGTTCACGTGCTGGGGTAATAAACTCCTTCTTTATTTAATTGTTGGAGTTGTGAATCCTTTACCTGTGTTTCTGTAGATAGTTCTGAGGATCCGGCTTATAGCTGTGTGATTTTTACAAATCGCTGCAGTTCTAAGCCACTCATACACCTGAGAGCAAGTACAGAATACTCTATTAACCAACGACTTTGCAATGATGCAAAGTTGTGATGGTGTTTATAATGACCCTTTAATGATGGCGGGAGAGGGAGTGGGTGGCCAATAGTGATGTGAGAGGAAGGGGACTGATAAATAATGATGAGAGAGAGTGATGACTAATGGTGATGGGAGGGGGAGGGGGTGATGCTTATGTTGAAAACAATCACCATTGGGCATCACCCCCACCCTCTCGGATCTTCATTCACCATTAAAGATCACCCACTCCTATCACCAGTAGACATCAGACCCGCTCTCTTACATCTCCATTAGGCATCTCCAGGGCTGCCATCAGTGGGGTAACTGTGTGTGTCTGGCAGTATGTATTTGAATGTGTGTCTGGCAATGCGTATTTCTACGAGTGTATATTTGACGGTGTGTATCTGTGTTGTGAGCTGTCTGTGTGTTCATTTGCAGTGTATCTCTGTTTGTGACATGGCAGTGTGTATCTGTGAGCCTGGTTATTGTGTTTATTTGTATTTGTCTCACACTGTTTTTGTGTGTGTGTGTGTATGTGTGTGTGTGAGAGAGTATGTGTGTCAGTTTAGCAGAGTGTGTGTATGTGAGGGAATGTTGGAGTATATATGTCGCTATGTCTTGGAGATTGTGTTGAGGGTATATCTGTCAGTGGTTTATAAAAGACCCCACAATATCTGATGGCAGCTCATGGTCAATCTCTCTATCTCTCTCCCACCACTATAAAACAACCCATCTCTCTCCCACCACCATTATGCACTGGCCCTGCTCTCATCACTATAAGACAACCCATCTCCTCCTACCATCACTAGGCTAGGCATCTCCTTGAGCCTTTCTTTGTCTCACAAGCAGCAGCATGAGCTATCACCCCATCCCTCTCACCATCCATGTTACCACACTGCAGCCTCCAGCAGCAGACCCAGGCAAGGATTAGCCTCGCTCTGAAAGCCCCCACTTACCCTGCCCTGGTACTTAGTGAACAGGGAACGCAGAAGCAGCCCAGATGAAGTCAGCCGTCACACCATGCGCCCGTGGCCGGCCCCACAAGCTGCTACCGGTGGCGGAGCCAAGGGGGGAGCACCAGGGCGGATGCCCCCCCACCCGAGAAGCTAGGGACCAAAAGAACCCTTGGACTAGACTTGAGGTTTTATTATCAAGACTTTGAATAGGCTGTCTGATATTCTAGCATTGCATAATTAAATTCAGTTAATGGAACAGTGAATATGACTGATTTCTTAAATAGTCGTACATACTAATCTAGTAAATCCTCCCTTTTCCCCTTCCCCAGGAAAAAAAATCTCAATAGTCCAAATCACCGCTCATAGTTTTTGTGGTTTTTTTGGGGTTTTTTCTACAGTTTGGGCCATTGTAACATTTATCCTTAAACAAAGAGACTTGGGCTTCTTGAAGGACATCTGATGGTACATTGTCTGAAGTAAAAAAAACAGTACAAAGTCACACTTGCTTCTATAATGGAGATACCACTGAGACTTTTAGTAATAAATCCACACTATTCAAACACACCCATAATATAAATATACAGTTTGGATAAAAGCAAAAATAGCAATGATTTTTCGAAAATAAGTATATCCAACTCCCATTCTGACAAAGCAAAACATGTTTTTATTTTTTAAGGTCACATTTAAAACTTCCCATCAGAATATACTACACGTTGCCATTTGTAACTAAATCCACTCACTGTATTCTGTAAGCTAGATCAAGAACGGCCTTCGTATCTTCATGTGTTTCCTCAATACCAAATTTTGATTGGCTTCATTTACTTATATATTTTATTTCCATTGCAGAATATGTTAAAGGTACATTATAGTTTAAGGAATACATAGCTTTACTCCTAACGCTATAGTGTCCCTCTGCCCTCCCCTCCCCTTTGCGGCAATGTAAGGGTTAAATAACCCTTTACCCACGTACCTTATTCCAGCACTGAGGTCCCTCAGCACCAGCTCTGATTGTCAAATGTAAATGTAAAATTGTCAAACTCTTACCTAGCTGTACATTCGTGTCTTCTTTGAGCTTACACTGGCTCCCAGATCCATCCATGGTTAGTCTCCAGGTTGGGGATCCTTTTTTTTCCAAATTAGTTTTTTTAATTTAAATTTTGTATTCAAATTAGATTTTCTTTCTTTTTTTTTGTTTAGTGCAGAAGGCTATTGTGTATGATGACTCTGCAATTCAAATATAAACATGTTTTAGTGAGTGTTCTTTAGCCAATATGGTCCACGTGTGATTGAATTATCTAGCCCCAATCCCTAAAAGCTTAAAATTCTTACTCAATAAGTAGCTTTTAAACGCCAAAGTTTACTCAGGTGATGGTTCCACATACGTGTCTTCTTCCATCTTAAACTGGCTCCTGGATCCACCCATGGTCAGTCTCCAGGCTGGGAGAACTTTTTTTTTTCCAAATGAGATTTTTTTTTTTTTTTTTTAAATTTCAAATTAGATTTTTTTTCTAATTTATTTTCTCAAATTAGAATGTATTTATTAATTTTTTTCAAATTAGATTTTTTTTTTGTGCAGGAGGCTATTGTGTATGATGACTCTGCAATTCAAATATAAACATGTTTTAGTGAGTGCTCTTTAGCCAATATGGTCCATGTGTTATTGAATTAATTAGCCCCAGACCATAAAAGCTTAAAATTCTTACTCAGTAAGTAGCTGTCAGACCTTAAAGTTTACTCAGGTGATGGTTCCACATACGTGTCTTCTTCCATCTTAAACTGACTCCTGGATCCATCCATGGTCAGTGACCAGGCTGTGTATCTTCATGTGGAGAAATGTATTGGGTACAATGTCTCAGTAATTCAAATATATTCACCATTCACTGAACATTATTCTGCCAAAATGTTCCATGTATTACTGAAATATCTAGCCCCAACCCCTAAAAGCTTAAAATTCTTACTCAATAAGTAGTTTTTAGACCCCAAAGTTTAGTCAGGTTACAGCTCGACATACACGTCTTCTTCCATCATCAACCGGCTCCTGGTTCCCTCCACAGCCAATCACCAGGTTGAGCATTCTTCCGACCACCAGGCAGACACACCAGCAGAAGTTGGTTTTCATGAACTAAAAATGTGAAGTGAAAATGTCTTAATGTGTGTTGTTAATAGTCTGTCACACAAAATAAACACAATGTTCTCATGCAGATTTTGATGCACAATTAGCTTCTCAGATAGTAGAAAATATACTGTATTTGCAATATACTATGTGCAAAGTCTATGGAAGGGTTTTATACCATTACCACACCTTCCTTGATGATGAAGTAAGTATAGTACAGTCTCAACTGAAAAACTGTGATCAGTTCTACAACAAGGGAATTTAGTTAAGGTTGTTAAAACCTGTTATTGATGCCCACTTCATTAAAGTATAATACAATCATTATATTGTTCTACAAAAATCAGAATCAATAAAGCCAAGCGAGAACATTTACCCAAATCCCAATGTTCACTTTTAAACAGATTTTTTTAGTAGAACTGAATGTCCATAAAGTGTTAGCTCACCTGCCAACAATGTGGCAAATCTATTAGGTGAGTCCTAGTCTAACACTTAATTTGGGCTGCTTTCAGCTCAAAGGCAAAGTCTCTACTGAGGCAAAAATCTGTAATTTATAAATCCATATAAAGTAATGAACCCTAATGAAAGAATACATTGGTAGGTTGATGCCTTGTATAAAGGCCGTGTAATATTAGAGCCATTAAAAGGTATTTACGAACCATGCTGGGAGTATAAGCCCATGACTAATTAATATATGTGCTTTTACCAGAAATTCTATAGAGTTAATTAATTTGGTCCTTTCCATGTGTTGCCTGTTGCTAGATCCCACCGTGCACGTCGTACAATGCTAACATGGGGACACACACTTACCCACTGCTTGGCATAGTTTGAATTTTATATCTGTATACTATAGGCACAGAAATACCGTCTGCAAACGTCACTAAGAATGTAATTTTATCAGCACATTATAGATAGATACTATTATCTATAAATGGCACTATATTATACATGTCTGTAATGCCAAAGGTGAGAGAGCAGTTTCGCCATTGCAGCCAAAAACCCTCGGATCAGCTCTGCTCAGTCTGTAGAGATATTGCGGTTTCTGTATAATGAAACGCTAAGATATGACTTAATACTTTGTTGCCGTCAGCCAATCAGATCATAGATCAGCCAGGGAGCGGAGAGTTTAGTGTCAGATTTAGTACAGATTTCCTCCCAGCCCACATTATACACTGTGTACAGGGCTGGTATATAAACCCAGATCTCATAATAATCCTCCTAACTGCTGGAGATGTTTTAATTTAGATGGCTCTATGATACATATATGGTGCAATTGCCCTAGAATCCAACCATTATGGGACCTTACATTTAAAATAATAACTGTGATAAGTAGTATCCAATTAAATTTTACTCCAGAAATAGCCCTATTACACATGTATATTAATAAATTAGATTAATAAAAAGGAAATACTAGTCACTCATTGCCTTACGGCTACTAAGCTGTTGTTTGCAAAAGCATGGAAAAAAACTGATATCCCTAATATACACCAACCAAAGGGCCAAATTCAGAACCAATTGGAGATGGAAAAGGGAGTAATCTGGTATAATGTCCATAAAAATAATATAATATAACAAGAGAGGTATATAATACCCTGATAACAGATATTAATTATATAGAGGGCTAAAAAGGTGAATGTGTAAAGGCAATGGTAGGAAAAAGGGAAGGGAAAAAGGGGAGGAAAGGGAAAGAGAAAAGGAAAGGAAAAAGGGAAATAAAATAAAGATAAAAGAAAAAATTATATATTTAATGTCTAAAGAATTTACCCAATCTAAGTTTTAATGTATGTAGCTGTTTTATTGAATGGGATATAATCACAGAAAGGAAAAATACTGTACGGGCAACAAGAAAGTCAATATAGATATACAAATGATTTATAAGAAAAATAAAAAGAGTTACAAAGGAAAATAAGGAAAATATAAATCTATATATCTTTAGTACTTTGGTTTATTATTTGTGAGTAACATGTATTATTGTAAAAGTTTGAATGTGACTTTGGCATCAATATGTATAATGGATATAATAGCAACGAGTTATCCATCTGTGATTATGGTATGAATATTGTTATGTTTGATTCTAGAAAGAATCATCATTGTACTCTTTTGTATGTCTATTTATATAAAATGTCTTATGGTATATAATTCAATTAAAAATTTTTTTTACAATAAACCCAGATCTCAGTTTAGAAGACGGGTTATAGAAATTAAGTTTTTCTAGGAATATGGTGTAAATCGCAGCTATCTGTGTGTAGGATATACTCACTTCTAGAATCAATGGTCTCAGATAGCCAGAGGATGTAATTAATAATGAAAAGAAAAAAAAAAACAGGACAGTCTTCATGGCTGCACTGTCTGCCTCGAACTTTCTGAATGAATGAAGTGAAAAGGACAGACTAGGAGTGATGTCAGCTGTAGCATCATGACATCATAACTGCTGCACAAAGCAGATAATTAATGAAGTCACAATGCAAGGATAGATGAATAAAGCTGCTGCTAACACAGAGTAAAGGGGTTTAACCCTTTCATGACCATTTAACCCTTTCATGACCATGGCCTTTCCAAGATTCTGTGTTTGTGACAGTGCGTTTTAGAACCTTTTCTATATGTTAATTCCACTGTAACTTACAGTTGCAAGAAAACGTGAACGTATGTGAACCCTTTGGAATGATATGGATTTCTGCACAAATTGGTCATAAAATGTGATCTGATCATCATCTAAGTCACAACAATAGACAATCACAGTCTGCTTAAACTAATAACACACAAAGAATGAAATGTTGCCATGTTTTTATTGAACACACCATGTAAACATTCACAGTGCAGGTGGAAAAAGTATGTGAACCCCTAGACCAGGGGTTCTCAACCCAGTCCTCAGGACCCCCTACCAGTCCAGGATTTGGGGATTACCTGGGTGTGTCTCAGGTGTTTAGAAAAAGGGAAAAAACACCTTAGACTCTAAGGTGTTTTTTTTTTCTTTTTCTAAACACCTTAGACACACCCAGGTAATCCCTAAACCCTGGACTGGTAGGGGGTCCTGAGGACTAACGTTGAGAACCCCTGCCCTAGACTAATGACATCTCCAAGAGCTAATTGGAGTGAGATGTCAGCCAACTGGAGTCCAGTCAGTGAGATGAGATTTGAGGTGTTGGTTACAGCTGCCCTGCCCTATAATAAACACACACCAGCTCTGGGTTTGCTTTTCACAATAAGCATTGCCTGATGTGAATGATGCCTCGCACAAAAGAGCTCTCAGAAGACCTACGCTTAAGAATTGTTGACTTGCATAAAGCTGGAAAGGGTTATAAAAGTATCTCCAAAAGCCTTGCGGTCCATCAGTCCACGGTAAGACAAATTGTCTATAAATGGAGAAAGTTCAGCACTGCTGCTACTCTCCCTAGGAGTGGCCGTCCTGTAAAGATGACTGCAAGAGCACAGCGCAGACTGCACAATGAGGTGAAGAAGAATCCTAGAGTATCAGCTAAAGACTTACAAAAGTCACTGGCAAATGCTAACATCCCTGTTAGCGAATCTACAATATGTAAAACACTAAACAAGAATGGATTTCATGGGAGGATACCACGGAGGAAGCCACTGCTGTCTAAACAAAACATTGCTGCTCATTTACAGTTTGCACAAGAGCACCTGGATGTTCCACAGCAGTACTCGCAAAATATTCTGTGGACAGATTAAACCAAAATTGAGTTGTTTGGAAGAAACACACAACACTATGTGTGGCGAAAAAAAGCACATCAAAACCTCATCCCAACTGTGAAGTATGGTGGTGGGGGCATCATGGTTTGGGGCTGCTTTGCTGTGTCAGGGCCTGGATGGATTGCTATCATCGATTGAGATGCTGTGGCATGACCTCAAGAAAGCGATTCACACCAGACATCCCAAGAATATTGCTGAACTGAAACAGTTCTATAAAGAGGAATGGTCAAGAATTACTCCTGACCGTTGTGCACATCTGATCTGCAACTACAGGAAATGTTTGGTTGAAGTTATTGGAAAGGAGGTTCAACCAGTTATTAAATCCAAGGGTTCACATATTTTTTCCACCTGCACTGTGAATGTTTACATGGTGTGTTCAATAAAAACATGGCAACATTTCATTCTTTGTGTGTTATTAGTTTAAGCAGATTGTGATTGTCTATTGTTGTGACTTAGATGATGATCAGATCACATTTTATGACCAATTTGTGCAGAAATCCATATCATTCCAAAGGGTTCACATACGTTCACGATTATATATAATTTCTATGCAACTAAAGAAAAATAAATTGAAATTGGTTAATTTAGTCCTGATTATTGAAATTCCTCATGTCTATGATTTTAGTTAATTTTTGGAAGCTCTAAGACAATATTTCAAGGAGTGAATTAATGTAAGCAGACCAAATAATGCAAATGTTTAGCCTTAGATCCTTATCAGGGTTATTCAATAAAAATTTTAATTTCAAAGTAAATTCAAATTGTGTTAAAAACCCCTTCTGTCACTTACCTGGGTCCCTCGGCGTTGGCTCGGCTACACCTTTTGGAGACCTAATGTGCATGCGTGGCAATGGCCGCGCTCGCCTTAGGATTTCCCCATAGGAAAGCATTATTCAATGCTTTCCTATGGGGATTCTAGTTATGCTGGAAATCCTCATGCAAAGCGTGAGGACGTCCAGTATCAGTTAGGTGACCAAAGTCGCCTAACGATCCGAAAGTCCCTCTAGTGATTAAAAGGTAAAAAGGTAATTATTGCAGTTTTTTATAATTACCTTTATAGGGTTAAGAATGCTGGGACACTGTACCCAGACCACCTCAATGAGCTGAAGTGGTCTGGGTGCCTATAGTGTCCCTTTAAAGGCCTGTGCAGGATTGGATATCTAAGGTAGAAAAGATTCAGGTAATGGAGGAGATCAGGCTAACCATGAACAATCTACACCAATTATACACTGAAATTTGGACTCCGTTGGCTAAATTTCCTAAACATCTCCCTAGCAGGGGCCACCGCCACTCCATACCCATTTCCATTGATATTACTCCAGAAGGGAACCTCTTGATATAATTTAGCCAAAAAAATTGTCTAAACCAATATTCTGATGTAAATTTGATTCCACCTTTATTGAGTTATATTGAGTTGACGTGGATTTCCAATGTAAGGGAATCAGCACATTTTCTGCATTCAGGAGGTAAGGAAAGGAGGGGGGAGGGAGGTTACACCACTTTAATAGTTTGTACTTATGTGTGTATATGATTTTCCCCATTCCTCCATAGTAAGGTGAGTGTTTAATGGGATACTATAGGCAACTTTAGCTTAATAAAGCACTTTAGGTGTATAGATCTTTCACCTGCAGTCTTACTCATCAATTCTGTGCCATTAAGTAGTTAAATCATTTTTGCTTCTGTTTATGCAGCTCTAGACTCTGGCTGTAACTCACACAGCTTGCATTAAACATTTGTTTCGTTTTCAATCGGATGCTAACTTGCTTTAGAAGTTTTTAACTCCTGCTCTGTAAATTGATCTTTAACCCCTTAAGGACACATGACATGTGTGACATGTCATGATTCCCCTTTATTCCAGAAGTTTGGTCCTTAAGGGGTTAATCACATACTGGAGGCTATTAATAGAGCAGGAGATTCTAAATTAAACAGAACGTGAAATAAATTAAGTTTAAACATTAGATCTCTCTTTACAGGAAGTATTTAGGAAGACTGTCACACACAGGCATGGCTAGGACTGTATAAACAAAGTGATTTAACTTCTAAATGGCAGGAAATTGAGAAGTGAGACTGCAGAGGCAGGGCCATATAGTGACAGTCTCTATACAGGGCCATATAATGACAGTCTGTAAACAGGGCTATATAGTGACAGAATAGGAAAAGATACATACACAAGGAAATAAAAAAGGTCTAACACAACACTAGACACAGACTAAGAAGGAGATGTTAAAATACTTATAAAATAATTCATTTTGAAAAGAAGATAAAGGTAGAGGAATTATAAAAGAATTAACAAAACGCTTCTTTGAAGATAATAAAAACAAAGGTACATCAGATGTAGTGTGATGGGATTTCAGCAAGGCCCAAAATTTAGTAGGCTAAAATCTCCATGTGGCAGATGCATGCACACCTATTTGTTGTATCAAGTTACATGTAACTAAGTGACTGTCATCAATGTACTGAGCATGTGCAAGAACTGAAACCACATTCTATTCTCCTAAGTAGCCATGCTGCCTACCCATATAAGGTGATCCTGTATATCCTGTTTGTCGATTGGTCTAAGGGTATGAGTGGGGGATGCACAGTTAATAAAAAGCCTCTACTCCATGTGTTCAGGGCTCAGACAACAGGAGTTCAGCTGAGACCCGCTGGGAACCTCATCGTCATGGAAACTAGCGCAGAAATCTGAAACAGTAAACTTTTACCCAGTCTTCCACGGCAACACCTCTGGACTTTTACTGCGTGGACCTCCCTTCGTCTCGGCGCCACTGGCCTTTTGTCCAGGAGACCATCGGCTTCTGCGCAGTGAGTATCGGGGTGTCCCGTCGATTAAGTGTGAACCCAGGTCCAGGAACTTAAGGAAACCCACTAGGTGTAAAATCTTGTATTTGACTGACCTCCCCGAACGGGAGGAAGAGACGAAGGTACACCGTCTTAAGCTAAATGCTCTGTTGCTAGCCCGTTTAGCATAGGGTCTGTTATCTGGCTGAATTCTGGTGTATATATGTTCAGTCGGATTCCGTTAGTCTTGACTAGTTGAATTCTGGTGTAAATTCCTTTCACTAGATCGTAGATACCGGAACCTGGAGACTAGCCGAAAATCTGGTGTAAATTCCTTTCGCTAGCTCTCAAAGCTTAGACTAGCCGAAATCTGGTGTAAATTCCTTTAGCTAGATCTTAAAGCTTAGACTAGTTGGACTCTGGTGTAAATTCCATCCGCTAGATCTCGTAGTCTTGACTAGTTGAACTCTGGTGTAAATTCCGTTCACTAGATCGTGGTGCCTGGGTAGCGTAGACTAGTCGAACTCTGGTGTAAATTCCGTTCGCTAGATCTCGAGGTGCTGTCCAGTTTAGAATATAAGTTGGGCTGATGTAAATGTTGTATAGATATGTTATAATCGGTGATATGTATGTCTTGTTAAAAAGTTTGAGCTTTGTTGTTTAGCACACTTGTAAAAAGTGTGTATAGTGTTTAATTATGCACAACACCATAGCCACTGACTGATACAACAATTACTGACATTGTAATCATGATACTATAAATAAAACACAAAAAAGGTAACAGCGCACACACACACACCAGTGGGTGGTTTACCTGACCAATAAATAGCAGGTATCTCCTTGACGACATTTTTATTATTTGGAAGGGGTCAGAAGACACTTTTCTTCAGTTTTTTACATATCTTAATCATAATGATTGGGGAATTACACTTACGAAGACTATTAGCAGATGTAGTGTTGATTTTTTAGATCTTAATGTTTTTATTCAAGATCAAATGTTGATGACTAAAACCTTTTTTAAACAAGTTGATATTAATAGTTTTATTGAATTAGATAGTTGCCACCACCGTCCATGGCTTAATAACATACCTAAAGGACAGTTCTTAAGGATACGGAGGAACTGTACTAAGAAAGAGGATTATGCTATTCAAGCAATGTCCCTTAAGAAACAATTGATGGAAAAAGGGTATAAAGAAGATGCCTTACAGGACAAAATAGATCAGGTTGGAGAAATGGATAGGTCCCCCTTATTACAATATAGAAAGAAAGACGATTCAGGACAATTAAATAAACAGATTCCTTTTATCTTCAATTTTTCAAACAATATTGGTGCAATTAAAAAAATAATTAAGAAAAATTGGCACATTTTACAGCATGAGGAAGATATTCAACAATTCATAGGAAATAAACCCAAGTTTATATTTAGGGGAGCAAAAAATTTAAAACAAATGGTAACATCAAGTTTTATCAAAACAGAGATTCCGAAGAATTTTTTAAGTAATTGGACACAGGATCAGAAGGGCTTTTTTTACTGTGGATCTTGCCGGGCTTGTTGCAATACTCTAAGATTTAAAAAGAAAGTGGAAAATTTCCACTCTTCAGTTACCAAGAAGGAATATCACATTAAATCTCTAATTACATGCCACTCTACTTATGTTATTTATCTTTTAGAATGTAGCTGCGGATACCAATACGTTGGGAAGACGTCCCGTCAGCTTAAAATAAGAATTAATGAACACCTTAGAAACATTCAGAAAGGTTTTCCAAACCATAGTGTATCAAGGCACTTCTTACAACACCATGGTTCGGACCCCAAATTTCTAAGTTTTTTTGCGATTGAAAAAGTGGTAGGAAACTGGAGAGGGGGAGATATATCTAGAGCTCTGGGCCTGAAAGAATCCAAATGGATTTTTGAATTACGGTCTCTAACTCCAAGAGGACTAAATATTGATTTTGAAATCAATAAATTGTTATAATAACCATATATTTAGTTTAATACTTATTTATATTTTTTCTTTTCCTTTTTAAAGTTTCCTGTTCCTGTGTTTATTAATGACTATTTTGCTGGACAACTAGTTTTAGTCATATTTTACAACTTATATTTTAAATAGTATTTTATATTTTGATTAGCACTTTATATATACATTATGCCTTATTTGTTAGGTATGATGAATATGTGTATGTTATTCTTATATGTTATATTTAACTAATGTTTATTATTTATTTCCATTTTTATTTTTTGGATTTTTCCCTTTTAAATTATGTCTGCTCGAGGTGTACATATGTGGACTAATTGCCCATCTCCAAGATGGCCACTTTGGCCTTAGGATGTATGAACACTGTCAGAATATGGGAAAAGAAGAAGAACGTCCTGCTGATTTATTCTCAGCGAAACCGGAAGTGACGCGACGGACGGATTCCATTATGACACTTGTAACCGGAAGTGATATAACGCAGATCGGGATTGACTTACTACGCCCTATATTTGATGGTTACCTACTATTTATATATTCTGTGAGGGCAGATTATGATGGGGATGATAGATTTTATTTTATTTTGTATTTGTATACGTATTTCTTTGGTTAATTGTATTTCCGAACCGGATGTGTAGCCATATTGGAGGTGGCAGAACACATCTGGTCCGGACCATATAAGGTATAATAATTGTAATTAGTTTTTTATGTGCAAAAAATTAAGCAATTAAGCTTGGAACACAGTTCCCTATATAAACAATAGTATATTAATTTGAGCTGTGAACAGCACCTGAGGAAGACCACTGTTAGTTGGTTGAAACGCGTTGTGCAATATTTCTTATCATTTTTTATTTTCAAATAAATATTTTATTCTGATACTCCTGGTTCCTGGCTTCTGATTCCTGCTCCATTATAGAAGACCACTAACATCAAAGGAGAACCTGCCTGATGAGTAAAGAATATGCGTATGTCCCATATAAGTGACATAAAAGCCATATAAGTCCCGAGCCTACTTTAAACGGCTCATTAAAGTGTGAGTGTTTCCAACTCAGAACTTTCATTTTTATTGTGTGTAATATACAGATTTCACTATGTTCTGTTTTATGTTTATACCCTTTGTATAGGTATTTCAATATTCAATACATTTATTGTATATAAGGAGGAGATACCTGCTATTTATTGGTCAGGTAAACCACCCACTGGTGTGTGTGTGTGCGCTGTTACCTTTTTTGTGTTTTATTGTATCTGTTCTAAGTATACATAGTGGTGATATACTTGGGTATAGCTGCACCAGTCACCTACCTTTTTCCTTAAGCGCCACTTCTATCTTTACATGATACTATAAATACTGACTGACATTGTAATTACAACACCATAACTACTTCATGATACCATAACCACTGACCGTTGATACAAAATTGTTGAAATATTATGCGATTGGGTGGATTATGTTGATAAACTGTATAGATAATTGTTTGATTTGATTTATAACTGCATTGATAACTGTATAGTTTTTAGTGGATTTTGATTTTGGTTTGTATGTGTGAGACGTCGTCATGTTGTGAAACGTGTGAGGATCCTGTGCGTGCGTGTACTTGTGTATTTTGGCCTGGTAACCGCGCCACGTGGTGCTGGTGATAAGGAAATTGGTGCGACTGTTGAAACTGTGTTTGTATATTTGTCTTGCTTTGAATCAGATTCTCTGTTGAAATTATGGGTGCGTCTGATTCAAAAATTGTTGATCCGTTTTCCTGTATGTTAAAAAACTTTTCTAAGGGATATGCTGTTTGTGATTATGGTGTAACGCTGTCCCCAAAAAGGCTGACTACCCTGTGTAGCAGAGAATGGCCTGTTCTAGTAGCCAAATGGCCTCCACGTGGCAGTCTTGATCCAGATTTGGTGCAGCAGGTTTATACAGTTGTAACTAATAGGCCGGGACTTTATGATCAGTTTCCGTATATCGATAGTTGGAAACAGATTGTTGAAGAACTGCCTAAATGGATCAAGCTGTGCCACGAGGAACAATGCCGCCTCATGGTTGCTAGAACTCGCTTGTCCACTAAGGCCTCAACTTCGCCTATTTTGGACACCCCCCTGAATCTGAATGCCCCTTACCACTCCCCTATTCCTCCTCCCGAGCTAGAGGAGGTGCAGCTGGTGTTTCCACTCCCCCTGCTCCATTGTCCCCGCCTACCCATTCACCTATCTCAGATGCCAGCTCACTTGCTTTAAGTCCTCCCCTTTCTGTACCTACCCCCCACTAGTTCTTTGTATCTTGAATTGGTGCCCTTTTTAGTTACTGGTCAGGCTAATCCCAGCCCTGCCCGAAATATTTTAATTAATGGAGTTACCGATCAGCATGATTAATTCACCCTCTTCTACCCTTTTGACAACTCCCCAACCGGAACCTGTTAAAACAAAACACTCTATAAATGAGTCCTATTTTAACACAACAAATGACTGGTACCCTCCAATCTCGCCATTTACAGATGCCTCTCCGACTGACACCTGGCCCACCACACATTGACAGCAATGGCCAGTTGCAATTGGCAGACCCTGTATTTGTAAATGTCCCTTTTACCACAACCGATTTATTTAATTGGAAAACCCATAATCCCTCATACACGGATAAACCACAAGCCATGACTGATTTGGTCACCTCGATTATTCAAACCCACAACCTCACTTGGGCTGATTGTCACCAGTTATTGTTAACCCTATTTAATTCTGAAGAGAGGATCCGTATTAACCAAGCGGCCATTAAAGCTCTTGAGGAGACGGCCCGTACCCAAAATCTAGCCAATCCAGCTGCTTGGGCCGCTGCACATTTTCCCAATACGGATCCCAACTGGAAGGTAAATGGCGCTGATATGATTCATTTAAAAGCCTACCAACAAGCCATTATTACTGGCATGAAAGTTGGTGGTAGAAAGGCTATAAATATGTCAAAAATGGCTGAAGTATTACAGAAAGCCAATGAATCTCCCAGTGCCTTTTATGAGAGACTGCTTGAGCCATACAGACTTTATACCCCTTTTAATTCCGAAGTCCCTAAAAATTCTCGCATGATCAATTCAGCATTCGTCAGCCAGGCCCAGAATGATATTAATAGGAAGTTGCAAAAGTTAGAGGGATTTGCAGGGATGTCTATAACGCAGCTAATGGAAACTGCGAACAGGGTATATATGAATAGAGAAGCTGAAACAAAGCGTAAGGAGGAACGCAAGATGAAAAAGAAAGCGGATATGTTAGCAGTTGCTATTACAGGTGTGGGTAGACAGGGAGGAGAGATGGATAGAGGAGGTGAAAGTAGGATGAGCAGGTTACCATTAGGCAGAAACCAATGTGCATATTGTAGTGTGATGGATCATTATTCGACATTCCAGGAGTATGGGCAGAAAATAACCCTCCAGGACTTGCCCATGATAATCCACCTATACACATCGAATTAAAGCTTGGGGCATATCTTGTTAGCCCCCGTCAGTACCACATACCACAAAAGGCTAAGAAAAATATACAGACATACTTGGATACGTTTGTGAAGTATGGCATCTTGAAATTCTGTACCTCCCCTTGGAACACTCCATTGTTACCTATTCAGAAGCCAGGATCTGATGAGTATCGTCCTGTACAAGATTTAAGAGCAGTTAATGATTCAGTGGTTAACATACACCTATTGGTAACCAACCCCTGTAATTTGCTTTCCCTAATTCCAGGTGCTGCAACTTACTATACAGTTTTGGATCTCAAAGATGCTTTTTTCTGTCTCAGAGTTGCCGCTGAAAGTCAGTGCATCTTTGCTTTCCAATGGGAAGATGCTGTTACGGGATCAAAGCGTCAGATGACTTGGACCAGGTTACCACAAGGGTTTAAGAATTCACCTACTCTATTTGGATCTGCATTGAGTCAAGATTTGCAAGATTTCAAATCCATCCCAGGGAAATGTGTACTACTTAAGTATATGTATGTGGATGATCTCTTAATAGCTGCAATTACCAAAGAGATGTGTCAACAAGCAACTCATGATCTTCTTCATATCTTATGGAAGGCGGGATACAAGGTATCTAGGAAGAAGTCGCAACTGTGTCAGTCAACTGTCAACTTTTTAGGATTCCATATTTCAGAAGGTCAAAGAACTATGGGACCTGAAAGAAAAGAAACTGTATGCCGTATACCTGTACAAATGAATAGAAGACAAGTTCGAGAATTCTTGGGAGCAGCTGGATTTTGTAGGATATGGATTCCTAATTATGCAATACTGGAAAAACCCTTGTATGAAGCTGTGAAAGGCACAGAATATGATCCCTTCCTATGGACTACAGAGCAACAGAAGTCATTTGAGGAAGTCAAGAAAGCACTTATGAGTGCCCCAGCCCTTGGCCTACCAGACCATACTCGTCCTTTCTTTCTGTATGTACATGAGCAATGGAAAATGGCTGTGGGAGTGTTGACACAATACTTGGGATCATGGCAATGACCTATGGCATACATGTCTAAGCAGCTGGATGCAGTGGCTAGTTGTCTTCCACCTTGTTTATGAGCAGTAGCTGCTGCAGCTTTGTTGGTAGCAGGGGCCGATAAACTTACATTGGGTCAGGAACTCTATGTGCGTGTACCTCACACAGTACAAACTCTATTGGATTACAAAGGTAACCATTGGTTCGGCAATAGCAGACTGACTAAGTATCAGGCTATGTTATGTGAGAATCTGAGAGTGCATCTTGAGACTGTTAACAATCTTAATCCAGCTACCCTTTTGCCACAAACTACTGAACGTCAACATGACTGTCTGGAAATAATGGATGAAGTATTCTCTAGCAGGCCTGATCTCCACGATTTCCCAATCCAGAATCCGGATGTACAATACTACACGGATGGTAGCAGTTTCGTTAAAGAAGGAATCCGCTATGCAGGTTATGCAGTGACTACCATAGACAAGCTGATAGAAGCACGACCATTGTCAAAAGGAACATCAGCACAAAGAGCGGAATTAATCTCGCTAACAAAGGCCTTGCAACTATCTGAGGGACTGAGAATGCATATTTATACTGACTCGAGAAATGCCTTCTTAACAACTCATGCTCATGGAGCATTATATAAGGAAAGAGGACTCCTAAATTCAGAGGGGAAAGAAATTAAGTATGCAGCTAAAATACTTCAATTGTTGGAGGCAGTATTATACATTACAGAGCACATCTAAAAGGCGATAGTGACATAGTACGAGGAAATCGCATGGCAGATAGTGCTGCCAAACAAGCTGCAGAATCAAGAAAGGAAGATAACATGAGTTACGTTACTGCTCTTGTTCCAGCACCCTTGTCCCAGTGGACTCCAGTGTACAAATCTCAAGAGAAGGAGTGGCTGAAAACTGAACCTGGTAAATACTTGGAGAATAATTGGTACCAGTTAGAAGATGGAAGAATAGTTATTCCCGCCTCTTTGGCCATAGAAATTGTTCAGAACTTCCATAGTGGTACACATTCGGGAAGAGATAATATGGAAGACTCTCTCAGCAGACATTTCTATATACTAGGATTATCTAATCTTACCCAAGCTATTGTTAAAAGATGTGTACAGTGCGCTCAAAACAACGCAAGACAAGGCCCTGTTAAGCCTCCTGGAGTTCAGTATATGGGAGGACTTCCCATGTCAGACTTACAAGTAGACTACACGGTTATGCCTAAATCTGGAGGATATCGTTACCTGCTGGTAGCGGTATGTACTCACTCTGGTTGGGTGGAGGCCTGCCCAACCCGTACAGAAAAGGCAGTAGAAGTTGTACGGTTTCTGCTATGGGAAATTATGCCTAGATATGGACTTCCGTGTTCTATAGGGTCTGATAATGGTCCAGCTTTTGTTCATCAATGCTTGCAACAATTAACCCAGGTGCTTGGTATTAAGTGGAGACTACATACGGCTTATAGACCTCAGAGTTCTGGAAAGGTGGAAAGGATGAACAGAACCATAAAGACTCAATTAGCAAAAATATGCCAGGAAACCCAGCTTAAATGGAATGTTCTTTTGCCAGTAGCATTATTGCACATTCGTAGTACTCCCACCAGAAGGATGGGTCTTTCCCCATTTGAAATCGTGTATGGGCGTCCACCTCCCATACTTAGTAATTTACATGGAGATTTATGTCAGCTGGGCGATGGAAATAGTCGGCTGCAGGTTGTGGAGTTGGGTAAAACTATGAAGGAGGTAAAGAAATGGGTGCAAGATAGGTTAACTGTGAATATATATCCACCTGTCCATTCTTATCATCCGGGTGACCAAGTATGGATAAAAGAATGGAACACTGTTCCATTGGGCCTGAAATGGAGA
>OW240918.1:52297908-52357908 GCA_933207985.1 Pelobates cultripes | reverse complement strand
AAACATGGGAGATCAATGGCCATGGGAGGCAAGAGAAGTATGGTACCCAGGTTCTGAGACAAATGAACAACAAATGCCTTCCCAATCTAGCCATCAAGTAAGCATATGGGAAAAATCGGAATGGCAATTAAAAACATCCATAATAGGCCATGTGTGTTTAGCTAGGGGAGGCCAAATGTATAATACGCCTGTTGGCGAGTTAACTTGTTTAGGGCAGAAGGCTTATAATGCTATTACTCATAATTAGGCATGTGGAAATAAAGAAAGATGATACATATAAATTATGTTGGTGGGGCTGTAATCAAGTAGGCTCAGCAATGCATATGTGGTGGTCCTGCCCCTACATTCAAATTTACTGGCAGGAGGTAAATATTGGGATATCTGGAATTGCAGGTGAAAATATTAACTTAACCCCAGAACTGGCTTTATTCCATCTTTTACCTTGTCATTGTATGAAATAATTAAAATCCCTTCTTCTTCAGAGTCTATCAATTTTGAAATGGTTAATTGCTGTAAATTGGAAGGGAGAGCTCCCAAAGTGGTCAGAAGTAGAGACGGTGATAAAGAGAAATAGAACATTAGAAAGAGAAGATGGGCACTTAGGGGCTTCTACAGATCTGAAATATAGATGGGCACTCTGGGATGATTATTGTTTGACCCTTGGATAAAACTTATTATAGTTACTCCTCTTCGTCGGCCCACCGTCCCTTTAGATCTTTGGAACAATGAATGTGGTATGTGGGTGGTAGTTTAAGTATAGGTACCCAAAGATACCTCTTGGGATTTGTCTCATTCCTAGGCTTAAAGTTATTTTTATTTTATTTTTTTTATTTATTAATTTAGTTATTTATTTTTTATGATCTTCTTTATACTTTTTTATATATATTTGTATAGCGACTCCTCTTTTAGTATTGAAGTTGGCTGCTCACTGTTTAATAGACATGCCCCTACTCACGGTATAGCTAGTAGGGGCATAATTTACTAATACTAAGTAATCTTTATTAGTAAGATAGTGTTAGTAAATTTGACTGAAAGACCTATTTAGGTCTTTCAGGCTTTTAGTAGATAGCTCCCTAATATCGTGGGAATTAGGGAGTTATCTACTTATTCATTCCTGTCATTACACTGACTGGCTAAGTAACTTACATTTTATATGAATGTATGTCACTTGATTGTTGTAAGTGTTGCAAATGCTTACAGCTGAATCCTGGCTATGTTTGTATACTTTTTATTTAAAATTGTATACAATGTAACATTCTTCTTCTTTCACTGGGTAAGTATATTAGTACTTAGGGCAATACTGTGCTTCGGTGCTTCGGAACTTCAGCACTTTGACACTTTGACACTGCGGAATTTCGGCAACTTAGCACTTTGGAACTTCGACACTTTGGAAATTTGGTAATTTCGGAGATATGAACCTCTAGCCCAAAGAGAGATCATTGGTAATCAGGTCGATGAGTGTTGAGTGTTCATAAAATTGAGCTAGAATGCTTGCATGCTCTTTCTTGTTTCGTGGTAACTTGAGTGGTGTTGGCAAAATATGGTGAGTGATGCATCTGGAGTATTGTGTATCAAAAGCATCAAAGGGAGGAATGTGGTGGGATTTCAGCAAGGCCCAACATTTAGTAGGCTGAAATCTCCATGTGGCAGATGCATGTACATGTATTTGTTGTATCAGGTTACATGTAGCTAAGTGACTGTCATCAATGTACTGAGCATGTGCAAGAACTGAAACCACATTCCATTCTCCTAAGTAGCCATGCTGCCTACCCATATAAGGTGATCCTGTATATCCTGTTTGTCGATTGGTCTAAGGGTATGAGTGGGGGATGCACAGTTAATAAAAAGCCTCTACTCCATGTGTTCAGGGCTCAGACAACAAGAGTTCAGCTGAGACCCGACCGGTAACAATAAAGACCTTTATTCCTGAATTGATCTGCGTCTGACTCTCTGTGTGTGGCTTCTACGGTGTTCCCCGGTAACAGAAGTAGTATGGTGTACCTATAAGGCAGTATTAAGGGGGCATTTTTTATTAAAATGGACTCAATTAGAAATAAGAATAGAGGATCCTCCTTGACAGACTTATACATATTTCTATATGATATAACAAGATCTAATAAGAATAACCCCTCCATACAAATAAGTGAGAAAATAGCAAAAATAAAGGATAGAATTAATGAAATATTACTGCAGCAAACCTCTAAAAAACTAGAATGCTTAAGAATAAAATAGTACTACACAGGTAATCGGGCAAATAAAATGCTTACAAATAAAGTTAAAGGAACACTCTAGTGCCAGGAAAACAATCTTCTCCTGGCACTATAGGGTCATTAAGTCCCCCCCCCCACCCATAGGAGCCCCCTCCCGCTGGGCTGAAGGGGTTAAAACCCCTTCAGCCACTTACCTTTCTCCAGCGCCAGGCTCCCTCTGTACTGGGAAACTCTTCACCCCCTGCGAACGTCAGATCTGAATGTGCATGCACGGCAAGAGCCACACGAGCATTCAAACAGCCCATATGAAAACATTACTCAATGCTTTCCTATGGACGTCCAGCGTCTTCTCACTGTGATTTTAGGTATTAACCCTCAGTGAAACATAGCAGTTTCTTTGAAACTGCTATGTTGTCAGCTGCAGGGTTAAAACTAGAGGGACCTGGCACCCAGACCACTTCATTGAGCTGAAGTGGTCTGGGTGCCTATAGTGGTCCTTTAAGGGTAAAAGAATGGCAACGGTGGTACAGAAAATAATTACTGAAGAAGTGCCACAATTGACCCCAGAAAAAATTGGGAAAGCATTTAATTATTTTTACCAAAAGCTATACAATCTGCCTAATAAATCAGATAATCCAGAAGCATATTTCAAAAATAAAAAGATGAAACAACTATCGATAGAACAACTAAATTTTATCAACAAGTCTTTCTCTGAAATAGAGATTAGGAAGGCAATATACATGCTTAAAAAAAAAAAAAAGCTACCCCAGTTTATTCTGTCAACAGTTTAAGGCACATCTTAAAAATCTGTTTAAAAATATAGTTGAGGAAAAGGTAATTCCTAAAGATATGTTATACGCAAATATTATCCCTATAGATAATCCAGATAAATCAACAGATCATGTAGGGAGTTATCGGCCCATCTCATTGCTAAACTCTGATATAAAAATATACGCAAGCTTCCTAGCAAATAGGATGCAAAACATATTACCGTATCTGGTGCACAAAGACAAGGTCGGTTTTATTAAAGGTAGATATTCTAATATTAGCGTGAGAACGATAGTAATTATTTTAGATAGTGTACATGATTCAGGGGTCCCATTCCTGGCCCTGTCGTTGGACGCAGAGAAGGCCTTCGACAGGGTCAGGTGGGATTTCCTGAGAGCAAGCTTTTGGTTTCGAAGGTTGGATAATGGATGCCACTAATTGCCCTATATGCCCGCCCAGTGGCTAGAACCATAGGGAGAGGTATATTATCTGACTGGTTCAAAATAGGCAACGGTACGAGATAGGGCTTTCCCCTCTGGCCGCTGCTATATTTGCTATATATTGAACTCTTGGCCTGTAAAATCAGGGAGAATTTAAAGATCAAAGGAGTTAGAATAGGTCAAGAAGAATATAAGATATCACTCTATGCGGACGATGTCTTAGTTACCATTTCAGACTCTGAAACATCATTAGAAGAACTGCTGAAGGTCATAACTGAATTCGGACAGTATTCAAATCTCAAGTTGAATGTAGATAAACAATTATATTAGCAAAAAATTTAAGTAAGGAAGAGAAAGCGAGGATAAGAGCAAAATATAATTTTGTTTGGACAAAAAAAATATACCGTATATACTCAAGTATAAGTCAAGTTTTTCAGCACATTTTTTGCGCTGAAAACCCCCCACTCGACTTATACTCGAGTTAACGTCTGTATAATGGCAATTTACATTGCCATAATAGAGACCAGGACCGCCGGGCTCATTGCAAGCCCAGCGGTCCTATTGGGGGCTGGCAGAGAGCTGTTACCTTTCCTGCAGTGCCTGTCAGCTCCCTTCTCTCTCCTCCGTTCCGGTCAGCTCCCCTGTCAGCTCCACTGTAAATCTCGCGAGAGCCGCGGGGAACGCTCCGAGCGGCCACAAGACTTTAGTGGAGGAAAAGGGAGCTGTCCGGAACAGAGGAGAGAGAAGGGAGGTGACAGGAGCTGCCAGCCCCCCTCCTGCACAGCCCATCCACTGGACCACCAGGGAATGAGAGCCCCCCTCCCTGGCCAGCTAACAAGCAGGGAGGGGGGACGAAAATAAATATAAATAAAAAATTAAATAATAATATAATTTAAAAAAAATTATATATAAAAAAATAATAAAAACAAAAAAACTAAATGCCCATTCCCCCCACCAAGGCTCTGCACCACATACACACACTGCACTCATACACACACACACACACACTTCTGTAGCAATTCACTAGAACCAGAGAATACTGAGATACTCTAGGCAGAATTCGCAAAGTCGGGAACAAGCCAGGTCAGGACTTGGACAACTTGAAGTCAGGGATGTAGCTGGGTCTGATAAACAAAGCGATAAATAAAGTCAGGGTCAAAGTCAAGCTGAGTCAGTGAGAGAATAATCAACAACAACGTGCATCCATCGGTATTGGAAACACATATGCTCTGCGAGGGATCAGAAAAACTACACATTTCGTAGTGTTGCCATCTCATAGCTTCTTTCTGGAGGATGGTACATGGGATTACAGATTCTAATACTCAGTTCTCTCCAGGACCTATGCTTTTTCACCTTTCTCCAATTGCAACTGCTAATTATAAGAAATCCTTAACTAAGCATCTTTTAAATGCAGCTAAATTATAAATTCCACCTGTCTGAAAGATGTCTGTTGTTCCCACCCTCTAGAAATGGATGAGGAAAGTTGAAGAATTGCCTTCTTTGGAGTTTCCCAAAGCTTCTTTGCAGAACTTGGCTCCGTTGGACTGGGATTCTGGGATTCTCTCTAGCACTTCCCTACCACCATGTAAAGCATGACTTAGTCCCTCCTCACACACACACTCCTAACCTTTTTTTTCTCCAAAACAATGCTTTACATACGTTTAGAACTATTTTTTATGTTATATTTGTAACTGTTTATTATTTAAAGTGTACCTAATGATGTTTGTTTACAAATTTCAATAGCAGTTACTCTATTATAAAACTGATCAAAATCATATACATAGCATATCTCTTTATTTGCTGTTTATTTTTCTTTCATGTATTTAAATGTGAATATAAAGAATAGTAAAAACAAAACACTGGACCAAAGATGACTGGGGTTTATAAATGCCCGGGCCCTTGCTTCAAGTCTGCGTCATGACAAAAATATAAAAAAACTTGATGGTTGAGGCACGTATCATTTTAGGTTAATTCAGGACAGAATAACTGACTGCAACCTAGTAAAAATGATGCTGCATCAAAATTGCTTGGATCATAGTTGAATTGACATGGTTGCGTCTATATTTGAGTGAGGACCAGCTGGCTAGGATCGTAGCTGACTGACATGGCTGCGTCAGTATTGGTGGAAGAAGTAACGGATTGGGAATGTGGCTGTGTCAAATTCCTTACAATTAGTACATGTCTAGTATTATGAACAAACTTGCCCTGGTGCTCCCCCTTGGAATAGCATTTATTTCAAAGATTTGGTATATAAATGGGATTCACAGAGCATGTTAGTTTAGGGTTGAATGAATGAGTGTGGTACAGGGCAAGTTTTGGGATAATAAGTCAGTGTATATGGGAGGGACCATAAAACGTTCTCCTGATCTGAAAGACATTGGATTATTTTTGTCACCTGGCAAAGCTCCTGGAGGAAGGCTAAATATCAGGCATGGTGACATGTAGACGAGTCAATACAAACCAGGTGAAGATCTGAGAGAGTCCAAAATGTTGCCAAATTCTTGATAACAATAAATAATTGCTTTAAATGTCCATGGTGGGGATTTGTACAACACAAGTGCATTCCATTAAGCAATATTTGCTCTACAAAGTGTAAGCAGGATACCTCCCCACCAGTGTTAATTTTAGTCGACTAAAATTTACTGGAGATTTAGTCGACTAAAACCAAAACAATTCAAATGACTAAAATACGACTAAAACTAAAATGGCTTTTTAGTCAAAAGACTATGACTAAACCTAAATTGAGATTTGTCACCAAAATTAACACTGTTCCCCACTCCTGATAATGTATATGTGGATGTACAGGATTAACTCTATATGTTAATATATTTTTATGTATGTGTCATTGGTATAATTTTATGTAGAGCAATTACCACATAATGACAAGAAGACCAAGTACCATATCCTGGTTATACAGCCCAGGCAGCAATCTTTGGTTGTTTATAGCTTTTTAAAGTACAAATGTGAATATATTTTTTACCTAAAGAGAGCTACGCAATGCTTTTTAAAGCATTTATTCTGCATTGCATGAAGATCGAGTTCCGTGTATGGATTTTGCATGTTGTGCACCAGTGTTTATTGTTAATCCATTTTCAGGTGCAGTTACACTTTCTTTTTTTTAATAAATAAATAGAGCCATTGACATATAAAGAGTTAGCTAGACTCCACTTGCGGGATATTTATTTAACAGGTAGAACTGGAGTCCTTAGTGCTCTTTGTTCAGTAAGTGCTCACCACATTTCCATTTTTGTACAGTCCTGGTGGACATCTAGAACAAGATACTCAACAGAGAGGTGAATGGTTAGCTTGCTCGTGAATAAACTGCTCTACAACTTATATTCAGAACATTTCTACCGGTAGTACACTATATACATTTACACCAGAGATACGTAATTAACAAAAAAAAACAAAAACAATATCGAGTCAAAAGAAAGAATTGACTCTTTTACAATATATCAAGGACCAGTGTTGTAAGGCAAACATCTTCAAACTTAGAAAGACTGTGGTTTAACCAAGCACTCAAACTGAAAAGTCACAGCTTATCAGGAACCTCTTTATTGAAAGTTTAGATTAAAAGTCAGTCACATCCTCTCAATTATCTAGTTATTGCCTTTCATCCAGCATTGGATTAATTAACCACTCGTGTCTACAATTAGATCCAATGCTGGAAGAAATTAGTTAGATAATTGTGAGCATGTGACTGACTTTTAATATGAATTCTTGAGTTCTTGGTAAACTGTGAGTTTTCCATTGTTTGATGGTTTTGTAAGATCACAATCTTTCCCAATTATGGTATAATAGGGGGACTTGGAAACCGCTTAATTAGAGAACCAACAAGAATGACCATATAATGCTGAGCTAAATTAGGATTTACAGTGAATGTATCAGACCCCTTTTTTTTCCCATTTTAAAATAATATTAATTCATTAAAAACATTTGTCACATTACTCTACACTTAATACACCATAATGACAAAGCAAAAGCCAGACTCTTTAAAACTTTGCAAATTTAATTAAAAAAAAAAAAAACTGAAATATCACATTGATATAAGTATTCAGGCCATTTACTAAAACACTTGAAATTTAGATGAGATGCATCTCATTACTATGGACCTATGGCAAATTCAATTGATTGGACATGATTTAGAAAGACACATACCTGTCTCTATATCAACACTGACCCTAAGCACACAGCCAAGACAATGCAAGAGTGGCATAGGGACAACTCTGTGTATGTCCTTGACTGGGCCAGCCAGAGCCCAGACTTGAACCTAATCAAACATCTCTGGAGAGCCCTGAAAATGGCACCCCACTTATGGTCCCATCCAACCTGACAGAGCTTGAGAGGAACGGCAGAGATGAATGGTAGAACTACCTACAACCAGGTGGGCAAAGCTTTAGCCATCATACCCAAAAAGACTTGAAGCTGTAATTGCCGCCTAAGGTGCATCAACCAGTTAAGGGTCTGTGTCAAGTCAAGGTGGTATTTCTGTTTTTTTTTCTATTTAGAATATTTGTAATGGTGTCAAAAATCTGTTTGCTTGTTTTCTTGCAGTGTCACTATGGTGTATTGAGTGTAGATTGGTGGGGAAAAGAGAAATTAAACAATTGAAGCACAGACTCTAACATAAAAATGTGAACCAATGAAGTGGTATAATTACTCTCTGAGTGCACTGTAACAGCCACTCTACCGGAACCCTGAGGTCCCTCTTGCCAAGTATGTTTATATCTTATATGTGGCTCTCCTCTGAACAGCAAAAAAATAAATAAATAGAAACTTCTGCTGTACGGATGTTGTGAGGCTCCAGAGTAAGTGCTAGTATAGAGTAACTAGTAATTATTTATAGTCATGCATTCTCAGTCACTTGCATGGTTTAGAGGTTCACAGAAAAGGCAAGTTCTCAGATTAAATACAAACTGCCCACATGTCCAGATGTTAAGAGTTTTCTTGTTCGGTCTCTGCTTCTTCTGTAAAATAAAAGATAGTTTAAATTAAAACCATTTGTTGTTTTTTTTTCCCCGCTAAACAAAATTGTGGACTGTATATAACTGACTTGATGGATTTCTCAAAATTAAATTTTTCTTTTTAAAGCTTTGGCCTCAAACTCGCGATTCCCTTGAAAGGTCTTTACAATTAAAAAAAGTTGACTTCCCTCACAATGCAGCAATCTCAAAATAGTTGTAGCACATCAACTAAATGGAGCTGTGCTGGATAAAGTGTATGAAATAATTATCAATGGCAAACTCACTCTCTTCTTAGGAACATCGCATTAAAACAAACATCAATGGTAAGTCAAAATCTCAGAAGTAAATATAGCTGTGCCAACTTCTTCAATATAATCAATAATAACATGTATTCATCTCTTAAGGCGTTACAAAATAAACAAATATCTCGGGAAGCACCAATACGTGTTCCTCACCGAGCAGCCATACATCTACATGTTTTGTTTCAAAGAGTTGTACTTTGTCAAGATCCATGCAGTGTTACTTTTCACAGGAACTGTTTATGAAAGCTATGCAAGTCATATGCAGGGAGGTGTGTCTAGGGATGTATAAACAATGTGATTTAACTCCTAAATGGCAGAGAATTGAGCAGTGAGACTGCAGGGGCAGGATCTATATACCAAAACTGCTTTGTTAAGCAAAAGTTGGTTTTGTGACAACAGTGTACCTTTAAGGTAAATTCAAAATACACAGATGATACAATACAACATTCGAAGGAAAAATTCCTGCATATGTTCACCTGCAGAAGCTGTGTGTTCCTCGGTTTGGTTGGCATTGTCCTCATTTTGGTTGGGGTCATTGTCCTCATTTTGGTTGGTATCACCTTCAGGCTTCTCAAGTATTGTTGTTGTAACAGAGTCTGGGAAAAAAAATGTATATTAATTGATTTCATAATACTAAAGATAACTACTAAAGTGCATTATGGACATAAGTGATAAAAACAAATTATCATCAACATAAACACAGCAATAATAATAGTAAAACGAATTACAATTATGCTCCCTAGTTTAGTTCCCATGCAGTATCCAAAGAGTTTACCATTCATGGTCCTCTTTAAGTCAATATCCCCAAATATGAATTTGATCTTTTCTATGGCATGGTCCTGGTTGGATGAGCCGTGGACAGCATTCTGTAAGACACTTTTTGCAAATGTACTTCTCAGAGAATCAGGAGCAGATATTTGTGCCTCAGTGGGGTCTGTAGGTCCCATTAATGACCTCCATTCTTGTACTGCATTTTCCTTGGTAAGGACCATCATTAAACAGGAGCCTCTGAAACAATAAAATAAACTCAATGAGATTTCCCATAGTGCACTGTACTGGTAAGTATACAAATATGGCATATGACTAGTTCATGGAGCACTTTCAGAATGTGATGCTTAGCATAACAGAGCATGACTGATGCAAACTAAACTAAAATTGAATAGAGTATGAGGCATTCTAGATTATTATTTTTTAGAAAATCTCCTATTAAAGATATTGGAGGTTTCTCCCCTATCATTAAGAGGGGAAGGAGGGTAGGACATTCTGAATGTTACTTTTTACTCAGAATTTTTATTGGAAAATTAATTTTGTATAGATTATTTGTTGTCATGTTCCACAAAAAAAATAGAAAAGATTAAATATATAAAATGTTCACCTAAAAACATTTTATTTTGCTTGGAATGTGCTTTTAATGATGATCTTTATGGATTATACATTTTCTATTTATGCTATGACAGCAAGTGGTGGCATATTTACACTGGTCTATCGGGACAATTACCCTGGAGTATACTCACCTGCACATGTAGTCAACAAGCTGTTCATAAAACTCTTTCCCCTTGTGTTCTTTGTAAAATTCTGCAGCCATCTCCTGGCTCAGTTTTGTCTCTTTGACTTGGGAGATAGTAAATCCTGCCCCTTGGATTCTCTCCAAGATTTCATCTGTAGGAATTAAATACATTTTAATGTATGAAGGATGTACTTCCTTTCACCCGCCCGCCCACCCACAAAGAAATGTAACAGTGGAGATAAGGGTGGATTGAACTCAAATTAACAGATCCTAAAATTATGTATGCTTAGGGCTCCTCACCATGTAGTTATGTCCTGTATTTAAAAAGAAATTCAGGCACACAGTTTCAAATTCTGTATTTTTAAACAAGAACAAAGTATACTGCATTAATTAGAATAACATGTACCTATTTTTTTTATTTTTTTTTACAAATTTGAACACTGGAATCTGGTTTATAAAATGCTACCGTTAAAGGGTTACTCTTTACAATAGTTAGAAGGGGAGGATGGGTTAAGACATGTTGTTTTTTTTAAGATGGGTACTACAGTAGCATGTTTAAGGACAGCAGGGACAGTGCCAGAAGAAAGAGAGCAATTGAAGATGTGTGTTAAGGAAGGCACAAGACAAGAGGAGAGAGATCTGATAAGGTGAGACGGAACAGGATCAAGAAGGCAAGTGGTGGGGCGAGAGGAAAGGATAAGCGCAGCCACCTCTTGTTCAGTAGCCTGGGAGAAAGTAGGAAGGGTTGGAGAGGCATGATCCAGGTGTGGTTGAGAAAGTGAGGGGCAAGGTGGTGAAAATTCTTTCCTTAGCTGTTAATGATAGTGCTAGCCCACCCCCAATCACAACCTCTTCTCAAAGCTCCCTCTTGCATGTACTAGAGTGGGCACTTAGTCACTGGGTCCATAACCCACTGCATTGCCTTAAACAACTTATGTAGGGGTGTTAGTATCACCATAATTTGCATGAGGAGCAGTGACAGAACTACCATCTGAGGGGACCCATTGAGTGGCCCATGCAGCTGGGGCCACCCAATGGCAATGTGTCATCAAGGGTCTGGTCGTGCGCTACAGAGCCTTAACAACCAGACCTCTATAATAATGACAGCCAGTGCTGGGAGGAAGTGAGAGCTGGTCACGTCCTCCCAGGTAACACTGTGACACGAGGGAGTGAGAGAGAACAGAGAGAAGGAGAGGGGCCATGCGGATTGGGAGAGCCAATCCCTAACTCCTAACAGCGTCAGCCAGTACACTGGACTTCAGGGAAGTCGCCCACCCACAAGGTAGGAAACTGGAGCATTGCTAAAAATGTGTATATTTTGTGTGTGTGTCTGTGTATATCTGTGTCTGTTTGTCAGTGTGTGTATCTGTATATGTGTTAGTATTTGTATCTGTGTGTCTGTGTATCTGTGTACCTTTGTGTATGTGTAGCTTTGTGTCTGTCAGTGTTTGTATCAGCATGTGTGTCAGTGTGTGTATCTGTATGTCTGAGTATCTGCATGTGTGTCAGTGTGCATTTGTACATTTGTATACATCTCAGCATCTCACCAACACTGCACACAATACCTGCATTCAAAAGTCAACACTACACACAAATGCACACCAGCATTCAAATGTCAAGACTACATAAAAAAAACACCCCCTACATTCACTCACACATACTCCATACAAAAAAAAAAGATGCCACAGGCATTAAACACATATTAAGCATATATGTATGGTATCAATAAAGGGTTAAGTTGCCCTGGTTTTTACAGTTAGGGAAAGTCAAGTAAAGTTCATGACTTCTGTTTAAGTTGTTGGGAAGAGTGGGACAGGTAGCTTGGCAGATTTGGGGACACAGCTATTCCTGGGGACAAGAGCTGGATGAGGATTAGTTGTAGGCTGCAAGCAAAGCGCGGGAGGCCTGGTATGCATAAAAAGTGACAGCCCAAGCGCAATCCCTGTCAGCTGTTTCAAAGGCAGGAGAAGCACGGACGGACCCCCGCCATCCCTCCCCTATTTGCAATTTTTTTAAAATAACTACTGTCGTGGAGCAGTTGGGGCAAAGTCATCCTCAGGTTCAAGTTCTGAGGAAGCATATATGTTAAATGGTTGTATATAAAAGGCGGTCAGGTTAGCTATGACTGCCTGGCAATTAAAAGATGGTGCAAGTTAAAAGTTTTGGAAGCAAAGTTAAAAGTTTAAGTAAATATGTTACCGTTATATAGTTATGGTGGTATGCCCCTTTTAAGCTTTAAATAAACACCACGGCCTAGCACATAAAAATATAAATAAACTGTGTCTGTGTTTATTGAGTGGTCTAAGTTATATATGCTAAATATTGCCTACCATACATATATGCTTACATTCAAACACACAAACACTGCTCAGTGCTATACAGTCTTGTGAGGATGGGCAAACGGTAGATCCCAAGCTGGCAAAGCATTGTAGGAGTTGTACAACAGATGGGTATCTACCTTTTTGCCACCCGTGTCATAGTGGGACCCAATGAGATTTTTGCACTAGGGCCGTCTCTACACTGGATCCACCACTGATTAGAAGAATCAAATATGTATGAGTACGAGTGTATGAGTTAGTTTGCTCAGTGCAATCCCTGGTCTGTTTATTTATTACGATTACCTTTGTGTTCTTCCAGTGCATCAGGTTTAATGGCAGCCAGAGTATGTTCCACGGGAAAGAAAAAGTTAATTTCCTTCTCAGCCTCTTCTGGTGATGAACTGCCATGAAGTTGGTTAATCTCGCTATCTCTAGGGGAAAACCGAGCTCGCAAACTGCAGACAAAAGTTTAAATGCTGGTTAATCACACAGAGTATAGGATTGAAGTAGGCTTGCAAGTTAGGACAACATAGACTGCAAAATTATTCTTTGATCACACATAATATGGAATAGAGTGAGGGCAAGCAGTGAGCAAGAGGTTATTTACAAACAGTAAGACAAGATAAAAAGTTTGAAAGCTGAGACAAAATAACATGGAAAAAGGAGGTCAATCATACATTTATGGGGTGAAAAAAAAAATCTGTAAGCTGTAAACAATAGATTTTGAGAGATAATTAACATACGCTGTCCTGCAATGGAAGAAAGGTTTCTAAGCTAAAGGCAACATGGATGATTTTCCAAATCAGCTATAATTTCTAAATTTTGAAAAAAAAAATTCAATTCACTATTTAGCAATCAAAAATATTTTACAACCCTATAGATTATAGCTCTTTATTTGACTTAAGCTAAAATGATAATTATTCAGGGATTTGAACTGTATTCTTCTACTTTGTCTTTGTAAGATTGTTTGCACTTTACTTTTTGTATATTTTCTGCATTTTGTAAAAATAACACTGTGGTACCTGAGATTTTCTACAATTAAATTACCATAAACTATTAAATCCAACATTTTGGCATGATATAATGATATGGCTGTTTCCTCCTTGTAACCTTTATAAGAAGTTAAGCTTAGAGGAACCAAAGAACCTAAGGTAATGTACTTAGACAGTAAGGGAAGCTGATTGAAATCACTGATCTCTATATTTCCTAAAACCTGTATAAAGATTTAGAAAAATAGAAGGGAGTGTTTTCACATGATTGTGATACACGGGGTGATCTTTTTACACAGACTTTACACTTACCTGTCAGGCGCTTCATTCAATGCCTTCTCCAAACTGACAGGTCCCAGAATATTCCTCCAGTGACTTACTGCGTTGTCTTTTACCAGTGCCAGGGCTAATGTGGGGCCACTGTGACGTTAAAAATAAATGATTGATTATTGCCTGTTCTAATGCAATTTACTGTGCATTCCTGTGTTGTTAACTGAGAGGCTTACTGGGCTAATAAACATAAAGCTTGGCTTGGTATAGCATGCATGGATTGCAGAATCCATACCTCCAAACATTTCCAATGTCCAAAGAGATACAGTTTCATTTTAGGGGCTGTGACTTGAGAAGTAATCAGGATTGGGGCTTCAGATAGCTAATTGTGTAACGTCAAACAAGTTTAAAATGATCTGATTGACACATTAACTGAGATGTAAAGATTATTGTATTATATTGCTGTGAAATTATACACGTATAAATCACCAAAAGTTTGGCACTCCTAAAACATTGGGAAGCAATTGTATGGGGCTGAAATAGGAACTTTATCTCATATAGACATATGATTATCTGTTACCTGGTCATCTGTTTCAAAAGGGCTGGGTAATAGTCCTTGCCAACATGCTCTTTGTAGAACTCCTCAACTTGTTGCTCATTCAGCATGACTTCTTTCTGGAGTGCTATAGAGAAACCAGCATCTCGAATGCTCTGCAAAACTTCATCTGAAGTAGACAGTGAGAAATGAGTTTTAGATACACAGAAGAAGATAAAACACATTATATACCTGAGCAAAGTGTGTGTTGTATTTGGAATATAATGTGCACATTATGTGTGCGTTGTTTCCATATACAATGACACTGTGGTCACCATAACTGCTTTATCTCATTGAATTGGTTATAGTCTCGAGTCCCCTGGCTCTGCCCTTCCATTTGGCATTAAACAGTTTTTAATGTTTTAATGCTAAACATTAGTCTTCATCAACCCATCACCTCTGTCCTGCTCTGGCTCATGAGAAAGCATTAGCTTGAGCAGCAATGGGTGGCTGTATTTGGCTGAGAGTGTCAGCTGACTTCATTCAGCCTTTCACAGTGCCACTACACTTATAAATTGGTATGGCTACAAGGAAGTGTGTAATCTCCGCAACAGCCACACCTCCAGTGAAGGTAAGGCTATAGGATGCCAGGGAACCTCATTCAGTGTTAATCTGCTTGAAAATGATTTAAGACAAAACAAAAAGATTGCCTATAAATGCTGATATAGTCTGGATAATGAGGAAATCTAAACACAATGTCGATCTGTCTTAGAACCAAAAGTGTAGGAGTCAGGGTAATTGGTAAATCAAAGTTTCTTTTCTCTGGCTGAAAAATAACTCTATTAGGATTCCTACAATAAAGGCTTTATTGTGAATTGGCTAAGCTGTGGGGCATCCTAAGGGTTAATTGAATCCAGTTAGCAAGGTAAAGGCAAATAGTCAGTCTTAATAATAAGTGTTCACAGGGGGCGTGGCCTATCTCTTGGCGTGGACGGATGCATGTGAGCGAAGCTCTGTTCTACACCGGCCTAAAAAGTGACAAAAATCAGCGTGAGTGACCAGCAAATCCTCTAAAACGAACGCCCAGACATAGCTCAACTCAAGGGGCAGAAAAACCCTGAAAAACCCGACAAAACCAGGTTCTTTACGGCCAGAAATCAGCCACCTGAACCCCAGGGCAAACCTGACCCAGACCAAGATGGCGACAACACGTTGCCGCTGCAAAGATCCCCAGGGGAAAGAGGCATACCTGTCACGCAGGACATACTCCAAGCATGTTTGGAAGAAATTTCAGACAAGCTGCTGCATAATTTTAATAAATCTATCTTAGAATTGAGGAAGGACGTCCAGGAATTGGGGCACGCATGGAAAACCGCATGGGAGAATATGCGGAGGCACACAATGATATGGCGGACCACGTCCAAAAAAATGGAACAAACACTGGAGACCTGCCAAAATAAAATTATGGACCTAGAAGACAGATCAAGGAGACAGAATATACGCCTCAGAGGTATACCTGAAACAGTCAAACAACCAGACATCATGGCATACCTCACAGGCTACTTCAAAGCACTGGCCCCTGACTTACCAGCGGACATCCTGCTCATGGATAGAGCACACCTAAATTTCTGCCAGAAGAAGCACTCAGGGACATACTTACTCACCTTCATTATTTTCACGCTAAGGAAGCGCTGATGAAGGTGTCCAGGCAACACAAAGACCTCCCTGTCCCATACAACTCCATACAATTATACACAGACCTTTCTGCACAAACCTTACAAAAAAGGAGAGGGTATAAAGCAATAACAGAAGCGCTCAGGCTTCACGAAGTGCCATACCGCTGGGGAAACCCGGTCCGCCTTCTCATCCACAAAAATGGAGCTATGTATGCCATCACCTCTCCAGACGACGGAAGGAAACTCCTGAGACAATGGGGCATCCAACTCCAAAGCCAGACACGGAGCAACAACCAGCACCAACTGCCCAGCTTCAACCGGACTGGAAAAAAGCACGTACCTGAGATTGCTGACAAGCAGCCCGAACGGAGAGGCGGCAGACCCCGGGACTTACCATTGCAGCTGAAATGGCGTGAGTTGCCATACGCTGATCACAGTACTCGTTGTTATATACTGAAGTTTTAGTTAAATTGGAACTTGATTGTTGGACAATTATAAGGACAAAACCCGGTCTCAGGACAGGTGAATATACCACACCTACCACACCCAACTCTATTTTTGCAGCAGACAGGTAACAACACACACACGGCGCGTTAGCACACACTTCCATGACTATATTCACCACACACATGAGAGGGGTGAAGGACCATGCCACAGTGACTTGGCAGCCTGGTAGGAACCAACCAACCTCACAACAGCAAGGCCCAACATAGGTGATCACTCGCACATACAGACATAAGCCGGGGCCGTAAATAGCAGCCAACATGCCGGCGAATTACCTCCAGGCATAGAGACGCAGGGGGCCTAAGTAGAGACCACCCGAGGAGCCCACCACAGCGGAGGGAGTTTCCTCAACCGCGGGGTTGAGGAAGCACTGGGGGGAGCGGGGAGGTATGCGAACTAAACTATAATTGGCACTGTATTGCAATGCAGCAGGAATATTGTGTTAGCATGAAAGGTTCAAATGTATTAGACTAAATGGAGCACCATGCCATGAATATCTTATATGCGCTCTGTAATTGAGAAATCGGGTCAAAACTCCCAGGCCACCGACTCCAAAACGACCCCCACAGTGTCATGTAGACTTGAGATGGGTCAAGTCCTAACCAGCAACGGGCCACCACCTACACAAGTAACACCCCACCAAAAGCCACTCTTAACACCTAACCACGGAGGAAGATATACAACACACTCACAACCCTCATTCCACATAAGCACACACTACACAGAGAGATCACTAATTGCATCCATGCATCCAGTGGACCATGACACTTCACCAGTACAGTGGGGGGCAATGCAGAAAACATTACCAGACCAAACAGCCACTGGGAGCTCCCCGCAGGCTAACCTGTAAACTACCCAAAGAGACAAAGCAAAAACAAAACAAAAATAATAATTTTGAAAATATGTTGAACGTTCGGGTTATACTTTGTTATATTACAGTGAAATCTGAGTATATATAGAGCTCCACGAGACTGCAGTGACTTGCTAAACCTGGGTTGGATCACCCCACAACAGGGCATATATGCGACCAAGGGGTCAGACCAGCTCCGTAATTGGTCACACCAAATAGAAATAGGCCAAAGTACTAATGTTTGAAATTTCTTTTCGGATAACCATGCTCTCTATGGGACCGAAGTTCGGACCCACTGCCCACGAATGGGCTAATGTAGTGACAACTACGTTTATCGTACCCTCACAGTACGACACACCTAACACCCCCTCCCCTATCCTCTTCCCCCTCCCCCCCCTTTTCCAAGAGAGACAAATGTATCCCATCAAAAAAACAGGGAAATCCCAATATGGTGTAAACCACATGCAAGATTCAAAAACATCCACATGAGGGAGACCTTTGCCACCACTACACGCCACACCCGACACATAACACACAAACCCCAAATAGCACCCCGTGTTATAACACCAAAGTATGGTAGATCCCCAGATGTTTTACAACTACAGCTTCCATGATGCTTTGTCATTTTAAAGACATTGCAAAGGCATGCAAAGCATCATGAGAGTTGTAGTTCTACAACATCTGGGGATCTACCTTTTAGGCATTCCTGATCTAAATGATGTTTTATGGGATATTTTATGTTTGACACATACATTTAACACAATCAGAATTCTGTATGAAATGTTTCTTCATAAATGTAAAGCAAGTGTGGCCAAAAAGTAGTTTAACAAAAGCAGAATTATATTATGGGAATCCATTTATTTGGCTGCCCATGATGTAAATAAACTGTTTTACCTTTTCTGTCTTTCAGGGTCTCTGGTCTTATCAAAGCTAACGTCTTCTCTGGGTTCCTAGAAGTGGACTCTGCTGTATCTTCATGTGAGACTTTGAAATTTGGGAAAAAGAAGGCCAGCTCCCTGCTGGCTTGTTCCCGGTCATTGCTTCCATGTACAGCATTATAGAGGACCTCTGTGCCATACTGAGCTCGCAGACTTTAAAAAGAAGATAGTCAGTGTTAACTGCGAGGATAGTGATAGCTGGAACCAAAATACTTTTAAGCATTTAAAAAAAATCTACCAGGAGCAATTTGAGTGTTGGATCATTTAATCATGTCAATTTGCGTCACACAATTCATTAATCTGCAATACTTTCAGGTACGGACATATGTCAGTATGTGTGTCCTCACCCCAGTAATAGCATCTAACAGCTGTATTAGGAATGACTCATTACTTATCTAATCTTATTAGTTATTAAGATCCACAAACAAGAACAGACTGAAAAGTACAAACATGAGAGTAACTTGCTGTTTGATGTTACAGTATAATAAGCCTGGTGAGACATTGCACGAATTCGAAGCACAGAATAGCAACCGGCAACATTTAGAACTCCAGCTGTCATAGATTATTAAAGTGCTTGGGAAATCAGCAGGTTTGCTAAGCATCACATACATTTTAATCTGCATGTGATGCTTTGGCGAAGATGACCTGATGATATTCCCACAATTGAATGAGTTACATTAAGTACACTGGCTAGTGTATCAAGCAGAATACTATATACATCCTACTCTGCTACTTAAAGGGACACTATAGTCACCAAAATAACCTATGCTCAATAAAGCCATTTTGGTGTATAGATCATGCCCCTGAAGTCCCACTGCTCAATTCACTGCCATTTAGGAGTTCAATCACTATTCTACATTAAACAGAATTTGCATTAAAGGAAGTGTAAACATTAGTCATATGCAGGGAGGTGTCACTAGGGCTGCATAAACAAAGCGATTTAACTCCTAAGTGGCAGAGAATTAAGCAGTAAGACAGCAGGGGCATAATCTATACACCAAAATGGCTTCATTGAGCAACAGTTATTTTGGTGACTACAGTGTCCCTTTAATTTTTTTTAAACTATAATGTGTTTATTTGAAACCTAGAAAGTCCATACATACCCTTGAGTATAACTCTTTATTAACTAGTATTTAAAAAGCAATATTAGAAATGTTTAATAATAATATGTACAGTCCATCTGAAACATGCAAGTGTTTTAATCCATTTTTGAGCACATTCTTCATATTACATATATTTATATTTGTATTTAACATTTTACAGAGCACACAAAATTGACATGATGTTTGTATGTGCGCATAATAATATTAAAAATAGCTATACATGGGTTCACTAAAGTGTGGATTGTTGGGAATCAAAGTGAAATTAAAATTTTAGAAAAAAGCAGCCAAAATAAAAACATAGCATACTTGGAGAATATTTCCAATTTGGATATTGTGGTGTAAAATGTGAAATTCACTACAAATTCCTGACAATTTAGTGAATAATCTTAACAGAGCCGATCTTGTTAATAACTAGCACTATTATATTAAACATTGGGATTTGTGTGGACAACTGACAAGTGTGAAAAAGCTGAGTTGGGCTGTTTCCTACTTATGTGAGTGTATTTACAAATAGTTCCTTGTCAGCTGTCCAGATTATTTTAGGTAGAGCTCTCCCTTTAACTACGTAATCTCCTTATTACTAGTCGACAGCTCAAAACACAGAACGCATTATTACTGTTTTAGTACAAACAGTTAATAACCATATTTGTTAGTTCACCTTTCTGGTTTTTCCTTCTTGGCAATTTCAACATCAGTTGGGCCAATAAACTCTCTCCAAGTTGGAATCACATCTTCATCTTCTCCTGATTTAGAGATGATGAGAACATGACATGGACCGCTAGACATGAACTGTATCAGCTCCTGGAATTTCTCCTAAACATATTTAAATAACATTTTTACTGTGATTCATTTCATCCGAGGCACATGCACATAGCAGAGAAAAAGAGGGACAAAACAGAGAAAGATCCTACAAATTAATACAAAAGGCATGTTGGTATAGAACAATAAACATTTTCTCTTCATTATATGACAGTGAATGTGTATAAAAGTAAACTCATAATAAACCCAAATTAACTCCTGAAAAGAAAAATTTTCCCCCTAATTCTTTGTGGTCGCTGATATAGCTACACACATTTGCTTGTTGTTGCGCCCTTACAAAAATGGGGTGTAGATAACAATACAACATATTCTGAATATTGATAAAGTAAAATGTAGAAATGATCTCAGATCTGTTTATTAAATTCCTCACTATCACAGACTCTGCCACTATATGAGAACAATATTAAATTACGTATGTCCAGATTCAGAACAGATTAGTAAAGTGGATATCGCAATCAATATATATTTGATTATCTTATAATCCCTTTTCTTGGTGGCTGGAACTAGTAGGGACTGTACTCACCTCTCCAGCTCTGTGCTGATAAAAGTCTCTGGCTTCAGATTCTGTCATAGTCCGTTCTTCATTTGCCAGTATTTCAAATCCAGCTTCTTGAATCTGGAAGGAACACATTTATTGTATCCTTGAAATATATTGAAACAGGTATTATTTTTTGCTTCTTTACCTTTACGTACTTACAACTCTGTGTCTTTATTTTTCAAATAATTCAGTAGTTTGGAGACCTATAGAGTTATTCACTAGGGATTACTTTACTTCTATAACACTATACTTTATTTCTACATTTTCTTTGTAGATGCCAACCATTAGAAGCTGCCAGGACATATTGGGTCCCACAAAAGGGATATAAGACATTATTAACTCATTGTTGACTCCTATTCTGCTGTGACTTGCATGATAATCTACACTCACTAACTTATGCACACACCTAATTATACCTGCAGAGCTCTGGGGCTACTGTAATCCTCACATATAACTCAACAATGCACTTGTACAGCATGCAACCAGACTACAATGCAAAGAGAGTGAATGCAAGTAACATGATTCATATATGCTTTGCATGAGCACTCAAATGGACATAGGCAACTTTCTTAAAAACGAACACTGTACCAGAGGCCATCTCTGTTGTTCTGATCCAGACTGGATTCAACTCAGATTCCTAACCCTTTTCTGTAGGTTGTTTATTGGTCTACAGTTTCATACATTAGCATGTCCTTATTTTCTGAATCACTGTGTCAGTCTGGAATAAAGCCTTTGTGCTTTTGTTCATGCTTGCTCAGATCTGGACTTGTCTACTGAAGAAATCCCCTTTGGCCGATTACATGACCTACAATAAATTGTTCAAATCTAGAGGCACAGTCCTTGGTTGGTGGATCTGTATTAGATCAATGTCAGAATACTCCTCCATGCCAGCTATGCTAAACCCTGTCATGTACACAAAGATTTATAAAAGGTACCGTATCCTCATATATGTCTGCAGTATGCAAGTTCTGGTTATTACCTTCATGATGATTTCATCTGCCTTCCCATGAGCAACAGCATCTGGTTTAATAATGGCTACTGTATACGATTTTCCAGCAGGGACTTTTTAAAAATAAAGAGAGACAGATATCACAAAAACATTAGCGCAATGGTTTATAATTATTCATGAGATGCATTTAAAATAACTTCAAAAAGCAATGTTCAATTCAGACTAGAAGTGGGTACGTTGAATCCATTTAAATCAGAATTGCTTTAAAGATAGTAAAATGAACCCACAGATCCTATATCAACTAAGATCACTAGAGGTGTCTGCTACTATCAATAAATATTGAGAAAGAAAGCAGAACTCTATTGCGATTATGCTTGGTGTCAGAGAAATTACACACTTACCTAATTCTTCATCTTCAGCCTGAGCCGGGAGAGGGGATACATCTTCTTCCTCTTCCAGAAGACCCTCATCTTTTATCTAAAAAAAAATATTTAATGTAAATGTAATAATCTCTTTATATTGTCTATACCGCCAATGAGTTACTCATTTTGTGATGATTGGCATCTTTTGCTGAAATATACTGTATTGTCTATTTATACGAGATTTAGCAGCATCATTTAAAGTTTCAATTATGCTGCTAAATCTTTAAAGGACCACTATAGGCACCCAGACCACTTCAGCTCAATGAAATGGTCTGGGTGCCAGGTCCCTCTAGTTTTAACCCTGCAGCTGAAAACATAGCAGTTTCAGTGAAACTGCTATGTTTCACTGAGGGTTAATCCAGCCTCTAGTGGCTGTCTCACGAACAGCTACTAGTGGCGCTTTTGTGATTCTCACTGTGAAAACCACAGTGAGAAGACGCTTTACGTCCATAGGAAAGCATTGAGTAATGCTTTCCTATGGGCTGTTTGAATGCGCGCGCGGCTCTTGCCAGGGGGTGGAGAGCTACCCAGCACAGAGGAAGCCCAGTGCTGGATAAAGCTAAGTTGCTGAAGGGGTTTTAACCCTTTCAGCCCAGCGGCAGGGTGCCCCTGAGGGTGGGGGGACCTAATGACCCTATAGTGCCAGGAAAACGAGTTTGTTTTCCTGGCACTATAGTGGTCCTTTAATGTTGTAATGCTTTAAATTTTAAAACATTACAATATTAAGTGAGTGAAGATACCAATGGTACACTGGAGGATAGGTTTAGGTATTTTATGGCCCATTTCAAAAAAGTTAAAGGACCACTATAGTGCCAGGAAAACATACTCGTTTTCCTGGTACTATAGTGCCCTGAGGAGGCCCCCACCCTCACGGATCCCCTTCCTGCCCGGCTCTGGGGAGAGGAAGGGGTTGAAACTTACCTTTTTTCCAGTGCCGGGCGGGGAGCTCTCCTCCTCCTCTCCTCCCTTTCGGCTGAATGCGCACGCGCGGCAAGAGCTGCGCGCGCATTCAGCCGGTCTCATAGGAAGGCATTTACAATGCTTTCCTATGGACGCTTGCATGTTCTCACTGTGATTTTCACAGTGAGAATCATGCAAGCGCCTCTAGCGGCTGTCAATGAGACAGCCACTAGAGGCTTTAGAGGCTGGATTAACCCATTTATAAAAAAAGGGTTAATCCTAAAGGGACCTGGCACCCAGACCACTTCATTAAGCTGAAGTGGTCTGGGTGCCTAGAGTGGTCCTTTAAAACTCTCCTATTTTATGTATACACCAAGAACCACCTTTAAAGTAAGATTGAAAAGTGCTGTAGTTTATTTTTTTATTCTGTAGTTAGATGATCTGTACTTGCAGTACACTCATACCTGGGGTGCAGAACAACAGTGTCAAAATTAAAATTACGTTTACTTATATCTCTTTTTTTATCAACTCAATTTGTGGTATAATAAAAATAAACATTCCAATAAACATCAATTCATTTTAACATACAGTTAAAATAATATTTAAAAAATAACATTTACCACATGCCGTTCTGAGCCTTGCAAGACTTTCTTCTCTGCCTCCAATTGTTCTAGAATGGTTTTCTGAAGTAATGGGGCATTGGCTCCCCTCACCACGGCAACCAGTTCTCCTCCCTGGGAAAATACATTGGTGAACAAGACGCATTTTTTAATTTCACAACAGAAAGTGTTGGTGCCTGGGCAACATCACATGTCCTACTGGCATAGTCTACACACAATCCATTACGCAATGTGGATTGTACCACAAGAATGGGATTTCACTTTCAGTAATATACCAAGCCAGTTATCAGCCTTTCTATGAAAAGTGCATTAAATAGAATTATTCCTACTGAACATCACTTATTTCTGATAGTAAAATGCTACTGAAACACCACACTGTGTTCATGTAACAAAGATTTTTAACAGTATGCAGAGGGTTTGGCATGTATTGGAAATGTGATCGTTGTGTTACTTTCTTCAGTCACAGATTTTTACATGAAAGACTCAACTGAACCTATTAGCAGAAATTACTCACCGCAAGGAAGAGAAAGGTAGGCTCACATTTTCCTCTGTATTTATCAAGAGAATCAATGCTATCAGCTTCTGCCTAGTAAACAAGATAAGATATTATATTTTAAAAAAATAACACACACACACACAGATTTGATGCATTAAAACATACATAAACTCAGAAACTATATAGCACATTAATTGATATTAATAACTGAAGGGGAAATGCGAACACAGTCTTTAAGATGCAGCGGTCTTGGTACTCACATGTTTAAATAATATAAAAATGTATTAAATGCCACCTACACAGCAGGTATTTAAAATTACAATCCCTTCTCAACTGTGAATCAAATCTTAGCAGTGACCTGTATGCCGACAAGGGAGAGCAAGAAAACCCTACTCCTTCTCCTATTCTCCTTAATCAAATTATAACAATTACTATAATTCTAAAAATAATTAATATAAAACACTTGACTTTGGCAAAAGTAATAGGGATTTAGTTACAGTATATGATCATTAATGCTGTATCTTGTATGTTATATATACACTTGAGAAGATGGTATTTATCTGTAACACAAAAAAACACACAAAAAACAAAACAACAATGTCCTGAAAGACAGCAGACCAAAGGCAAAAAAATAACAGACCTATTGAAAAGTTCTGAGACGGAATAAAACGTCAATTTAAATCATGGTCAGTAACCAAATATACGCAGGTAAGGATAACTGATGTCAGTCTCCAGCCTCCTGTAAATTGTAAAGAATACCCTGTTTACAAAACAGATGCTAAAACAAATGCTGATGTCAGCCATCAACAACATGGATACATTATACACATTTGCACTTCAAATCCATCTCAGAAAATGTAACACATTGTTTATTCACTGAATGCCCAACTGTAGTCAACAGAAAACAAGATTACAAAATTTTCATCTATTTGGGATTGATAAAGTGGAGGACAGGATTTCCTTGCGCCTTTCCCCATCAGCACAGGACATCACTGATTCCTGCTCACTTGAGTTACACATAAGGAAAAATAGTGATCTTTGTAAAATGTTTTGCAATGGGCAAAGCTTAAGCAAAGTTCCATTCCAGTTGCTAAGATGATTTACATACAATCCATCAATTAAAAGAATCATACAGAACTGCAAACTGCACACATCAGGGACAGAGGAGAACAAAATGGAGGCGGCCAGAATGGTACAAAGAAGAAAAGAGAAATATAAATAAAGGCAAGTGGCAAATCGGTATAATCATTAAAGGGAACCTGTCACCACTTATCTCACCCTCTGTTCCCCAGCTGCAATCACATTACAGAGGTGGCCGTTCGCTGATTTGCAAACCATGTCCATGATGCCAAAACGCTGGCTTTATTGCCGGTGTGTCGGCGTCTGAATGGAGTAACGTCAGACACTTCGTTCCTAAACTCCCTAGCCATCGCTAGCTGCGTCGCCTAGGGAGTTACCATAGAAACCACAACGAATGCTCTTCATAAAGAGCAAAAGTCATTTTGGACATGACATGTGCCATTTAAGATACTAGCAGCATATGTAAAAGAAAACTAAAAAATAAAAACAAACACGAAAAGCCACTATAACCATTAGCGTTTAATTTTTCATTTTGTGTGTGTTAAATTTGTCATTTTAGAACTGTATTGTGTTCTCCTAGTAACATATACAAATTTGACATGTCTAAAAAAAAAGTACACTTTATATTAAAAAACAATAACTAACTAACTAAGAGGGGGGCGTGGCCGACTGCCGGACAAGATGGACGCATAATCCTCAGCTCCGGCAAACGGGCTGACAATCCGTTGCAATCCTACCACACAGAACGCATTACGAACCCTATCACAGAAGATGTCGCAACATAAAAACAAGAAGAGCTCAGCAAAAACTGAAAAATTGAGTTTCTTTCAACAGAAACCTAACTTAACTCCTTCGGGCCTACTACCGTCTGCCCAAGATGGCGACGAGGGTACTGACGAAGAAAGTACCCCACAGAGCATGTCTGCACCAGGAGATGCCCTGACAAAAAGCCACCTAACTCAAGCACTGGAAGCCTTGTCTCGAAAGCTGATCGGGTCCTGGCAGCACTCCATGGACTCACTGCGTAAAGATGTCCAAGAAATAGGCAAGAGGACGTCGCACATAGAATCACAATTAGACGAAATGGCGGCAGCCCACAACAATCTCGCTACACATGTGGAGAGGCTGGAAGACAAGCTACTACTCACCGAAACGAAACTGGCGGACATGGAGGACAGGTCTCGGCGAAACAACCTGCGGCTGCGGGGAGTACCCGAAACAGTGCTCCCGGCGGAACTACAAGCTTATGTGCGAGGCCTGCTAAGCGCTTACGCTCCCGAGATTCCGTCTGACATGCTGTTGCTTGACAGAGTTCATAGGGTGCCGCGCCCACGCCACCTGTCGGATTCCTCACCCAGGGATGTCCTGTTACGTGCCCATTATTATCACATTAAAGAGCATGTCCTCCGAGCTAGCAGAAGTAAACCCAAGCCTCCGGATGATTACGCCACGGTACAAATCTTCCCAGACGTCTCAGCGATCACCCTGCGAAGACGGAAGGATTTCGCTCCCATTACTGCAGCTCTCCGCACCAATGGAGTGAGATACAGGTGGGGATATCCCACGAAGCTTTTGGTGACCAGAAATGGCTCTCTCCAGGTCATCCTGACCCCTGAAGATGGCGCCAACCAGCTGAAGTCGTGGGGTATCAACCCACAACTAGAATCCGAGAAAGCTCCGTCAGCGAACAGATTGCGCATAGAGTGGCAGAGAGTGCCGGACAAACATTAATCCACACTATCAGCTGCATGAGGGACACGCAAGTATTGTGCACTACACACTTTTTCCCACAGGCATACTGACATTGGAAGGGCCCAGCGGGACTCTCATTGCGCGCTTTTTGGCATCTCAGAAGAGCTTCAGCTTCTTACCCACGGGGGGACATATCATTGTCTGAACTGATCTTGGGCATATGCAGGGAAATGGGCCTCCCCTGAAGGAGCCTATGAGCTACTGTGAACCCTCATGTTGACACATGGACAGTGATGGCTGGGAGGTCGGGGAGGTGCGGGGGTGTGGGGGATCCGGTGGGACATGTGTTTTCAATGATTTGATGGGATAGTGGCTGAGTCCGGTGGGTGGGCGGCGGGGGCCCGGGCGCTTTCCCCTGGTCGTTCCCCTCCGAGGGGGGGGGGGGACCGGGGGGACGCGCGGGGTGCCTCGTGGCCCATACCGCTGGCCACTTTATATGTCTCGTTGTGTGTCCTGTACCCTCTCGATACATGTGCAAAGCCCCTTTTGCCATCCTTGACATCACTGAAGGGTTGCGGGAGACACTGTTGAAGAACCCTTGTGACTATACAAATTACTAGTCGGCCCTAGGGATAAGGAGACAGGTGGACCCCTGAGATAGGGTTTAAGAATGGAAATGGGGCAGAGAGGCCTAAGATGTAGCACGAATGTAGATGTGCCCTTCCAAATGCCCACAAGAGCCCCAGTGGCTCGCCCTACCCCACATAAACTTGTGAAGGGGTAACATAGCGATGCACGGTTCAGCAACCACTCATGCAGCAACCACACCCAAGCTTCCCTTCAACCCTAACATATAACTAAAAAAAAAAAAAAAAAAAAAACAGTTCTGTCCAAACCCAGAGGCTACTAAGCCAACACGCCACACCACAGGAGACAAATGTTTCCGTACCCCACGGTGCGCGCCCACCGCACCATTTCCCGACTACAGGGAACTTGTATATATTCCTTTCCCTCCCACCTCTTCCCTATCACATCCAAGTTGTCCCTTCCTGATTCAAGGTATGTTAATCTCTCCGCAAATAGATCTACAAGAGTACTCCAAATAAACAAACAAATATTACAACCTGAGAATACACACTATTAACGCGTGCGGCTTGAACACCCCGCACAAACGGCGTGTCTTGTTAGACATGGCCAGGAAAGACAAGATAGACGTCCTCTGTGTACAAGAAACGCACTTCACACATTCCAAAGTCCCTAAATTTGCACAACAAGACTATTCCACGCAATACCACTCCACACACTCCTCCAAGTCCAGAGGCGCATCCATCCTTGTCCACAAATCACTTTCGTTCGAACTACTCCAAGTTAAAAAAGATTCCCAAGGCAGATACGTCATTATTCACTGCACGATAAACGACATTAACTACACAATTGCCTCAGTGTACAGTCCGAACACAAACCAAAGAAATTTCTTACACAAAGTCCTTTCCAAAATACCTAGCCCACAATTGCAAAATTTGATTTTGTGTGGAGACTTGAACCATATATTCGATCAAACTTTAGACACGACAGTCGCTGGTGACACCAGGAGGCAGGCCGCCCTCAAACCCCAATGCAAAGCTATGACAAAGTTGCTGCTAGAATACAATATCTATGACTCCTGGCGCACAATACACCCAAATGTTCGTGAATACACACACCACTCAAGAGCCCATAAAACCAGCTCACGCATTGATCACATCCTCATTGCTGCGAGTCTCATCACATCCATGATAGACTGCACGATAGGAGACCTGACATGGTCAGACCATGCGCCCGTACGCCTAACCCTACAAGACAAATTTCCCTTCAGGGGAACCTCCCCATGGAAACTGCATGACAATCTTCTGCTTGATGACTCCTTCAAAAATACAATAGAAAAAGAAATCAAACTATACTTCGCAACAAACTACACGCCGCAAACACAACCCCAAAATGTATGGCTCGCCCATAAGGCGGTAATACGGGGACTCCTTATTAGTCGGGCGGCATACCTGAAAAGGAAGGCACGTGAGGAATACACCACTCTTCTCAAAAAACTCAGAGACCAAACAAAGGCCCATATCCTTTCCCCGTCTACTGTAGGCCAGGGTGAAATTTACCGCACCACCAAAGCAATAAACGATATATTATTCCAACAGACATCAGATACACTAACCAAACTCAAAATGACACAATACTCTCAGGGCAACAAAGCGGGAAGAGCACTGGCTTCCCTATTAAGGCAACACCAAACCAGGTCCAAAATACCGCATGTATTTAACAATGCAGGCATCAAAATTACAAACCCACAGCAAATAAATGACACCATGGCGGAGTTCTACGACAAACTCTATAATCTAGCACAGGATACTAAGACACATCAACCCACAACTCAAGAAATACAAAACTTCTTAGCACAGGCCTGTCTCCCCTCCCTTAGCCCAACCCAACAGGCGATGATCCAACAACCGATCACCGCTGCTGAGATAGAAAAAACTATAGACGCCCTACCACAGGGAAAGGCACCAGGCCCAGACGGCTTCACGAACATTTACTACAAATGTTTCAAATCCACTTTAGCCCCGCAAATAGAGAAAACATTTAACGCCATCATAACGACAAGCTATATGCCGTCAGAAATGCTGATAGCCCACATTGCAACGCTGCCCAAGCCGGGGAAGCCACCTACCAAGCCCCAGAACCTGAGACCGATTTCTTTACTAAACACCGACACGAAGTTACTAGCGAAAATTTACGCAAATAGGCTTGCTTCTATAATCCCTTCGGTGATACACACGAACCAGGTGGGGTTTGTCAGAGGGAGACAGGGCTCGGATGGCACCAGGAAACTACTAGATCTGATGTCAAGCGCGCGGGCCTCCGGGAGACCCAGTGTGTTCCTTTCGCTAGATGCTGAGAAAGCGTTTGACAGGGTGCACTGGGGATTCCTTGAGGCTACGCTAGCAAAATTCGGTTTCCCACCCAATTTCATGTCCCTACTGACAGCGCTATACTCCACACCGTCGGCTCATGTAGCCAATAGTGGATTTATATCAAAAAAATTTAGCATTACAAATGGATCGCGTCAGGGGTGCCCACTATCCCCGCTGCTGTACATCCTGATCCTGGAACCATTAGCGCAACATATAAGATTGAACCACAATGTCAAGGGTATAAAAATAGGCCCCGGGGAACACAAACTCACAATGTTTGCAGATGATATCATGCTTTCCATAGAATCACCACACACATCACTCCCACCTCTACACGACATCCTGACCGATTACAGTGCATGCTCATACTACAAACTCAATATTTCCAAAACGCAAGCAATGGGGATGCACGTGTCATCCCGCACTTTGCAAGATTTAAAAAAGGCCCACGCATACGACTGGCGGACAGACAACCTAACTTTTTTAGGAGTTGCATTTACAGCCACATCGCAGGCCATGTTCCAGGCAAATTACACTAAACTAGTGAATAAACTGAAAAGTCAAATTATGGGTTGGGCAGGCAAATACGTCTCCTGGCTGGGACGAATTGCAGCAACAAAAATGATACTTCTACCCAAACTCCAGTACTTATTCCGTACATTACACATTCAACTCCCACACACCTTCCTCCGGGAAACACAGACCCTCCTCAACGAGTTCATATGGAACAAGAAAAAAGCGAGAGTAGCAACATCCGTGCTACGCAAACCCTTCAAGCAGGGGGGTCTGGGGATCCCACATTTACAGGCGTATTACTCGGCATCAATTCTCAGCCCATTAATCACAGCATTCCACCAAGATCCCCAGCCAGAATGGCTCGTCATTGAGTCCACTTACACAGAAGGACAAGATATCACCACACTCGCATGGTTACCACGCGCCCACAGACCCAAATACAGAAATATGCTACCAACAACTAGGTTATCCCTGTCCTTATGGGACAAACACCAGACCAAATCCTGGCCGTCGGAGTACCCGTCGCCCGCTATGAAACTGCAGGCTCTCACGTCACTCATACCCTACTTTAACGCAAAAACATGGACCTCCCATGGCGTGATACACCTGCACCAGCTACTCGACAAAGGCAACCTGCTCTCGTTTGAGCGCCTACAAACTGAATATCAAGTACCAAAGACACTACACTTCTCTCACATGCAGATAAAATCATGGCTATATAAATGCCACCCCTCAAAGGCCCAATCCGAACAATCTCCGAAGTTGTCCATGGCGGAACAAATGTGCCTACTAACCAAGCCGCCAAATAAACCTATGTCTCAATTATATCATGAAATCACTCGCAAAGCATATCCCATAAAACCCCCGTTCATCGCAGCCTGGGAACGAGACCTAAACATGAAACTAACCGACACACAGTGGCTCCACATCTTCTCAGCTAATAAAAACTTAACGATGTGCGCCTCACACGTAGAAATATCCAGGAAAATACTATATCGCTGGCACATTGTCCCAACCAAGCTAAAACACATAAACACCCAATCAACAGGTAAATGCTGGAGATGCATGGACCAACCAGGAACCACATACCACATCTGGTGGTCATGCCCTAAAATTGTACCCTTTTGGGCACAAATCTCCAAACTGATAAAAACCACTACAAAGATAGTCATGCCGCCTCAGCCTGAATTAAACCTTTTACAATTGTTCCCTCCAAATATAGCAATATCTGCTAAATATCTCATGTACCATATTCTGATAGCGGCTCTACAACTAATAGGCAGGAACTGGCTGTCGAGACACACTCCGCAATTGTCAACTTGCACCCAAATTATAGAATCAGCCAAACGGTACGAAGTCATGGCTAGGAAAATGAGACCCGAAAAAAAATTTTGGGTAACGGCCTGGGAAATGTGGGACACACACAAAGTCGAATCATCCTCAAACAGTAAGGAACCAGACTGCCAATGCGAAACAAGCCCTAGAACACCACACACATAGAGGTTGACTAACATAGACAAATGTGCAACTGAATACCTTGACAACACCCCCCCCTTCGTCCCTCCTCCACATCACCCCCCGTTCTCTTTTTTCTCTATTCCCCATTAAGTATTATTATGTTATCACTATACTTGTTGTGTTATGATATATATATCCAAAACAAAAAAAAGGTGCAATGGTTTCACCGAACCGACATCCTACTGACGATAGGGCCATGTAAGGCCATGCACTGTATCTGTTTACAATGGAAACTGTTTGGATGAATTCTGTACGCAATTACTACGACAAGCAACTGCATATATGACATACTATATGATACAGCCATAACAAAGTCTAGAAATGTCTGATGTAACATGCACCGCTTCAAAACTACAAATAAAAAACAAAAAACAAAAAAACAATAACTAAAATAATTAAAAGTAATGACAAGAAAAAACATTCTAAGTGGATATACAAATGCTGTGAGAATCTTGAATGATTTGAAGCTTACCACTGCAAATTGCAGAAGGTCATCTCCCAGTTCATTTTTAATTTTTCGGAACAAGCTGACTACTGTTTTACATGGACCACACCAAGTTTGATAAACATCCACCACTATAAAAGGAAACAGAAAGGAATCAGTCATATGATCAAATTATTTTGTTTTTATTTTAAAATTTAAAGGTCACTTTGAGCACATATTCCTATGAACTAATTAGTAGTTGTGGCCTTGTAGTTTGCCAGAGGAATATATAAACAGAATAACAAACATCATTTTGTTCAGACACTGATGGACTAGCAATGAAGTCACTGTTTTACAACATTGAGGCAGAGTACTTTGGTTGTAGGGTTTAACCCCTTAAGGACCAAACTTCTGGAATAAAAGGGAATCATGACATGTCACACATGTCATTTGTCCTTAAGGGGTTAAATGCCTCTACTGACTGTCACTCTCACAGGCGCTGGAGGCACTTCCCCCAGAAATACCCCCCAAAAACGCAGCTATTGATATCCTGATGATCTCAGCCAAGGAGACAGGATGGCAGTGCAGAGACTGGCATGCACATTTCGGGGGAACACGCATCCTATCAGTGAGAGTTCCTCTGCTCCTTACCAATGAGTCCTTTGGAAGCCATAACCTCCTCCCAATGTTCTTGATTATTAATAGAAACCTGAAAAACAGATGTAAAGCAATGTTCAATAAACTACAACAATTATAAAAAGTGTAACTACACATAAAGGAATGATGAGGGGTGTTTGAAAGGGGCTTAGATTTTGTAAATAACATTTTGTTTTACTACTAAAATTATTATTGTATGAGTTAAAGAGCCATGTAATTTTGGTTTTAATATATATATATTTTTAAAGATTCCACTTGGATTGTAAATCATGTTCTTGCATTGCTGCTGTAGTGAGTGACCATTAATTATAGATTACATTAATACAGGCGAGTAGTATTTAGTATTCCTTCAGTTGACTGCATTTATCAAAGAAGGTGTTAATGACTTTTGCTGGCCCCCACAACAGTCCATATTTTCTCTAGTAGCTGTCTGATTGGTAATTATTGCAGTTTCTTGAAAACTGCAATGATCTGCATTGCAAAACTAACCAAATAAGACAAGGACACTGCACCCAGACCACTTCAATGTGCATTCAGAAATTCATATACTGAGGGGGTCAAAGGAGTAGTGAGAAAATATGAATAAGAAGCAAAGCAGTAGATTTAAAAATAATAGAGGAAAAAGTTGAAATCATCCATAAACTCCAAGAAAATTTCACTAAAGTGTATAGTGTAGAGGAAAAAGTTGAAATTATCCATAAACCACCCCAAGAAAATTTCACTAAAGTGTATAGTGTCATGCTGAATGTCAGGTGAAATAGCTAACAGCAACAGAAAGCCCTTTGGATCAAGATTCTGTGGTCTCTGGTCCTCTCTCTAGCTATGCAATATCAGTCAGAGCGCTCTCATTGGTTGGCTTGTAAGGAATGGCTTTAAAGGGCTTTTTTCGCAAATAAGCTCAGAAGTTTTAGACTTCTGATGGTAAGCATAATTGTTTTAAATTTTACAGTTATTATTTTAATGGGCCTTAGCTCAATATTATTAGGTTGTATGGGAAGTTGATATGTTTGATTTAATTTAGACACCTGGGGTGTGGGCCATGACACTTATTGGGCAGTGGAAAAATAGCATGTATTCTCTACCCCATTGTATAATCATTTTTAGAGCTACCACCTGCTGCACAAGGGTGGGAGGCTGGGGCCACTAACAATATTAAAGCATCTATCTGCCGCCCATGAGCCACCCACGCATGGAAGCTGGGGTGGGAGACATTAGATTACCCTTAAAGCCTCTACCTAGAGTCCAATGGGTAGGACTGGGTTTGGGACATGAGATCTTCCTCGTTTAGTAAGTAGTCCCATCAATTCACTATAGATGGGTGCAGGTGTTACATTAGGATGTTCCCCAATTTATTAAATTAATATCCCTACCCACTGACAACAGGTGAGGTAGGGGTGTGGTCTGTGATCTTTTCTGAGATCTGTCCATTCCAAATTATTTTAAAGTCCACCCACCCAATTCCTTTGGGTTGGAGTGGGCACCATGTTACTAGGCACTATGACCCCCGGCTCTATTTATTATTTTGAAATAATAAAAGCATTGGCAGACATGGAAGTATGTCAGTATTTTCTATAGCCACAGTGGCCTACTGGCTGTTGGTATTAATGCTGTAACCATGTACAGAAACAAGCCCTTACTATTCTGAAAATGTAGAAGGCTACAAATAGTTGTGGGATGCCAGTGTTTATTGCTATGTCAATGTTTCAGCTCCATGTTTGCGAGCAGTATATGTAGGGGAAATTTCATTTTTGTGACACTAAGTTATGTTGGTCATCTGCACATTAAATGGACATAAAAAAAGAAAAACTGGATAAATACTTTCCATGCTACAGGATAGAATCTTTATCCACTGTGTTTTACATAGAATAGAGACATGCGCCTAATAATATTACCATAAAGAAAACCATTGGCAGCAAGTCCAGTTAATCATAAAAATGAATCACCTTCCTAATAATTCCACATCTATTACCTAAAGATACAATTTAGAAATAGATTGGCTGGGAAGGTGGGTCACTTGATTGTTCTTGCCTCAAGCTAGAATTTGCCAGTCCCACCAATATTTAAGCTGAAACATCCATATCCAATCGTCTCAGTTGACTGAGCATGAAGAAAGTTGAGTATAGTGCAGATAATGGGAGTGTATGGTTACGTGGTTTTTCACTACAAAGAGAATTGTTGTGAATGTAATGTGAATTTCAATTTAGGATATACTAGTTGAACTGAACGGGAAACATTCTCCAAGTCGGCTAGGTTTGCAGTTCGAGATGAACACTTTGGCAATTGTGGATTAAAATTGATAGTGTTATTTACTAACGTGACAATTCGAAGTGCATATCAAATTTAAGGTCAGAGTGGCCGACCTGACAGCATATCTGACCTAGAATTTTATTCCAGTTTAGCTATTGTGACCTTTCATATGTAATTCACTATTAATTCTCTATTTTATACAGCGATGCAGAATCTGTTGATTTAAATTCCAAACAATGCACATTTTTGTGAATAGCCCTGCTCATGGGAAATTATTTGTTTTACCTATGCAATGCTTAGTGAATATTCCCCCAGACATACAGAGCTATATAAATAAATATATACATTAACCTATGGATGTATTGCATAATGAGACGTGGATTTAATAACATATATTATCCTGTATCTACAAATATCTGTACAGGCCCTCTTTGTATGGTTTTGTGGGTGGAAGAGGGCAAAGGGAATAGAGGTGAAAAAGTCCCACAGGGGTAATTAGTACACCTGGATATACATTGTCTAACTCTCACCTGCAGCGCCAGAATAGGAGACTTGTCATAGATACAGTTAAATAACGGGTTAAAATCCTTTGCCCTAGTTAGGTCCTTCCACATCTGCCGGGGTTAAAAGCTACATTTCTAAATCATGTTTGTGTCAGCAGTTCCTGCAGCTGTTTCTTCTGAAACGTTGCTTTTGCAGTAACCTTGCAGGTAAGACTAAAAGTAAGCTACTGTCCCTTGTGTACATGCGCAGTAGACTAACAGCAATACGTAATGTTATATGAATACTGATAGTTTTTGTCACTGAAATTTCTATGATTTGGTTGATTTTGTCTTCTGTTGTATACACCCCGAAGAAAAGTGTGTTTCATATAAACGATGGGCCCGCATTAAAAAAGCAACTACGCTCTTGAACTTCATAACGACTGGCGTGCATTGATTGTTCATTGCAGTGGAACATACACAGAGACACTGGAAGCAGAATGGGTTAATGCATAAATCCATGGCAGTGTAAGGCTTTAAGACCCTGTAGGATTATGTGTGGATGTCTGCCTACCTGCAAGGTGATTTCTTTCTTCTTCCCGGCCATGGCTGTAAGTTTTAGTAGCTTGCACACCTTTCCCCATACACACTACTACTACTACTACCCAGACTTTGCGTTTCCTAGCAACCATGACGCTAAACCCATGGTTACCATGACATCCCAGACGCAGATCCTGCCCCTTTAAAGAGGCGGCTGCGCTACAGGCACGCCTGGACTATAAATAGAGTTCCAAACACAAGAGACAATGCTCCCAGTGTACTGGACCCCTACAGTAATATAGAACCCAAAACACTTGTACAAGGATGAAACTGTGCATTACATAAATATATATGTATATACAGGCAGGGTGCAGCGGGAAAATCGGGGGCAGATTAGAATTCACATTATGTCTCTTGTGTTTAGAACTCTCCGCCGGATTGTTTTACCAGTGGCGGGGAAGCAAATGTGGGAGGAGCGAGCTCGCTCAGCCAATCAGGAGTGACGAGAAGGAGGCGCTGGCCAATCGGTGAGTTGTCGCTGGGTCTCACATAGCTGTGGATAGAGCAGCAGTAATGTGGTCGCGGGAAAGAGGGACATGGCTGAAGCGGAGAACTTGGCCTGCGCCTGGGTCCACACAACGGAGGCGGCCGGCATCGGACATCAACCAGACCTTCGAGGAGCTGTATGTGAGAGAGAGAGAGAGAGAGAGGGGGCGAGAGAGAGGGATGGAGGGAAATAGTCAGGGGGTGGAAATAGTGAGCCTGTATCTGAGGGAATAATGGAGGAAGGGCTTTCAATGGACCTTGGCACTCTGTGCCCACATAGAAGGCTGGAATTCTTAGTTTAAACCGAATGCAGTTATGGAATTCTGTCATTCTGCAAAGCATTTATTTATTTGTGAAAAATCTATAAATTATATGCAAAACTCTCCACAAAACCCCCCAGCAAATTAAAGGGACACTATAGTCACCTGAACAACTTTAGCTTAATGAAGCAGTTTTGGTGTATAGAACATGCCCCTGCACCCTCACTGTTCAATCCTCTGCCATTTAGGAGTTAAATCCCTTTGTTTATGAACCCTAGTCACACCTCCCTGTATGTGACTTGCACAGCCTTCCATAAACACTTCCTGTAAAGAGAGCCCTATTTAGGCTTTCTTTATTGCAAGTTCTGTTTAATTAAGATTTTCTTATCCCCTGCTATGTTAATAGCTTGCTAGACCCTGCAAGAGCCTCCTGTATGTGATTAAAGTTCAATTTAGAGATTGAGATACAATTATTTAAGGTAATTTACATCTGTTTGAAAGTGAAACCAGTTTTTTTTTTCATGCAGGCTCTGTCAATCATAGCCAGGGGAGGTGTGGCTAGTGCTGCATAAACAGAAACAAAGTGATTTAACTCCTAAATGACAGTGAATTGAGCAGTGAAATTGCAGGGGAATGATCTATACACTAAAACTGCTTTAGCTAAAGTAATTTAGGTGACTATAGTGTTCCTTTAATAATGCCAGCAGGCATCAGAGCTATTAGAATTATATTGGAGTCCAGAGTGTCCCTCTCAAATTGCCCATGGTATTCAGCTACTTTTTTTTTTTTTTTTAAATTTAAAATGGCCTGTTCAGGCGGGTCTAGTTGTCTTTAAAAGTAGATCTCCTAGGTCAACTCCTGACAATTTGTGGTTTCCTGAATAATCTATATCCGCTGTGAGACCTCACTCCAGAAGAAGACTTCCTTATCAACTTTACTTGCACCGCTCATTCAATGGCAACAATGAGTGAGACACTTGTTAAGCAGCACTGTCACCATCTAGGGACTTTAACGAATTTACAAAGTCCCCTGACTATGATATCGCTGCTGGTGTGTCACCGTCCAGGGACTTTGCCGAATTTACAAAGTCCCCTGACAGTGACATCGCTGTTGGTGTTTCGATGGCTGTTTGGGTTAGGTATGGGTGAGATTACTTACCTGAACTTGTTGCTCGTGGGCACTGCCATCTTGATCACGCTGCTCCTCTTAAAGCGCCAGGAGCCGATATCACTGCTGTACTCTTGGCCATGTGTTAGAGTACAGTATTAAGGTCTATAGGGAATCCCACGACACTGCGAAATCCTTGCAGCTGTCACTGATGACTGCTGCAGGGATTGAAATTTAGGTGCAGCCATGTGTCGAGAGGTCAAGCAGAGGAGAAATACAGAGATAAAGTAGTCTGTATATTTCTTGACATGATTGGTAATGAAATTCCAACACTGTCATAATGCGTATCTTTATGAAATACAAATATGGGTGTGACAGTGCCGCTTAAAGGACCACTATAGTGCCAGGAAAACAAACTCGTTTTCCTGGCACCATAGGGTCTTTAGGTCCCCCCCACTCCTGCTGGGCTGAAGGGGTAAAACCCCTTCAGCCACTTGCCTTTCTCCAGCGCCAGGCTGGTGACCTCTCCTGCCGACGTCCGCACTGAACACGCATGCGCTGCAAGAGCACTTATCAATGCTTTCCTATGGATGTCCAGCTTCTTCTCACTGTGATTTTCAGTGAAAAGCGCCTCTAGCGGCTGTCAGGGAGACAGCCACTAGAGGCTGGATTAACCCTCAGTGAAACATAGCACTCTGGAACTGCTATGTTTTCAGCTGCAGGGTTAAAACTAGAGGGACCTGACACCCAGACCACTGCATTGAGCTGAAGTGGTCTGGGTGCCTATAGTGGTCCTTTTAAAATCACTACACGACTGCAGACAGATTAAAATATATATAATTGGCCAAGGGCATCCTGAATTTTCGGTTTCGGCCCAGAATGTTTATTTTTTTTGTGTGTGTATATATCTATATCTATCTCTCTCTCTATCTCGATCTCTGTGTCTGCAGTCATGTAGTGATTTTAAAAGGACCACTATAGGCACCCAGACCACTTCAGCTCAATGCAGTTGAATTTTTAATTTCTGTGGATCCCTAGTGTGTGTGTGTGTGTGTGTGTGTGTGTGTATATAGAGAAAAAAGTCATTTTCGTGTGTGTGTTGAAAATGACTTTAAAATAGGTTGTTCTTTTTTTCCCCCTATAATTTTATTATTAGACTTTTTTTTTAATTAAATTAAACAAGCAGTTTGAATTTTGAATCTAAAAGCAGTGCTTTAGAAGGAAAATACATGAAAACCATTAAGCTCACATAGGTTGTTATGCAGTCAGAATACCAAGTACTGAGCGTGTTATAGAATGTATCCCTATACACAAAGGGTGGCTCTGCACACATGCAAGCACTGTCCACAAGGTAAAGAAAAATTTAAAAAGTTATATACTGCACATTGAATGAATAACCACCAATATGTTCATTGCAGTACACAGCCATATAATGAATGAAAAGGGAAACAAGTGTATATTACATACATAAATATATATTTTTGATCAAAGTACGCTGATCAGTCTTTTCAGTTAGGATTGCATAGGAACACAAAACATAATGTTTACTCTTGTAATGCAATCACTCTATGTTCAAAGAACTCTAAATGAACAGTACTGTATACAGATTGGGGTGGACTATGCTGGATAAACAGGAAGCACTGCTGTGCACGGCTCTGGGTATTCTGTAAACACGCAAACCTTTACATGTACTTGGCTGATCTACACAGCACTGGATATACTACAGACAAAACTACATGAACACTAATGTAATCCTATGTATAGTAGCCAACACAAAATGCATTTGGAATACTGTATTTCATATTTGGTAATCCCCATGTTGGCACAGCACTGGTTATATCACAAGCATTTAAAAGCTTTTTTTCAATTGTAGCCTCCCATGCTGTGAATTTGGAATCTGCAGGCATGTAACACTTACTGTACACAGCACAGGACTCTTTGTAGATGATCATGGACACAGCACTGTTTATATACAGCATGTGAGTCTTTGTACTGGATTATCATGGACATAGCACCGAGTATACAGCAATACTATAATAACCCTTAGTACACAGGGTGGTGTGCATAACACTGGGTATACACACCCCTTGGCCCCCCCAGGGTGCCCGAGCTAGTTACCTTGGCTCTTTTTTTCTCTTGCTGGTTTTCCAGCCCTCGGAAATATTTTATTTTTGACTTAAAGGGACACTCTAGTCACCAAAACAACTTCAGCTTAATGAAGCAGTTTTGGTGTGTAGATCATGCCGCTGCAGTCTCAGTGCTTAGTTCTCTACAATTTAGGAGTTAAATCACTTTTTTATGCAGCTCTAGTCACACCTCCTTGCATGTGACTTACACAGCCTTCCATCACTTCCTGCAAGGAGTCATCTAATGTTTACACTTCCTGTATAGAAATACTGTTTAATTTGAATTTCTTATCTCTTGCTCTGTTAATAGCTTTCTAGACTCTGCAGGAGCCTCTTGTATGTAATTAATGTTTGATTTACAGAGCAGGAAATAAAAACTTTGTAACCCCTTAAGGATAGATGACGTGTGACATGTCATGATTTCCTTTTATTCCAGACGTTTGGTCCTTAAGGGGTTAAAGGGACACTATTGTCACCAGAACAACTACAGCTTAATGTAGTTTTTCTGGTGAGTATAATAGCTCCCTTCAGGCATTTTCATTTAAACAATGCCTTTTCAGAGAAAAGACAGTGTTTACATTGCCCCTATGGACACCTCCAAGTGGCCACTCCTTAGAGTAAGCAGCCCTGCCGTCCAGCGTCCCCACGCTCTGCATGGAGACGCTGAATTTTTCTCATAGAGATGCATTGATTCAATGCATCTCTATGAGGAGGTCCTGATTGGCCAAAATGGCATTTGGCCTTGCCCCGTGCCGATTTTAGTCAATCCAATGCTTTCCTTATGGGATAAACTTATTTGTAAAGGAATACTCCAACACTCTAACAACTTAATTGAAATAAAGTTATGGTGTCAAGAGGTCCCTGGTGCCTACTTACCTTCAGGGGTTAAACCACTACAGGTAAGAAGTCAGAGGCTTCCTGTTTGAAGAATCTAAAAGAAGCAGATGGACAGGGGCAGTGTGAAACGATCTTGTAACGTTTTTTTTTGTTTGTTTGTTTTTTGCCAGTTACCGCTCATTGCTAGAAAAGGAATATGAGGAAGAGGAGACATTTGGACAGAAAAGAACCGATTATGCAGCATTTGAAAGGTCACGCCATTCTGTGGCTATAAGCGTAACTTCTACTACAACAGAAAAAAATATAACATTAAGTGCGTCTGATTCCTCTAACTTCCTCAGAGATAAATCTTCGGGAAAAGGAAATCCTACATTATCAGGCTCCAAGTCCATTTTACGTGAGCTAAAGCAGAGCGTGGAGGACCAGTATGTTAGTGTAAATTTTAATGTTATGGGCAACACACATCCGAAAGAAGACTTGCCTTCTGAGGAGAATTTTGACTCAGGAGTCCAAGATATATGTGATATATCTTTTGGCAACACAGATGCGTTTTCCTGTCGATCTAGCAATGAGGATGAATGCAATAGTATCGTGGATATTTTGCCTGGCAATGTTGTGGAGAAACAACTATTATGCAAAAGTTGTCAAAGTCTTAAAAACAAAGTCATAAAAAACAAAACTACAGGCATCAAACTATTTAAAATATTTGGTAAGTTTCCCACCCTTACACCCCCCCTCCTGAGATGTTACATACATACTCATATTTTCTCTCTCTCTCTCTCTCTCTCTCTTTCTTTCTTTCTTTCCTGTGTCTTTTGTAGTCTACTAAAAGATAATAAATAGAAGCCTTCTAGGGATTGCACTGCAAGAGTTACTTCAATTTCATTCATTGTATGCTTCCTACTATAAAATATGAACAGCTAACCTACAGAGAACTAAGTCTTAAGTACCACCACATTTTTTTTTTGTAACAAATGTGAAAATACTGCAGTTTGGGCGTGAAATGCAGAATGGGCATATGGAACAAATATTATATAATCATTACAGCAGCTTGTGTAGGTGTCTGGGTCTCAGTTGCCCACTAAATGCTGTCAGTAGGTGAGCTTTGTACATACACTGATGTTGAAGTCTTTTAATGAAATCTGGGTGGGGGTGGGGAGGGGCTAATGAGACAGGCTTATGGTGTATAAATCTGCAAAACATTTATTTATTTAGCAAGAACTACAAAGGTTTGAACATTCCATAGCAAAATAAGTTTGGTACCTGCAATTTCTAATATTGAGATGTCTGTGTAGGTTTTTACATCATAACTATTGTTCTAATGCATTATTGGGAAAAAAATAAGTAATAATAAAGTTGTATTCTCTTTGTTCTAGATCCTAACCATTGGTGCAGTGACCATTGGATGCTGAAGAACACAGGTCCTCAAAATGATACTACTCCACACTTAGGAACAAAGAGGTATAGTGCCGGAAATAACTTGTTTTTATTATTTCTCCAGCCTACAGGTTTGAGAAACAACACGAGAAGTGTAGTATGCTCCTTGATTTGAATTACTCTCCAGCTCCTTGATTTGAATTACCTCTTCAAAGCCCTCCATCCTTGAACTGCAATGAAATGCTGTGAGTGCTGAAGGTGACGTAGGTCAGTTCTCTCAGCCTGCCATTATCTTTCAAGGTTGGATGCATAATGCTGAAAGGGCATTGCTGGACTTAAAAAAAAAAAAAAAAAAAATACCTGGGGTTTGAGCCCAAAACACAACTGTTGACCCCAAAACACAACTGTTGACCCCTCCCACATATTGTTGAAGCTCCACTGTCTCACCCTGCACCTCCCAAACACCTACATGATAAACCTCTTGACACAGTCACAAATGCACAGACCGAAACATAGACCGGCACAGTTATGCACAGATAGTGAAAGACAGGCAAAGTCACAGACATACATACATATGATTAAAACAAAATTCTGACTCCCTTCCAAATACCTTGGAGGTTGTCTTCCTGCAAGGGAGGAAGGCAGGTTGCCAGCTGGTTAACTTTTTTCAGGGCTTAGTTAGAAGCTTCCCTGTATAGTGCTGGCAGTGTGTCACCAGCCCTGCGCTTCGTTGTGTATTTGAGGATCCAGAACAACCTTGGTAAAATATTATTTAATTGCTTTACAACAGGAGCGGATCTCCAGATGTTGTCCTAGAATGCTTTTACAATGACAAAGCATCATGGAAGCTGTAGTTTGAAAACCTCTGGGGATGTACCTTTTGGGCACCCCTGTAGAGCATAGTTTAAAAAAAACACACATTAACAATGAACCTCACTGAGTTTTATTGCAATGAGACATTGTAATGTAATAGAGATTACTTGAACAGAATTCTACAGCAATACATTTTCCATACTGTAAAATGAATTTATTGATGCATTTGTGTGGAATGTTACTGTGTTGTCCGTGTACTTAAATATAGAGGTGTGTGTGTGTGTGTGTGTGTGTGTGTGTGTACAGAATGTTGTGCATCGCACCCTCCACAATGGTACAGTCCAGCATTGGGGACCTGGTAATCATGAGTGGTGAGTGCTGTGAATTTGTCCAAGATTCCCCATAGGAGAGCATTGTATTCAGTGCTTTCCTATGAGATTCCGCACCAAATGACCAAGTTTTACTCTCAGTGCAATGGAAGCACTTCTAATGGCTGTTAGACAGCAGTAGAGCTGGATTTAACCCTGCTATGTAAACATTTCAGTTAAACATATTTTACAGTGACAGGTTCACTTGAACATAACTGACTTTAGTCTCCCTTTAAGTGTGGTGCATTTGAAGTTTGTGTAAAGTCTGTGTAATCACATTTGAGTTACAGCCGGAGGAGGATGAGAGAGACACAGGGAATATGATGGTGTCCTGTTCGCTATCATTGTGCTGCTTCCACATCCCAGCTGACTCTATTACTCACTCATTAAGGAGACCTGGTAGGGAAAGCAAAGTGCAGGTAAAATGATTAATTGGTAAGGGGCCCCTGCTAACAAAGCCCCTAGGAATTGTGGAGAGTTGACACAAGAAACAGGTTATAGGACAAAATGATCTCATCTGTTCTAAACTAACCTTTTCCTATTGTTACAAATACCCAGTTTAGCTGATAGCAGTGACAATTTGAACATTATTTAACACATAATTATTAAGCATCATGGGCATGCTGCACTGATTAAAGGAAGCATGTACACCCACAAATTTTATCATGATCTTTAATGAAATGTTTTGATGACACTAGTTTGGTTTACATTATATGCTACTGAAAGGAGTAGAAATGGTGGGTAGGCAAAGGTTGCAGCATTTGAGAACCTACAAGTTTTTGGGTAAAGAGAAGTGATAGCTCTAGCTGATCTGTTATTTTTTTTATGAATCTTGCCATTCTACACATTTGAGTTTAATAAATTAACCCTAATTAAGGGAAAGAAAACTTTCAGATCTTACTAAATATTTACACACTTTATTTAGGTGGAAACAAATTACAAGTATATCAAGATACTACATAAGGAACTTTTTTTTTTCTTTTTCTTAGAACTATTAGCAAAGCACTTAAGAATATTGCAGCACTTAAATTAAATCTGCCAATGAATACTCACAGAATATCCTTCAAATGTAGTAGACCACATTCATTCCTTCAGAGGTAAGTAAAAAGATCAAAAGTGCAACATACATCTCTATTTTGTAATGAAAATTGAAAAATAAAACACCTGATGTGGAAGCATCAGAGGTGCTTAATTAGCCAGATGGTGAATCCATCTCAAGTGGTCCAGCATAGATTGCTTAGTCATTGTATTTGTTTTTATAGTTTCCTAATTTTTCTGAGTGATTACCTCCTATATTTTGCTAATGCAAAACCACTAGATATTTATTTACCCGGCGCCATCTTTGTGTCATGGCACATGACAAATTTTGTTTACACATACGTGTGCAGAAAACTCAATATCTCAGCTCATGATTGTCCTAGCTCCTGCGACCATAATTTTTTTTAAAAAGTAATCCATCCAAAAAAGAAAGGTCAAGGAACCAACTTTACAATTATTGTTAGACCACATGCCTTGGACTGACCCCAGCCTGGAACCGGGCTGAATATGGTAAATTCTGTGCATATTCCTATGCACAGAATTGCCAGAGTGGTCCGCTGACATTCTCAGCCAATAAATGACCAGCAGGAGTGACACTTAGCTTCTGCTGCTCTGCAGAGCAAGAAGTCATCACTGGCCACAGGAGGACCCTTGATAACTGCCAGGGGGCACAAATAAAAGAGTAATCCATCACAAAGGGGTTTGCCCCATTCCCAGAAAACAGGGCTGAGGTACTCCTGTCATAGTAACTATTATAAATTCTAAAGAGACTGTGCAACAAAGGAGATTTAGACTTTAGATAGGAAATGTTTAGGGAGACTGTAAATAAATGCACTCTTCTTTTCAGAAATCTTTTCCTATGTAAAATGGCAAAGCAGAATCTTTGCAATGTGCCTCTAAAACAGCAGCAGAGAACCAGTACTAACTACAATGCAAATAAACAGAGACAGAAAAAGACCGTTTCAAAACAGCCATACATGCTTGTAGTCGGTAAAAATCAGGATGAAGACTCTGACAAAGATGGGAAGAGAGGCAAGTTAAAGGCTAATAAGAAAATGTTGATATCTGACACATCTCCTCCTCGAAATGGAGATCGTCCTCTAGCGCCCACTTCAACCACAAAGAAAAAGTTGCCTCGACTTGAAAATAGAAACATTTTGCCATCAAAGGATTATACTGTTACGTCACTATGTAATAATAAAGACTTGTTGGAAAATGAATTTCAGGATCCCTTCTCATGGGTCGATGGAGGAAGTTTTCGAGACATGCTAGCTCACCTCAACTCAGGTCGTTCAAATAGTGCTATAATTAAGGAACATTGAGGTGGTGTTTTCAATAATCCAGCTGACGTGTTATACTTTGTCAGTTTGATAAATTTCAAAACCGTTTGTGCAATAGCTACTGTTCTAAAATAGTTTGAGTGCAAATTACACCCACTCTGTTCTATAAACATTTAATTTTGACTAAGTCTGTGTACCTTTTTATATGTCCTGTTATGAATTTAACTGTATTGCACATGTTCCTCTTTGTTAAATTAATAAAACATGCATTGTGGTTTTTATTAGAAAGGAAGAGACATGTTGTATTTGGTCTCTCCATTTCTAGCATTTACGCGAACATGAATGCTAAAGTCATATTTTGACATGAATATACTAGGGAACATGTTCAGAAATTATGAGAAAACTGCAAGTGTAGCTGATTTGGAAGACTGTTCCAGCTCTATTTTAACCAAACATGAGCAATTTCCTTTTTCAGAGAATGCACTTGGGAGTCTGGCAAAACATGAGTAATGTAGGCCATCCCTCACATTTTGAGGTAGAATCTTAAAGGAAAATTATTTCATACTTACCGTAATTTTCTTTTCCTGACCCTTATTCATGGCAGCATTTACTCATGGGTTTGCTCCTCCCCTCACAGCAGAAAGGACAGGAAATAGAACTTTGAAACTGGTATAAATAGATCCTTCCCATCAGGCAGTCTTTGTAACTAGCTTCACAACTCATAATATGGGTGGGAACATAATGCTGCCATGAATAATGATCAGGAAAAGAAAATGACGGTAAGTATGAAACAATTTTCCTGACCATTATTCATGGCAGCATTTACTCATGGGGAATACCCAGAGTTCAAAAACACCTAATAGCTATAAAACCATTATTGAGCTGTATAAATCTTAGAAGATTTTACAAAGCCAAACAAGAATCAATAGGATATTGTCATAAAATCTGCTCAGACAAGTTAATTTTCCCTAGAGGCTGCAAGATCAGCAACCTCCTGGCATTCAATATCCTGAATAAATATAGAGTCAGATAGGAATTAAGGCCATGATAGCATACGCTAGAGAAGGATAATGTCATGCTGATATAAAATTTTAAACCAAATTGACATCATCAAATCAGTACCTCGACAAAGGCATAACTTCCAGAGATCATACTGGAACAAGCAGATAATGTTGGATGAGAACAGACACACCATGCTATTAAACACGGGGAGAATTACACTGAGAATCCTACTACGTACTGGATGTATTTATTAAATACGATTCACACTGCTTCCTCTTGCCTAGTGAACTACTTACCTGAAGATACAGGAACAAATCAATATCTGCCTGTCAGAAAGAGGCAGAGCCTAGTAGAGAAATAAGAGTCTGTTATTAAAACACTGCAACAATAACCTTATGTTGCAAAAAAAAAAATCAGACTCACAACAATACCTCACACCGTGGATGAATTGATACAGGAATGATCAGTCACAGGAGAGGAATAAACCAATAACATTACTAGGCAAAGGCAAGAAGAATCATACACAGATTAGTTGAGGAAGAAAATAAATATTAATATGAACCGTAGAATTTGTGGCAACTATTAAATTATAAGGAGGCCAACCACGTCAGTACCTACATTTGTAAATAGTACAGATTATGCCAAACAGTATAATCAAATTTATTAGAGACTGTTGTTACTAATGCACTTACCTGAACCGTTGCAGGCCTGTGTTTCAGTGGCAAAATGGGGATTTGAACAACTGACGGCCTAAACTGTAGGCTTCCATCTGTACCCCATATGCCATTCGGCATCACCATACAAGGTGGAATACATAGAATAGGTATATCCTGGTAGTCACCTATGGAAGTGCTGTTTACTGGGTCTTCAAGGATAAAAGCTTAGACTCGGCTGGGCCTCATGTATGCAGTGGACTACTGTCATCACTACCGAGAGAGATAGGACAGACCCCTGTTTGCTGATGTAGGTACCCAGGCTGGCAACTCTTACTGATATGCTGTTTGCTGGGTCTTCAGGGATAAGAGGCTGAACCCTGGCCTGGCTTCATGTAGGCAGTATATCACATCCCCTGTGGGGGTACCCAAGCTAGCCTGTTGCTGGGTCTTCAGGGATAAGAGGCTGAACCCTAGCATGCAGTCCACCATTTTCATCCCTTTCAAGTAGAGGTTGGGTCTGACCCCCGGTCACTAAAAAGAGGTAGCGAGGCTAGCCACGTCATCTTAGTGCATTTTGTTGGGTCTTAAGGGCCTGGTGAGAATAAAAGAAAAAAAATAGGCCTACATAAGCAGACTCCTTCCAAACTGCTGTGAAGGACAGGAAAAAAAAGACTGCCTGATGAGAAGGGGGAGGATCTATTTATACCAGTTTCAAAGTTCTATTTCCTGTCCTTTCTGCTGTGAGGGGAGGAGCTAACCCATGAGTAAATGCTGCCATGAATAATGGTCAGGAAAAAGGATTTTAATCTACAATTAGTTTTTAGCATTTATTAATATACTTTAAAACCAGACTGTCGTAGTAAGAATCCTTCTATGCAAACTTAGACTTATTTGTAATGTTATTGAAATTCCAATGCAATAAAAAGATAATAGAATACATAGTGACTACAGACACTGACCTGTGGCTAAATGAGCGGAAAAATATACACCTAACTTCTCAGCCCCTTAGCACTCAAGGACCTCCAACATTTGCAGTCTACCTAATCTGGCATGTAGACTGCTCCCCACTGGGCTCTACACAAACCTCAGTGTTCTCTCGGTTTTGCATATGAAGTGAGCAGTACAAAATATATAAAAACATAAATAAAGTATAGTGTCCCTGAAAAAAAGTAATATTGTTTATTAAACCCATTGTACAGCGCCATGGAAAATGATAGCGCTATATAAATAATAAACAAAAGTAAATGACAACCTAGATAGACCAGTCTAACAGTACCATCCTAGATGAGTTAGTGTGCAAATAGATGGAACACTTTTGTTTGGCCCAAATGTTTGTAATCCTAATTTTGAAGTTTCATTTTTTAAAATTTAAAATTTCCCAGAACATAGATAAGAGGGATTGCCTGCTCTGTTGCATTCATCTATGTTCAGGGACATTTCCCCGAACATAGAATAACGCAGCAGAGCAGGGAATCCCTTAACTCCTCACTTACCAACCAATTTGTTCTACGACTGGGTCATAGGAACGGAACCCGGTCGGTAAGTGAGAAGTGTCTGTACCAGCTTTACATATAACCCATGGTTCCAATAAGCAGAATGTATAAGGAACAGAGTATGCATCATAGCCAGTACAGCCTGCTTTCGGAGTCTGTGAATAAGAATAAATGCAAGGAGTCATTTATGCTCATACATTGAGGATAACATATGTGGTATGGTCAATGATATGTGAACGTTTTGAGCCTTACCCCACATCCACAGGTTTATCTTATTTGGGACAAGCAAGTTAAAGTTTAAAATAGATAAATAAATGGGGCATTTATCTTATTTTCAGCAGCCAACATTTCAAATTCACACTACAAAAATTACAGAAGACTTTTTTTGAAAAGACACCCCAGGGCTCTCTGATACAGCCATGTAACCTCAGCCAGTACATATATGTATGCTTATCCATCTACAAACGTAAAGGAACACTATAGGGTCATGAATACAATTGTTTATCCCTGACCCTATAGTCCAACTTAAAATAATTTTACTCACCTTCATTCCAGCGCTGTAGGGTCTGCCTGTGCTGGCCTTGTCCTTGATCCGCCTCCTTGGCTGACATAATCAAAATTAATGATCTCAGCCAATCCAATACTTTCCCACAGGAAAGCATTGGATTGGCAGAGATCATCAATTTTGATGGTCTCAGCCAAGGAGGTGGGGGAGGGGCAGAGCAAAAGTTGTGCAGCACTGACCCAGGAAGCACCTTTAGTGGCTGGTTGAGTGACTGCTACTAGAGGTGTCCCTAGGGAGCAAAGTAAACACTGCCTTTTCTCTGAAAAGGCAGGGTTTACAGCAAAATGCCTGCATTAAGCTGTAGTTGTTCTCACAAGTATAGTGCCCCTTTAAAAAGGACCACTACAGTCACCCAGACCACTTCATCACAATGCAGTGGTACTACAGTTAACGCTTCAAAGTAAAACATTGCCGTTTTGCCTCTTGAGACGCTTTTGCTGTAACAGCAACATTTGACTCCATCATGTGATGTTTAGCGTTCCGGAGAATATCAGAAGGTCAACAAATGCAGTTCATTGGAAAGCATTAAATTCTATTAGATTATATGTGCATTAGGTCCCCAATGCTCCTCAATATGGAGTAGTGAATTGAACCAGTGACAGTGAAGAGAATGCTGTGGGAGGCAGATCTGGTGACTGCAGAGAAAGTCTCAATGCTGTAAAAAAAAATAAAAAAAGTTAGTCAAAAACATTTTAACACCACAAAAGGGGGGCCTTCAATCTAATTAGTTACACTGGCATTGTAAAGGTAGGAATACAGGCTTGTTTTCCTTTGAGTGCCAACATAAGGTGCCTCTTGTCTACAATCCCTGGTTTTCAACCATATTTGCATTTGCTTGCCAACTCATTCATCATCAATTATAGCTCAGTTAATTATTCAGTTGTAATTTGTACAAAGAAAAATTTTATTAAGCAGTTTCATTTGATTCTTCCCAAAGCCCGACTGCAATGGAAATGTAGGGCTTCTACAATAAAAAAAATAAAAATCTGTTTTAGGCTTGAGTAGGGAACCATTAAAGGGTTACTGACACCCTTAAAAAAAATTATTAAAAAAAACACCACCATTGAATAATGCCATATTGGGCATTATTCTTTGTGTCATCCCCCTCAGATCTCTATATAAAGAGTTTGAAGCACCTAAAATCTAGCGCAAGGTGAAGCTCCCAGTGTGGCTTTCCACAAAACCTCCTGACGTCATGGCAGCCAACGCGTGTCCACAGGCTTCTAATATAGAAGTCTTTGATTAGGCAATTTAGCCATCTCAAAGCGCATGCGCATGTTCTGAGCTGGCAAATGGAGGGAGTTTAAAATATTTAAAACAGAGAGGATCAGGAGGCTGTGCCTGCAATCTCCTACCTCCATGACCTTCTTAAAAAAAAAAAAAAAAAACTGATGTAATCATGGCGTTTGGAGTGACTATTTAAAAAGGGATACTCCAAGAATCATAATTACTACAAAACATTGTGAGATCACTAATGCGGTCTCACTGTAAGCTAGTTTACAACATTCCCAATATATTCATTAGTTCCCAATTACAAGAGAGGTTATTTACAAGCAAACACTTCTTTTACGGATCAATGCATATGGGAATACTCAGAAGATAGACATACATTACCATTTTCCTCTCTAAAATAGATTAATACATTTCTAAAATACATGTCAAGTGTTACTTCACAAAAGCACAAGATACGTCATTTGTAAGACCCCTTGTTTATTCAGGAGGTGTTTCCACATGGGAAACAAAAAGCATTTGAAGAATTAAAATAAGATAAAACATACTTAAAATTATTTTTACCCAATGAAAAGCAGTCAACAGGCAGGACGGAAGGAATACGATGAAATAAAATGTGAACTCTAAGCTCAAAACTAATATAGTGTTTTTATACCACATATGTACTGTAAACCTAAATCCAAGAAAAAAAAAAAGTTAAAAAAGAACTGTATGTTAGCCAAAATGAATTGTATTCATAACCATTAAACTAAATCAAAATAGCTCAAAAGAAAAATAAAAAGTTAAAAAGCCCATCTATTCAACCTCCTCATCATTTGCTGTATAAATGGCCTGATTCCTGCGTTTAATTTTCACAATGCCACGGCCACTCTCATCACTTAATCTCTTTAGCGGTTTGTCTATGAATTTCCCTTCCCCCTCTGTTTGACTGCTTTCTGATCGGTCTAGCTCATCATTTGTGGAATCCATTGCATCATCGGAAGAAACAGCCATTGAGTCTGATAAGACATGAGTCTTTGAGAGGTTGACTGCGAGATCATTGTTGTCTTCTGGAGAAGGTTCCACTGATTGTACTGGTATATCCTCCTCAACCTCATCTTCATCCAGAGTGATCTCATCAGGGTTAATAGAAGAAGATAGAACAGAGACATCTGTGCTGTATTCACTAGGATCGTCTAGTGAACTAGTGCTGTCAGCATCATTTTCCTCTGTGGCCTCAAAGTCTCCACCCTCGTCATTCTGTCGTATTTTAGCATTAATGTCAATAAGTCCCAAGAGGGCACAGAACTCTGTTGTCTGTGGGTTAATGATATGGGAAGCAACTCTCTTGTGCTGAGGTTTGTTGGGGTCATAGCAGGCTATGGTAGCACTAAAGTTGCAAGGGATGCGAAGATCTTGGCCAAGGTCATTTAGAACTTCCTTTCTGGATTCGGTAGTAGCACTGAAGTCCCATCTAAAATAAATAAATAATTGTCATTTGGAAATGTATACCAAAAAGTAACAATATTACTTAGCATAAGGATCTAGTAGTTTGAGATGTAACTTTTCAAAACGGTCATACATTTCTTTGTGATGTGATAAGACAATTAGAAGTTTTAGGGCAAAAAGCCAAACTGGAATATATATATATATATATATTTATTTTTTTTTTTTCACGCTTTAAGGAACCCATTCCATACTAGAAATCGATAACACCACAAAATCTACAAGGATAAAAAAAAAAAAAATACATTGAGTAGTATTGTATGCATAGGGATTGGGAACTTTATATATTGCACTCACAAGGAAATAATTGATAGAGGATATACCTCCAACTTGTGGGTACTTCACCAATGCTCTCTTCTACGTCACATTTCTCATAACCATACAAATCAAAGGGATAACAAAAAATACCGACACAGATAAAAGTTAACAGCAACCTGCCCGGTCCTCTCATCCTCAAGGCTAAATAGACTCCTTAAAAAATACATAAATGTGTTTTTTGCCTTGAAGGTCAAGTAGATTTATTTATTAAATGTGCAGTTTTTTTCTTTTGTAAGATTTGTATGCATTTTCTTTTATTCATTTGTATGGTCTTGAGAAAATTGAAGGGGACATAAAATTAAGCATTGCTAAAGTACCTGTAACTGGAAGATAAGCTGCTTTATTATTACCTTATGAGTATTTAAAGATTTAATTTCCTTTTTATCCCCCCTCTTGTATAGTAGTTCAGAGTAGAGGGACTGCACACTTATGGGAAATGAAACGTTACAAACATGGACCCAGGGTGGAAAAACCCTGAGCAATTGCAAATAAAGTAAGGATCTAAGCACTTCAGATTTTCTCCCCATTGTTGATTTTTAGTAAGGTCCTTCACTTTCTTGGTTTTGAGTGCACGTCAGACCTCAGAGTTTGATACACTAACACAAGCAACAGTAAAACAAATGTAAACACTTGCGGAGTGTGCGCCTTAATACATTTTCTGTACCCAACAACGAATTATACAAATATGGAGAATTTACTCAAGCTACAAGTCACTTGGAAACCTCAAATGTAGCATGGCCAAGTTACAGATTGCTGATTTAGAAGAAAATATATATATATCCTTCAAAATACCTTCTAATGAAGAGATTAAAGGTTTACTCCAACCAATAACAGTGTTTTAAGAAAAACAGTGGTTTTTGTTAGAGTGACTTAATATCTTGGTCCCTTTCCACCCCTCAAACTAAAAAAGCATGAACTTACCTCTGTACCAGTGCCAATGCTAAATTCTCCTATGAGACTGACCTGCTTTCATTGAGGTCACGCTCTCCCAAGCAGAGAATGGCTGAGGGGAGAACAAGGGTGATGCCACCATTGGACGATTGTCACCAGCCATGTCTGCTGACATCAGACGTCCAATATAACAAGAATTGATATTAGCCAGCCCAACTAATGATGCCTCAATGACTCTGCCAGAGGTGGAGTTATAAACAAAGTGTTAGCGCGATACTTGAAAACCTAATTTGGGTGATCACTCTCAATCTGAAGTAAAACACCTATAAATGCGGATTCCTGAAAATACTTCCAAGTGCAATAAAATACAATAAAACAGACCACCATAAGTGTAGTACTCAAATAATCATAACAAGTCTTGCTACAGGGTCCAATAAATCTTGGGTGATGATCTTTTACAGGGTTAAGCTTAGTCTTGCAGCTATGTCACAGCATCTGTAGATACATTGTTGCACTGTGGGCTTTTAACCTTGAAATGATAAAGACCTATCATAGCATAGTACTGCAATTTAATCAAGTTAACATACAAAACCCTTCCATCATCAAGTTGTGGTACTCGTTTACAAGACACCACGATATAAACTTTAAAATACACAGAGGCTTGGCAGCCGTTACCGTCCGATCTCAGTGCTGATGGAATGAATATTCAAACGGAGAGGAGGCTGTGGCTGGCAAACAATGCTGACCATTAGACATGCATCCACCTCTGACAGCAGGACGCTGTTTACACTTTGATGCGTTTCTCAAGATAGTGTAATAGTTCATTGGGGCATTCTTATATATGCTCCTGTCTAGTGAATTAGTATAATGTCTGTTTGTTTAATTATTCAATAAAGGGTGTTGTCTATATCTGAACATTCTTGGTACACAGACAAAACACAATTAACCATTTCAATCATGTTAAGACAAATCTTAAAGGGACACTATATTCACCTGAACAACTTTAGCTTAATGAAGCAGTTTTGGTGTATAGAACATGCCCCTGCAGCCTCACTGCTCAATCCTCTGCCATTTAGGAGTTAAATCCCTTTGTTTATGAACCCTAGTCACACCTCCCTGCATGTGACTTGCACAGCCTTCCATAAACACTTCCTGTAAAGAGAGCCCTATTTAGGCTTTCTTTATTGCAAGTTCTGTTTAATTAAGATTTTCTTATCCCCTGCTATGTTAATAGCTTGCTAGACCCTGCAAGAGCCTCCTGTATGTGATTAAAGTTCAATTTAGAGATTGAGATATAATTATTTAAGGTAAATTACATCTGTTTGAAAGTGAAACCAGTGTTTTTTTTTCATGCAGGCTCTGTCAATCGTAGCCAGGGGAGGTGTGGCTAGGGCTGCATAAACAGAAACAAAGTGATTTAACTCCTAAATGACTGAATTGAGCAGTGAAATTGCCGGGGAATGATCTATACACTAAAACTGCTTTATTTAGCTACAGTAATTTAGGTGGCTATAGTGTTCCTTTAAACATTATAACCATTTATGAATACAAAGATCCTATGGGGCATGAAAGATAAGTACAATTATAATAAAAATTGTTCAATGCAAAATAGACCATAAAACTTGGCTTTGCTGCAAGACAAATCTTAACCCTATAAAAGATCATCACCCAAGATTTATTGGACCCTGTAGCAAGACTTGTTATGATTATTTGAGTACTACACTTATGGTGGTCTGTTTTATTGTATTTTATTGCACTTGGAAGTATTTCCAGGAATCTGCATTTATAAGTGTTTTACTTCAGATTGAGAGTGATCACCTAAATTAGGTTTTCAAGTATAGCGCTGACACTTTATTTTGTTTATATAGTGTGTGTAAAGTTTTTAAGGATTTTTGTGTCTAGCTGCTGAATTTACTCACATTTTCATTTATATTTATTTTTAAGATTTGTGCTCTCCTATTTTGTCCAGAGGTGGAGTTACAACTTCTGCAGACGGCAAGTTAAACTCTGTACATGAAGTATTTCATAGCAAAACACTGCACATACAGACTTCATGCATCATAATCACTTCAATTCACTGAAGTGATCATAGTGCTTGGAGTAACCCTTTAAACATGCACTCCAGTAGGAAACTAATCAAACTACTTTTTCACGCATTATTAAATTAATTATGGTGACTATAAAGACATTTCAGCCAATTCCCAATTATTTTAGTAGGAATGCAATAGTACCCTATTGACTGTTTGTAACCTCAAATATTTGCGTACACAAGGAAGTAGTCTCTTTGTACATATAGAACCTGGTTATTACGTTGAAGTTCATTATTGTTCATACAGATACTCTAACAACGCAACAAAGACTTCTCACGCAGTGACTTACTTAGTATGGAGACCATTGTTTTCCGGCATGTTCCATGTTTGCGAAGTCACATTTAGAAGACTTTTACAATTCTTGAGAATTGCCAACCATTCCAGATCATACTCCAGGCAGTCAGGCTTAGTGGGATCATGTTCCACATCCACAATCTGATTTCAAAGGCGAATTAAATAAATGAAAATAACCAATTAACCATTAATCATGTACATTAGCAGATCTGACAGGGCTATAAAATATGTATGGAAAGGAATTTGCTCACCTGAAGAAAGTCCCGATGTGGCAGGCATTTATCAAGTGCTAAAAACTTTGTTGCCTTGGGCAGTTGCCCCTCAACATTACTCTGTAAGAAGATGGACAGGTCAAATTGGATTGAAATGAAAGTTTAATGCCACCGATTAACCAACATCTATAGCCTCTATTTAACATACATGAAATTTCTCACACAGGTTCATTTAGTTAAAAAAAAAATACTATGACATTTGTTTGGATCGATCATCTGTTTAGAAATGATAACAGGTTATCTTTCTTTATGCCACTGCATTAAAAACAATTTAGAGAATGCGGATTTAAGCTGTTGTAGTGGATGGATGCACTCTCTCTGAGCAGGTTTGGCTTTTTAAAGTTCTTTTCTTACTTTTGTTTTGCTCCCATTGTCTGTTACATTCAAGTAATGCTTCTACGATCATAGGTCGCAAGAGTAACATTGGAGAAGCCCCAGCAAGAGGTAAATATCAGCACTTTCTTAAGATAAGTGCAGGGCACCGAGTAGTCTGAAGATGGCCTCTTACATGGAAGATTGATCAGCCTACGGTCTAGCTCAATCTGTCTATACTCACTCCGTACCCCAATGGGGTCCTTGTGATGACTTAAGTTATGATTAATGTTCATATGTATCATACAACCTTTGACTAGGAGTGAATTGAAACTCCCGTATTATATTTTATGCTCTTATTGTTATTATTTGACTTGCACTTGTCTACTACCTTTTCTGTGAAAAAATAAAGAATACTATAGAAAAAACAAAACAGTCTTATTTGCCTTCATATGCAGTAGTAACCACCTGATAACAGTATCCCTACTGTTTCCTGGGGTTATCTTCAAATTTGTGATAGTCACTCCTATGTTCTACTTATTTTCCATTTAATTACTGATGTTTTTCCCTTTTTATTTATTTGTTCAAGTGCTTAGTTTAGTTTCAAGTCAATTTTAGCACTTAATATTTGTTCAATCGTTGATCTTTTATTCTGCATATTTAAGGTGTGTTTTGGAGGTTTATTGTTGTATTCAAAAGCATCTCAAAACCTTCCATCCACCAGTGTGCTCTTTCTATGCTCCCATTTGTAAACCAGTGTGCTCATATTCTGTTCATATACCTTTAAATACTGTCTGGTAATAAAATATATATGTGTTTTTGTTATATGTGCATACCTGGTGCTGCATAAATGCAGCAAATTTGACATGCAGGTGGGCAGAGAACCAATATGAAGGCTGGAGATGATTAAGAAGTTCGGAGGCTGCTGGACTCCCTAAAGTATTATTTTCCACCTCTTGTCGAAAGAAATCTTTCTTCTTCAGCAGTTGCTTCTTATCGCCATAATGGTAAATACTTCGAGGCCAGTCATGTGACATGAAGATGTCCATGGATTCTTTGATCTATAAAAAAATAACAGCACACATGAGGCTTGTGAAAAAAACAGGTTTATAGAGAGCGCAAAAAAAGAATATGTATATCAATAAAATAGTGGATTTTCTAAGCAGGTGCTTCAAATTATGATTATCCACAAGAAAAAGTTAATACAAAGCTGCCGGATACACTAAAAACCTTCCCAAGTTTTAAAACATCATGTGTGACATAAATTGAAATAAAAACAGTATCAGCGCTTAGTTAATATACCCCTATTTTTTGTATATGGGTCAACAACAAAAATATATTAAATAAATTAAATAAAGAGTCCCAGTTTCAATCTTCATGGGGTGTTTTCAAATGTCCGCAGGGATTTGATAGTTGTAACAGTAATTGGTGTAAAAAGACTTTGTCTTTATATGTATCCAACCTTCCGTGGATGTTACAATTTTATTTCAGACCGGTCCTGTGCCCCGGTCAGATCGATCCTCACTGAGAAGCCAACTAGCCAATCTTACTGCAATCTCTCCAAATTCAAAAATCCCGCCAGAAACACGATCTACGCGTTTCACTCATTCAAATGAGCTTTCTCAAGGTATCTTGAGAAAGCTCATTTGAATGAGTGAAACGCGTAGATCGTGTTTCTGGCGGGATTTTTGAATTTGGAGAGATTGCAGTAAGATTGGCTAGTTGGCTTCTCAGTGAGGATCGATCTGAGTGCACAGGACCGGTCTGGAAATAACATCCACGTAACTTTATATTCATCAGCCAATATTCTGCATTTCTACGTTTTTATTGTGAACCTTAGAAATAAGTTTCACCACTTTTAATTGTAAGAGTTCCTCTTATGGGGGGATTACCGTATGGGAAATAAAGTATTGTAACTGTATCACGCTATGTCAGTATCTTTTTGATTTAAGGTTGGATACATATAAAGACAAAGTCTTTTTACACCAATTACTGTTACAACTATCAAATCCCTGCGGACATTTGAAAACACCCCATGAAGATTGAAACTGGGACTCTTTATTTAATTTATTTAATATATTTTTGTTGTTGACCCATATACAAAAAATAGGGGTATATTAACTAAGCGCTGATACTGTTTTTATTTCAATTTATGTCACACATGAGGCTTGTGACACGGCATTACTGTACTCTGCTGTCAGAGAGGTATTCACAGCTTAAATAGGCTGTTCAAATTTGTCCCTAAGGAAAAAGTGCTGCGCCAATCAGCACCTTCTCAGAGATGCATTATGTGACCAACGCCCTGTGGTCTGGTTGTTTGCCACGTGCTTCTGGAGGAGCCTGATTGCCAGCCTCCTGCCTCAGGACTGTGCAATATACTTTGCCCAATGCACTTTAAAAGGCTCCGTTAATGTGATTTCTGTACTTTTTTACTCCAGAAAGAGAGACCGACCGTTAGCCCTGATTCCCTGGAACGGTTTTGTGCATAGGACCATGTGCACGGTCGGTCAAATAATTGACTTCCATGAAAATCCAGAACCCCTGAATCGAACTGGGTGATTTTTGGATATGGGGACCTGCATATAAGGCCAGTTGTGGCTGCCATTAAAGAGATTAGTTTTATCATTCATGAAGTCTAGGCTCATGTTTGGGGGATTGGAGAGCTATATTCACTCTGGAATAGCTATAATCACTATACTCCCTTGGCTTACAACGATTGCTCTTGTAAGAGCAGCCTGCTTTGCTCTCTGGACTAGGAGAGGTTTACCCACTGGAATCTGGATCCTGGTCTTGGGTCCAGGGTGGGTGGAGGAGAGCGAGACCCCAACCAAGCTGTGGCGGTTTGTGGGGTGTGCGGTGGTTATGGTGTCCGGTGCGGTGCATATGGTACTCAAGGATTACTAGGAAGCAGCGATTGACTGTGGTACCCGAACGAGGTGCCAGGCGGTCCGTCACACATTAAATCAGTGCATCTCACGGGAACGTTCTGTGCTTCCATGCAAAGTGTGGAGACGCTGAATACCAGTGATTTTCACTGTGCGGCACTGACCCAGAAAGCATCTCTAATCTGAATTACTACCATTAGAGATGTTCCTAGTAAGTTATGTAAACACTGCCTTTTCTGCAAAGACAGGCTATAGACACCAGAATCACTACATTAAGCTCTAGTGGTCCTGGTCACTAAAGTGTCCCTTTAAGTACAAAAGACCACCACAAGAAGGCAAATGGAAAATAGTATATATATAAATAAAACAAATAGTGTCTTATATATCCCTGGTAATATTTATTAAATATACTGTATTTTTTTTATTTATTGCTTTTAAGTTTCTCTTAGGGCATTATTTTCCCTTATTTCCCCCCCCTTTTTTTTTAAAAAGGTTTTTAATAAATGTTTTTCCTCCTTGTATAT